>CM027082.1:12499559-12969515 GCA_015343265.1 Pao palembangensis
TTTTTTTTTTTTTTTTTTTTTTTGGGTGTTACATTTAGGTTAAAGTTTGTGCGGAACAATTGAATCTTTTCATTGGACTGTGTAAGAGCATGGCAATTTTGTAAACTTTTTACTTTTTTGCAGTAAAACGTTTCTTGCTAAAATGTGAATTGCCTTTTTAGGAATTTTTGCAATTTATTGAAAGATAAAATATTGCATTGATTTAAGTATCCAAACTCTTTCCTGAAAAATCCTGTCAGTTAGCTCCTTCAGTCTTCTTGTGTATGATACCACTAGCTTTGTACACCTGTGTTTGGGAATATTCTGCAATTCTCTGCAGATGATAGAACTCTGGCTGGTCACAGAGTTGTCCCTAAGCCACTCCTGCATTGTCTTGTTTGTGTACTTAGGATCTTTGTCTTGGTAAAAGGTGAACCTTCAGCACAGTCTTAGGTCCTGAGCAGTCTTATTTCCCTGTACATTTGTATTTTCACTTTCAACTGTGAAAGATCTCAAACGTAGAAATGTATATCCTGACAATATACAACATTTTTATTGATAGCCGTTGTAAAAAACACTCATTCGTGATTTAAGGACTTGGATGTAAGACGTATTTATTAGATATTGTGGCCCTCTTTCAGAAATTCTTCACGTATCCAAACAGCCAAAGAAACCGAATTACTTCCGGGTGTTTTCAGGGTAACTTCTTATTGGTCCACGTTAGTACTTACCGTAATTATTCTAGTTGGTTGGTTACAGCGTACGTTAAAAAGGTAAAGGGCAAAAATATTTTGGCACATATATTAGACAAAATAAAGTTACTTAAAGTTACTATTTAGATTGAAAATCTTATAACTATTTAACCTTTCAACATATAACAAAATAATGCTGAAAATATGCTTAATTTGGTTTTGCGTAAAATTACCGTGCAAGCCGGATGTGAGGTGGCTCCCTTTGAGCAAAAGACTGAGATAAAAACACGTAGCAAGACAAACAGGGACGAGGTTAATACGTCTTTTAAAAGGTAGATACAAAATAATCGAAATGGAATAGTTGTATATTTATATATATTTTTCCAGACAAGGCCATATTACCACGTTTAAGGTAGGTTAACTCTTTTGGGACACGGATTCGGCAACACCAACATAGTTCTGACAGCTGTATCGTTACTAGGTAGTTAGCTAACAGTAGCTAACATAATTAACTCTGAACTCAATTGTATTTGATCAAGACCGTCTTTAAGGTAATCTTTAGTTATTAATAAATGTTTTGCCTTTTTGACGTATAAATAACTTCCTGCCACGGTGTTGGAAATTTCTCACAGGTTAGCAAGGTTTAAGAAACATAATGTTCACTGTTAGCGAGCTTTTCTTTAGTTAACTAAGAAGCTAAATGGCAAATTATTTGAATGATTACTTTAATAATCGCTCAACTGAAAAATATCTTTCAAGAGAGAATATTGCAGAAATGTTAAGTACTTTAAGTCGGTGTGCGCAGTGCAAAGACTGTATTAGGGCGTAACATCCATGTGCATGAACTTAAAAAAAGAAGTTTGTTAGTTTTAATTTTTATGTAATATTTTACATAATTTTTACATTTCATAGTAATGTAATTTAACTTTGGAGGTTCTAAATGACCTTAATTCGGTATTAATTGCCTTTCGCCTGAGGTTAAACCAAGTTTTAATTTCATATTCAAATGTAACTTCTGCACATGACTTTATATATGTAGAGATTCATGTCTGATGTTGATGTTGTACACCACTGTCCTCTTATAATGCAGATATAATGGCATAAAACGGCAAGAAGAAAATCATTGCTGTGAATGCAATCCTAAGATTTTACCCATTTTTTTGATTACATTATAATGAAGAGATATGTGATACTTTATTCAATAAATATATGCTTTCTTTCTTTCTTTCTTTCTTTTTTCTTTCTTTCTTTCTTTCTTAATTGACCATCATTACTGTCACTGTGAGCCAAACTAATGGGAAATTATACTGACCCAAACTAATAGTTACTCTGTTATAATGTGACTATATGCTACAGACCAGTGGCAAATTAGCCTCAGAGCCAGTGCAATGACAACAAATTCATCTTAATCTTGAACGTAACATCTCCCTGTAGGTCATCTTTCCGAAATGGACCTTCTACTCCTAGAATTATAAATGATTTTATTATGAAAGTTTCAACAATCAGCACACACATATTACATACTGTAGGTGTGTTACTGCCTACATCAGGCTGCTTTAACAAATAGCACACATTATTCTTTTGTTCTTTTTCCCCTTGACCATATCTGCAGCTGAATCCATGATGGTACGAGCAATCTTGGTGACTGCCACCAGTCTGGCATTGACTGGGGCTGTGGTGGCACATGCTTATCTACTTAAACACCAGTTCTACCCAACTGTGGTCTACCTTACCAAGAGCAGCCCTAGCATGGCGGTAAGGCCATTGCAAATTGGAAGTCAATTCCTGAATGTCTTTTTTGGAAAATATTTTTCTGATGACATTATTTTATTTTATTTTTTTAAAAGAGCATTTTCACTCTGGTTTTCTGTGTTGTCAGGTGTTGTACATTCAGGCCTTTGTGTTGGTATTCCTCCTGGGAAAGTTCATGAGGAAGGTCTTTTTTGGACAGCTAAGGGCTGCGGAAATGGAGGTACAGTTCTATGTGTGTTCTTCATTTAGCTCACTTGTTTTTTATGAATGCCTTCTCTTATTTATAATTTGACCTATTTTTGCCATTGTTCAACACTGTCAGCATCTCATTGAGCGCTCCTGGTATGCAGTGACTGAGACGTGCCTGGCATTCACTGTGTTCAGAGATGACTTCTCCCCCCGATTTGTTGCTCTCTTCACCCTCCTGCTTTTTCTTAAGTGCTTCCACTGGCTGGCTGAGGACCGGGTGGACTTTGTAAGTGATGGTCATATTTATTTACACCGATAATTCAAAGGCTAAATGCCACATATTTGAACTAATATGTCTATAATTACTACTTGCTTTTCAAATATTTCATCAGATGGAGAGAAGCCCAAATATATCATGGCTTTTCCACTTCAGAGTATTGTGTAAGTACAGATTATCAGTACTAAGACTAATTTTTTATTCTCTTTGTGTTGCTTCTTTAAATCTTTGCCCTTTGCATTTTTGTAATGGTCTATTGCATCTGAACATGAAAAAACTGGAAATGAAATTGTATGCAAATCATTTCTGTTTACTCCTGAGGACAGCTGCACAGTATCATCAACAGGCCTTAATGGACTTTAGTTGTACTACTACTTTATAACTGTATTTGTTCATTTTATGCCATTGGTATTATTTCCAAATGAATTTGAAGTATACCCAGCTGGTATTGTGATTTGAGTGCAGATGATAGCTTGTTCACCAGGACTTTCACAGTTAGGCCTTTGAAGGCTTCAAAAACACACACATGGTTGTTTTTACAGTTTCTTTTTACAGTATATACAGTGAAGTGAGGATCTGAAGATTTGACATTTTTAACGGGGCTCTGTAGTGCACTACATCACTAAAATTTAAAAGAAGTGGTATTTGATTGAAGGGAAGAAAAGTCTATGAAGTAAATTGTAATTTTTGGGTTAGTTCAAAAAGTATATTTATGAACAATTGAAATATGACATGAGTCATTTAATATAGTGTAATAACTGTGGTCCAGTAATGTTTTCTTTGATATTTGAGGATTAGACTGGTTCTGTATGCAGTCTAATGTGTCACAGATTACCCAGGAAATAAGCCTCCGCTACACATCAACCTGTCACATGACTGCTCTTCAAACAGTCCATTCATAACTGGGAGAACTCCATCCCAAAGTCTTATTCACTTCTGCTTTATATTTGCTGCAGCGCTTTTGGGACTGTTGGGTGTTCTGGATTTCCTGTTTGTCAACCATGCCTGTCACAGCATCATTACCAGAGGGGCATCAGTCCAGCTCGTTTTTGGATTCGAGGTTGGTTGTTAGATTCAATTCAGTGTTGCCAGAACCCTTACTTATTATTTTTTCTATTTCTCCTTTAGTATGCAATCCTGCTGACCATGGTGCTGACGACATTTATTAAATACCTTCTGCACACTATTGACTTGAACAGTGAGAATCCCTGGGAAAATAAGGCTGTCTACATGCTCTATACTGAGCTCTTCACAGGTACTGTGTTATTTATACATTATACAGTTAAAGGTCAAGGTCATTATACAGTAAAGCTTAAATCAGGTCACGACCCTGCAACCACATGCTGAATGTGTTTAAGGGTTGCATTCACACTCACATATAGTGAAGACATCAGTTCAGGAATTGAGCCAACAACCCTCTGATCACTGGAGAGATTATGGCGCTAACTAAGCTACAGTTGCCTCTGTTACATTTTCAATGAGCTGAAATGTCAGTCAAATTATGATTCTGTGCTGCTTTACTTTGGGCAATGTCTGTGTAATTTGAAAGGAAGCGGAAGCAGTAGATGGGTCTTATCTTGTCTTCCAGGTTTCATCAAAGTTCTGCTGTACATTGCCTTCATGACCATCATGATTAAGGTCCACACGTTCCCATTGTTTGCCATTCGACCCATGTACCTGGCTATGAGGTAAGTTGCTTGTTTGCCTCTGTGTCTTTATTTATTCAAATAGTTTCTTTTAACAATATCTTTTTCTGAAATGTGTTTGGGCATGTTGTTATTGTGTGTTTTTTTCAGGCAGTTCAAGAAAGCTGTAACAGATGCTATAATGTCTCGTAGAGCCATTCGCAACATGAATACATTGTAAGTATTGTTCCCCTTTTGCAGCATGTAGTTTATTATAAACAACAGCCCTGATTTATGTCCAGTGTCTAAAAAAAAAAAAAAAAGTGTCCTCTTACACAGTAACTTTTTAGAACTGGAGAACTTCTGTGCAATATACTTTTTAGTTTGGTTTATAGGCCTTTTTGTTCCAATAATCGGTCTGAAAATATGGCTTCAGTTTTCTTCTACTGTGCCTTCAGATACCCTGATGCCACTCCTGAAGACCTGCAGACTTCTGACAATGTCTGTATTATCTGTCGTGAGGAAATGGTTACTGGAGCCAAGAAATTGCCTTGTAACCACATTTTCCACTCCAGGTAATTTTCAGTCATGAACTTGAACTTAAATAAATAAAAGCTAACTAAAAACAGGTATTATCTTTGCTTTAATGTAAAGCAATGTAAAAAAAAAAAAAAAAAAAAAAAAAAAAAAGCTGATTTGCTAAGACATTGCAGGTGCTGCATGACACACCAAATGGGCCCGGTCAGTAAATATTTACAGACTTTAACGGCATAGACAAAGTGGGTAAAACACTTGCCACAATAAAATCACATTACAATGAAGCTAAAGAACAGCTGAGGTACTGGTGATGTGTAGTTAGCACCTCTTTATGATGGCAGTATATCAGAAACGCTGTAATAATTTCATTGTGTATAGTTTTTTTTTATTAGAAATGAATTGAAAGAAAGGTGTTCACTGAATTTGACAGGCCCATTTTTTAATTTTTTTAGAGAAAACTGATATTATTAACTGCATGCAGCCCTGTATACTCTATCAAAAGGATGTCAGTGGGCCTAGTTATGACTTAAAAAAATCGTATTATTGTGAGAAATCATGTAATTGTAGAAACTGGATCTGACTCATTTCCATGAACTCAATAGAAAAACCCTGATTTGCAAATTTCAGTCCTTTTATTTGAAGGATTTCTTTCAAAATTTGTGAGAAGTAGGGATTTAAGATAGTAAAATTGTAAAAACAAGTTGCCTTTAACTGATAAAGCATTATGCTGTTTATATGATCACTGGAATAGTATTATGTCACGTAAATAGGCCTAAAAGCCTAAAAAGGCTTTTTCATTCCTAATAGATCCTAATAGGTCTGATGGTCTGAGAGAACTGACTGCATTATCAGTAAAACAGGTCATTTCCTGAATGCCTGAATTAAAACCTGTCTGTCGTGTTCCTGTCGTCCCCATAGCTGCCTGCGCTCCTGGTTTCAAAGGCAACAGACTTGTCCGACCTGTCGAATGGATGTACTCCGTGCATCTAATAACAATCAGACCCCAGCTCAGCCACAGGCCCCGCCCCCTCTTCCACCAGGCCCTCCAAATGCACCCGCACCACCACCTGCTAATGGTGAGTCTCAAAACTTGTGAAGCCATAATGGAAAAGGATCTCGCTTTTCAAAGGGACGGTTCTCTCCGGGTACTCCAATTTCCTCCTAGGGTCCACTTGCCTGTTGATACGCCTTTGGGGATTTGGGATAATTAAAACTGACCTTAGGTGTGAATGAGGGTGTGAACAGTTGTCTGTTTCTATATGTTAGCCCGGCAACGTGATGGCGAGCTTGTCTGACACTTGCTTTTATTTACTTTGATGCTTTATTTTGCTCTTTTGGCTGCACACAACCTTAATGATGAGAAAAAGATAAGAGAGTCAACAAATTACGAAGGAAATTAATTTAAAAAGCAATAAGTGTGGTAAGAGCCACTTACAAACTGTTTTTGGGAATTATTCATTCGGTGAGATGGTATTTGGTTTGGTGACAAATTTCCAGCTGTCAGATACCACGGAGTGACTAAGATGCTTTGGTCTGGGCAGCTCTAATGGCATCCATTTTTATAAAATATCTGTGTATCATAAAGGACAATAAATAACTTTCACTTTTCTCTCTGGTAGTTCCTGGTATGTTACCTGGGTTTCCCCCTGGTGTTTTCCCATTTTGGGGTCCCTTCCCTGCAGTGCCCCCTCCTGCAGCTCCTCCTAGTGCTACTGATGGTCCACAAAGCAGCACAGAGGCTCCACAGGCGTCTGGTAAGGATATATTGTTTTTCTGCCAGAAAGGGGGGAAAAAAAAAAAAAGAAAAACATAGAGTTGTGTCTATTTAATTTTGTATATGTGAATTTTACCAGGTACCAGTCAGGCCTCCACATCAAACGCAGACACTGCTGCTGCAGCTGCTGCTTCACAGGGATCCCCGGTGCCAGGCTTTCCCTTCTCCCTGCCTCCGCCTCCTCCCTTCCCCACTGCACCATGGGCACCTATACCACCGCTTCCTCCCTTCAGTAAGCACAACCATTCTGAACCACCTGGACAATGATGCAACGCTTCTGACTTTTGTAATACAGTTAAACACTTCAGCACGGTTTTAACCAGGTTTGCTTCTGGATTTCTTTGAGTGTAAATGTGAATATTTGTATTCAGTGTGTCGTATTTTGTCTTGTCCAGTGTCGTCGATGCCTCCCCCTCCCCCCTCTCTGAATCAACTGTCTGAGGAGGAGCTGAGGGAGATGGAGGCAGAGGGACGGCGGGGACTCGAGGCCAGGCTCCAGTGTCTCCAGAACATCCACACCCTCCTTGATGCGGCGATGCTCAACATCCACCACTACCTCAGCACCGTCACCACTCTCACGTAACTGCCCCATTTTTTTTTTTTTTTTTTAAATTTTTATTGAACTTGCATGCAAGTATAGGATTTGCACATTTTGTTTTTAAGAAGGAAAACTCAGTTTCAGCAATGAAGAGTCACATTAAAATTTTCATTTGAAATCTTCATTGTACGTCTTGTTGTTTTTGGTGCAGACCTCCTCGAGCTGATGGCAGCGGGATAGAAAGTGAAACCGCTAACGTGAATTCTGTACCTGTGGTTGGCAGCAGCACTGATGCTCTGAGCCAGCAGAACTCTCCCCGCTGTAAGTACACAAACACGTCAGCCATGATCCTTACATTTAAAATGTCAACTAAGGATCTTGTGGGGTTTTTTTTCTGTCACGTCCAGCTGAGCTGCCTCACACAGATGAAGGTGCGCCTGCTTCCTCAGATACAGAATTCCAAACAGTCGAGGAAGGAGCAGCAGCGGAGGACGGGGAACCAAGCACTGCTGAACTGAGGCGGCGCCGCCTTCGTAAGCTCGCGTCGTCGTCATCCACACCTCCTCCAGGCAACTGATCCACATACTCTGACTCACTTTTCTCTGGACCAACGGGAATTCTGAGCTTGTTGCTCGTTGCCTCTCTGTGCTGCAACAGCGTCATCAGATGGAAGAGGAAATTTGATTTTGAACTTTGATGGGTGTGAGAGTTTGGATTTGTGTCGGCTAGTTTTGTTGACGGATTTGCCTGTACTTTAGTTTGTTTAATTCGGTTCTCTTCAGTATAAAGGTTCTTCCCTTTCACCACATCAACATGTTACACAGGACCCGGATCAGTGATGGAAACTGGCTCAGGTCAAATCAACAGAGGATGATCAGCTTCTCAGGCTTTGACTTTCTTCTTCAGCGTTGGTCACTCTTCCATTGCCTCTGCAGACATCATAACGTGGGATTTCTTTGATTGTGTACATACTGTAAAGAGTTTCAATAAGAGGATCTGTACATATTGCAGAATAAATTGGTCAATTTAAACTGCAGCAGCTGATCCAGTAAAATGCTTTTCATCTTTACAAACAATGGTAATGGATTCGGAGAGTTCTGTGGATGGGGTTCCCCTCCACCACCACCACCCAGGTCTGCATTTATCCCTTTTTAGTAAAAACATAAATAGTCTTTGTAAGAGGTAGACAATCCTGTTTAAATATCAGAAAACTCTTAGTATTTCGTTTTTAGAGTATTTGCCCGAATGAGGCACCTCACAGCTGATCTCAGCGAGTGTGGCCCGTACAACTGAACAAGGTTCCTTTCTTTTGTTATAGTGTTTTATTTACACCTCATATCCTCAAACTGAAGAGTAAACAGTCAACACCTTAAACATCCAAGAAACTGGGTGTCTCCATCACAAGAAAAATCTTAGTATCAACATAAAGAAATCACTTATACTGTATGAAACTAAAAGCAAAACCTCAGCGGTCACATAGATGCCTGACAAACATCAACTCAGTCAACAGGCTTGGTAATTGGCACTGCTTCTATTCTGGTATTTTATTAATAGCAGCCACTCTGTCCTGACTGGTTTATTTTTTTTTTTTTTTTGAGACCCTGGAGTTTTAACAAAATATTCATAGGTATTAATTATAATAATTACGGAACAGTAAGCACACAGTAAATGTAAGCAGATGCATTGAAGTATTTGGTTAGAACATCACTCCATCCTCCAGGATCTAGTGGAGAGATTGGAAGTTTTTCTGTTTTTTCAGCCTTGTAAAGTTGGCTGTATTTTTAGCCCTTGCTGTATAACCATCCATAAGTACACTGATGTTTATCCTCATTTATTTGATCCTCTCATTTGATAAAATTAATCAAGGGCATTATAGTTCAAATATGGGCCAAAACCATCTTAAATCCATGACACCACCTTTCCAGCACTGAAGGGAATGCATATTGCATTTGAAGAATGTGATCATTAACAATATGGCATCATTTGAGCAGCTAAGTGAAAGAGGAAAAAAAAAAAAAAAAAACAGGTTCCTTCAAGCGAGGAGCATTTACTCGCTGCTTTTCTATATAACAATGAACACATTTTACAGAAAGGGGCTATGGACCTGAGTCCCCACAGGTGAAGCTGAGAGTATTAACTGGTAATACTGGTTACCAAATACTCAGAGTTCTCATGCCGTGGATGTGCTCATGAACAATTTCACATTTTATAATCCTCCCAACCCTTTTATAAATGAATAAAAAAGTAATCTGTAGTCTCACGTGGTAAACTGAGCAACTTTTTTTCATTTTCAAATACTTAATTATGCAAAACTAAAATAATCTTAAACTTAAAAATAATTTAAAAAATCAGCTAAATTCTATTTTTAAAGGCTTTTCTTTTTATGTACAAGGAGAACAGTCACGGAAACGCTTTGAATATCATGTTTTACAAATGTATATCACGATCAAGACTGCTGTTTGCTGGACAGGCAACCACAACGTTCCTGTCGTGGAACCACTCTGTCTCCAGCCACGGTTTGGAGCAAAAGCATGCAAAATAGCCGAGGAGGAAGCACCAGACGGTGAACGTGGCTCTTTCCATAGAGAACCAGGACAGTCGTTCGGGTCCGGGTCTGTTCCAACATGAAATGCTTTCATTCCACTGAGAGCTGCACACTATCCCCCTGGTTCTGCTGCTGCTCAAATTTCCTGGCTTTGTGACACAAGAGAGGAAACAATATTTATATTCTCAAAGCGAATGAAGAGTTTTTTGTTACTGTTACATATGAGCACTCACGCTAATGTTCCTGCTACTAAAGGGTAGCAGGAACATTAGAATTTAGAAATAGAGTAAAGCCTTTTACTTCTCAGAACATGAATTACAAAATAAGAGTGTTAAGAGAGAGAGTTTATAGTACTACCTGGGAAGGTGCAGTAGAACAACAGTTAAACAGAATAAAAATGTGGCATTTAAAGTCACTTTCCAAGATTTGCCTTGTGATGAGAAAATAAATATGAATTAGGCCATAACAGTAATTTCATATTTCCATCGCTGCTTTAAAACAGCTTCTAATAAAATGAAGTACAACAGGCTCACAGGTAAGAACAAAAGGTTCTAGGTTGAAAAGCCAGAAGTGTACAGTGAAAATGCTGTACATGGCCATTAACAGCCCTACAGACAGATGTAGATAACGTGTTTGCAAGTAGAAATTGACTCGCTAAGGAGCCAATCAGCTGTGAGCACATTGTGCTATAGCTACACGATGCAAAATAAAAGAACCTGATGTCTGACAAAGAGGCTTGTCATCTGAAAAAACAACACATTATTTATTTAGTTTGTATTTTATTTGTGGCTGGTTGACTTTTTTATATATTGTATTAGTTTTATAATTATTGTTACATTATACTGTTTTCTTGGATTATACAGTAGTTTGGTCAACTGCGGCCATTTTTAAGTACTAAATCTAATCAAACCATAGCAAAAAGGATGCTTTGCTATACAGAACAAAGAAAATTGTTAGAGACATTATCTTCAAGCCAGATATTACTAGACTTGTGATTGTACTTGTACAGTATAAAAAAATTCTCCAAACAATTACGTCACATAGTTGGACGGTTCTGTGTTTTTATTTATGTTTACAGGACAACAATGCTCACCCAGTGAGTACATTTCCAGCTGCTGGCGCAGACGGACCTTCTGCAGGCTGTCATAGAAGTTTGGTTCTGTGTTGCTGCCAGCAGCTGGAGGCAGCGTGAAGATGCGCATGATCTTCCTTTTGTTTCTAAATCACAGGACAAAAGACAGAAATATTGTATTATTAGTATTATATAAACATAAACATACTGTGACTGGTAGTGTCTTGCAGCAATATACTAAATATTAAATCAATAGCGTTTTGAACATTAATAACACCGAACCAGCCACAATATTTATATACCACAGTATCCCCCGCCCAATTTCACGTTATAGGCCACTAATGGCAATAGTCTGAGAGAAATGACATTTATTTATGGTGGTGGAATAAAATTTACATGTCCAAAGAAGAAAGACAGATGTCTACATCCAGACTTAATAAACTGCTTACCTTTTCGCGTATATCAGCAAACCAAAGCTGACCAGGATAACTAGCAGATAGACATTGGTGGCCTCATTCCAGGCTTCGTGCAAAGAATAATCAATATCCCCGGGCTCGTTGCCCAAAACACCATGAGCACCCATTAATAAACGATTGCAGACACGAGAATAAATCCACTGATTGAAAAGAAATAGAATTAATGAGTAAAACGATACAAAAAACTGGATGGACAGGCGACAGCGCGATGTAATGACGCTACATCCGTGTTTCCCCCTCTTAGATTTCCTGTTCCCATCTTTAGCCCGCCTTTATCGACCTCTGATTGGCTGACGCCGAGAGCAATCCAATCCAATTAGATTTTTCTGAGGGCCTCTAGCGGCTCAGAAATTGAGGTTACGCTTAACCTTTTGTTTATCTATATACAGTACGGTCTATTTTTAAATAAAGGCACTTTGGCACAATCCAACATAGAAAGCACTGTAGAAGTGAATTTATATAACCCAACCAGTTATCAGAGTGTAAAAGCTCATATACAATAATTATCTACCTCTACAACCCAGTGGTTGTGGTTGCATTAATTTATGATGTTTAAGGGTCTGACATTGTTCTACTTTGTCTTTGCAGTGAACATTGTTTCAATTAGTGTGACTGAAACTGTTGCGCCATTGATACTCTTATTATACTCTATTCAGCTTTGGGGATAACTCCATATTTCAAGGAAATGCTGCATAACAGAGAAATCACAACCAAGGTAATTCTGACAGCTGTTTTAGTTATTTATTTATAACATATATGTTATCTGCATTATGATGCATGTTGTCTGTAGGACCACACTGGGACAAGGTTTAAGGTGACCACTGTAACATGCACAACGTCAGTGCTCCCTCTAAGCCTGAGGAATGAGATGGGACCATTACTTCCAACAGACAAACCTGCCCAGTTCTCACTTTACAATTTTACATGATCAGGAAAACTAAATATGTATGTTGTATACATCTGTGTTCTGAGAATAAAATTAATACTTTAGCCATGAAGTTTAACTGAACTTTGATATTTAGTGAGACTGCGCTTGGCTGCAGACCTTTCTTTTATTTTTCCCGTCTTCAAAAGCTTCAGCTGCCTTCTAAAATGGCTCGGTGACCTAGCACACTGCACACTGCATGTAGATTTATGCCCCAGTGTACAACAGCAAGTGTACACCATACAGGCATGTGTAAGACATCTAACAAAACAAACATCTCATGACAATTAAGATTTTAAGCTTGTAGTAGGTGTAAATGACCTTTTATATGAGGTTGATATTGCTTGAATGCATTGTTTGTTGAACTTTTTTTTTTGGCCATTTACTAGGCTTGTTGTTTTTTCTAATTTCTAAGAGTGCGTTTGAGGAATTTTATTTTGAAGGCAGCTTGCGGAAGACCATGTTACATAGTCAAGCTTTTATTTGAAATCGCTCATTAAAAATGAAACTTGGATACTTGGAAAGACATTTCAGAATGTTGAATGTATTAGCACCTGGTTGACAGTGGGCACAAGCTCTTACGGTGGGTTCAAGTGTACAAAGCTATTAAAGTTCACAAAAATGAAAATTAGATCACCCATCAGTAAAAAAGTCTGACCATAATTCAACCAGGGATGCTACAGTAAGGGTTGATGTGTTAGTATCCATGAGCGATTACTTTGACATATTAAGCAAAGGAGACTCGTTAGCCTGCTGAATCATCAGCAGCTCCTTTATGGATGTTAGGCAGAGGGCCTCATTCACTATATTTGGTACTGCAGTAGTCATGATGGTACTGACTGTGTTAACTCTGCTAACACAGAAAAGCTATCTAGTAGCTACTACAAGCTATAACAGCTATCTATCATCAGTCAGATGCATGCTGGGGAAACCAATGAGTGTGAGGTTATTGGTAGATTAGTGACAGGGCAGGCATAGAGGGAGCACTGATTCATTCACAAGTGTCACATCAGTATGTCCAAGTCACCACAGTGGTCATCCTCCTCTGTCACTCTCAGGGACAACACCTCCTCGTTCAGAAATAGTCCACTCAGGCGCTCTTTGCGAGCCTGCCGCTGCTCTTTGAGCTGCCGCTTCCGAAGTGCTTTTTGCTGAAGTTTACGTTGCTTTGATCGTTTCTGAAAGACAGAAAATCAAAACGTGATATCGACAGCATTAGTGATAACATTTTGTAGTTGTTCTCTTTCATAATACATTGCTCGATGTCTCACGATGGGATGCACGCCCTCGTCAGCCCTCATAGAAGCACTAATCTCATTACACCAAGTCTGATTGGCTGGTGAACCTGTCCGTCCGCGGCAGGTGGAACCACCTGCTATATATGTCACACGCGGACGTCACCACCTCATTCAGACACCTCTTCTCACTCTGAAGCATCTCTGGTGTCCGTAAGTGGCTTAACGGTTCGTAGACGGAGCTTTTCGGCTCGGTCGCTGAATGCTACTTTGCTCTTGACGCTAGTTTACACCATTGCTTTGCAGATTCTGGTGTCGGCTGGGTTTCCTTGCCACTCCAGGCCTGGCACACGCAGCGCTTGAGACCCCACCATGCTCGAGCATGTGAGTACAAGCCTAGCTGGCTAGCCCTCACGATGTGTTCAAGTGCTAACCCCACGGCACGGAGGACGGATGGACGGAAAAAACAATCTAGCACAATCCACCGCGTGCGGGACAGGAAATCGGGTGCGAAGAGAAAATAAAACATCTGGGAAATTGTCAAAATAAAATGTTCCAGGACACTGAAAACGAAATCACGTACGACCGCGCGATATTACCACTTTGTAGTTTTTGAAACAAGCCACAGAAGAAGATGCTCCTTGTTTCTAGAGGAGTAAAATTTCCCCTTTCTTTGGATTTTGGCAACTCTACCATCGGTAATTCTATTACTTTTTCCTAAAATGTGTAATAGATCGATTATTTCTTGTAAATTATGGTTATTTATGTTATTTAATATACAGTGATCCCTCGCTATATCGCGGTTCACCTTCCACGGTCACGCAGATTTTTTTTTTTTGTATAAAATACTGCATGTCTAAATTCTATTGGGTCATTAAACATCAAGGCGCTGTGCTTTATGTCTTGATTGACCAAGGGACTCTGGTCTAGAATCACCCCAAAAAAATCTGGTGCAAATGGGGGGTAACTTGCTCTATTCTGTCTGTTGCATTCCAGCTCTGAGAAATGGCAGAAATGGCTCCCCACGCCAGAGGACGACTTGATGTCAAGCCCCAAACATGTTGCTATGGCAATTTTATCGTGGCGAGAGATCGGCACCAGACTTGCTCAACCTGCCCCCGGCTGGAACATGCCTGGCAGGTGGTCGACAATCCGGGCTCGTGTCAGCACTGCTTGGGCTTTACGGCCAAGAGCTTGCGCAGCTGGCTGGCACGTCAAGTCAGCCTGTCTGGCAATGACCCCTGCTTCCCCTCCGCCACACCAGGCGCCAAAGAGGAAAAGGGGTGGGGAGACGCCGCTCCCGCAGCTCCTGTAGCAGCCGCCAGCTGGGGCTCCCAGCTGGACCTGGAGGCTGTGCCTTCCGTGCAAGGTTCCGGCTCCTCCTCCAGCGGTGCAGCGTAAGGAATTCGTGCCGGAACCCCAGGCTCCCCAGCAAAGAGTGCAGAAATGCACCAAACCGGCCCCCGCCCCTCCTGATTCAACGGGACGAGCAACCTGGGCCAACAACCCGACTCCAGCCGTGGCGCGGGCCAGATCCGCGCAGACCACCGCTTTTCTGTTGAGGAAGAAGGTGGTCTGACCAGCCTCCTCCTCTGTGGTGACGGCGCTGGACGTTCCCTGTTCTCCAGCTCCACTGACTCACTGCTCCAGCGTGCCTCCACACCTTCCCGTGGCCCCGTCTTCCCGCCACCGTGGTCCACCCCGGCCCGAGATGACCATCCAGAACATCCGCCTGTGGAGGGTTCTCCATTCCCCAGCAAATGTCCACAAGCATGCACATTCAAAGTTGTGTTATTAAACACTGTTTCCCTGCAGCATCCAAGCTGAAGGCTGAGGGCTCAGCGCAAAAACAAAACGTTAAAACACTCCACAATTATAAGCAGTACGGTGGCAACACCTTCTGTCCCCTCCCGGGGATTGGCTCTCTGGGCGGGGGTGTTGGGGGTGATGGGGGTGACGTCTCCGTGGGTCCATGATGGAGCTCGCATGCCGTACCCCAGCAGATGCCGCCATCCCACCACGGATGAGCCCCATCTTGTTGAGGGACCGCTTAGGGCAGGGCTGTCAAGCCTCGCGCGCGTGCGCTCCTACCCTTTCGCCACTAAGGGGCTCCCCCACACCAGAGGTCGGTTCCCTGCAGCAGAGATGACAGACGTGGCGTCTCCGCTCACCCTCAGGAGCAAGTGATGGAGTGCCATTGCAGCATCTCCCTGGGTAGTGAGGACGATCACCAGAGGTTACAGACTACAGTTCGCCTCTGTTCCGCCATGGTTTGCCGGCGTAATAAGTTTGCTGGCCCGGGGGGAGTCGGCCCGTGTTTTACATGAGGAAATCCACTCGCTGTTAAATCGCGATCTGGGTTGTCCCGACCGCATTATCTCTGATGGGGTACTATTCCAACAAACCGCACACATGCACGTTGTGCCCGGTTCGCGTGGTGCGCAATTATGTAGACAGGACCAAGGGCTTCAGGAGGAGCGATCAGCTCTTTGTCGCCTGGGCTGGTTCCCACAAGGGCAGACCTGTCACAAAGCAGTGCCTTACCCACTGGGTGATTTATTTACATAACTCCGGTTCTCTGAGTAATATGAGTGAGATGTCTCACCAGACAACCCTTCTTTCCTGGGCGAGTGAGAAGAGCTGCTTATCCTGAATAAGGTGGTGACGTCTGCGTGTGCCATATATAGCAGGCGGTTCCACCTGCTGCAGACGGGACAGTTTCACCAGCCAATCAGAATTGGCGTAATGAGACTAGTGCTTCTATGAGGACTGACGAGGGCGTGCATCCCATAGTGATACATCTCACTCATATTACTCAGAGGTTATGTAAATAACCTCAAGTTTTCTTTTGTCAAATCTTTAGTACAGGTGAAAAATAGCACAAAATTCTAAACTAGAAATCATTCAAGACTCCATTAACAGCTGCAAGGAGGTTTTTAGGTCTGAGGACACTGTCAAACTATGATAAAATCTGTAAGATATAGACAATAAATTTGAAGGACGGTTGATACTGCACATTATCGCGACCATTTTGAAAAGCCGGTGATTGCTTTTCTTACTTTAGAATCTCGTATACGCTCCGCAGCACTGGAAAGGTTACCATCGCTGTAAGCCCTGCTGATGTTGGCCATGCTGCTTCCACCGCACGATGATGCAATACCACCTTAGAACAGAAGGAATAATCAATGGTGTTATAATCAGTCAGAAACAATTCAAACTACGCCAAAGTCTACTTTAATATTTTAAATCAGGGGTCGGGAACCTTTTTTAGCTGAGAGAGCCAAAAAAGTCTAATTTTTTTAAAATGTATTTCCATAAGAGCCAAACAATATTTTTTAACTCTAAATACAACTAAATGTGTGAATTTTTAAAAAGACCAACAATTTTAGAGTTTAAGAGGCCTCTGAATTTATTCTTTTTCTTAATAATGTTGTTATCCTGAAGCTATCCGATACATAAAATACTTCTTACCATTAATGCGACTTCTGGTGCTGCATGGTTTTGCTGATGGCTTTATATTCTGGTTGATATGTGGTGAGGTTAATCTTCATGCAGGTGTTGCGTGAATGTTTTGGCAAACTCACCATCTGTGAATGGCTTTCTGTTACTTACTATTGCTAAAGAATTGCTACGAAACACCAAAACGGTTAAAATAGATACATTTAGGATCCAAAATAAAGCTATGTTGACACATTTATCAATGAACTGTTTAAATTATCTTAATTAATCACGCCCAGAGAGGCCCATAGGGCACGCATACCTGCCCCATACACCGAAATGTGCGTCTCCACGAGCCGGTTGTGTGTGCGACCAACAGGCGCCAAAAAATCCCCAAAAAACTGAAAATGTTCTCCATAAGTAAAGAAAAATACAAAAATCACTATAAGTGCGCGCCCTTAGGGCAAGCCTTCAGATGAACAGGCCCCAAAAAATCCCCCAAAAAGGGCGGCTTTTTTAAATAAATAAAAATAATATTCCAAAGTTTGGCACATATCTTTTCCTACACCGTTTGTTGCACAGAGATGAGTCATACATCACAACGTGTGAAAAATTCAGAAATCGTGTGCTATGTCTTTTCTTTTTAATAGGGATTGGCATTTCCAAAATATCGGGGGAAAAGTGCGCCAAAATTCCCCAGGTTATCCTAAGGGAGGGTTTTTGGCCACCGGCGCACACGGACAAGCCATACACCAAAACGTGCGTCCTGAGGAGTGAATTGTGCGTGTGAAATTTGGAGGCCCTTGGCCAAACGGGCCCCGAGAAATCCCCAAAAAACTGAAAAATGTCCCCACAAAACTAGAAAAACACTAAACCACTAAAACTTGGGCCCTGTAGGTCAAACATTAACAAAACATACTTCAAAATGTGCGGCTCGGTCAGACGGACGTGGACCCTCAGCCTAATAGCTCCTACGGTGTCCAAAAAACTCCACACACACTGACAGCTGCTGCATGACGTCACTGGGTGCCGTCTGTGTGAGAGGAGAGGGGCCGCTGTTAATGTTGATAGGACGTTATGTATGGTGTATTTAACTCGTCGTTTCTCCTACATCGATGAACGTAATGTTATGAAATTTCACACACATATATACAATATAAAATAAGTGTTCCGGTTCCAGCGAGCCCAGCCATAATAAGATTGGTGTTTGTTAAGTGGTCAAAATTAATGTTTGAACATGGGTGGGTTCTGTCCATTTCAACCGCAGTACCTGAGTCAGACAGAGGCCTGCTCAGCTCATGTCATCTTCTGTGTGTGTGTGTTGGGGGGCTGCTGAACATATATATATATGGGGGGGGGGGGTGGTTATGGATGGTGGGTGGTGTAGCAAAATGAAGATTTGTTTTATATTGTTGATGTACATGTAATCACACAAGGCTGTATTTTTCTGTCCTGTGTCTACGTGACCTCCGCATATCTTACTTCGCCAAGGACAATCACATACGGAGTCGTGGATCACTCGCGTTAGACCATACACAGCGGCGCCGATCATGCGTTCTTGCGTAAATGCTGCATGGTCTTCACGTAATTAGCAGATACGCCGAAGGGGTGTCAAGTATTCAAGAGACCTGTACGCGGAAGAAGAGGCACTCTTTTGCCCCTCCGCGGGACTGTGTGAGTTGCCACAGTGTTGCACGGAGACCATGATTGTGCTGAATAAATCTTGCTTGACAGTTCTGGTTTCCTGTAAGTTCTTTGACGAACACGCCCGGACCCCAAATTTTACAGCAGTGGGCATATTAAAATCAGGATCATTTATGGGCAAATAATAATCTAATGTTGCCGTGCAGACATCAGTTTGACTCCATTCAGGGAAATCATGGACCGTAATCTTTATCTTTTGCTTTAAAAAAACATTAAAATCTGGCCAATTCACATTTCTCTTCTGGACTTTTTGCTCATGCATCTGTAAGCTATGAAGCTCCTACCAGAGTCCTGTAATGCCATTGTGCAGGTACGCTACTGTGTAGGTACGCTACCATTTCCACAAAAGCATCGGCATTTATCAATCTGGACGTGAGTAGATGATATGATCAAAACTCACGTCAGGACTGACATCAGGGACTTAAGTCAGTGTGGATTTGTGGTGCAGCCCAGCAAAATCTAAAAATAATGATTAAACAAACCTCAAACCAATCATTAAGCACAGGCAGTCACATATTCCGTATAGAAGAAAACGTACAATTGCAATAAAATACAGTATATTTTTCTGTTTTTATGGAAGCCTTTTGCCTTCAGCTGAAAAATTAATAACTTTGTTTTTCCTGACTAATTAAGTGACTAATTAAGTTTTGGTAACTGGGGAAACCTGTCAGAGCAGCAGCGCAGTGTCAAGCTCGTCCACGGCAACGCCATTCTGCACCACTGTAATCATTCTAATATTTAAGGTCTTATCATGTTTAAATTATTTTTAACACTCTGATTTCTGTAATGTTTTAACATTATTCATTACTTAATGTGTTAAGAAATGTCAACTAAGATTTATCTGAGAGCCAGATGCAGTCATCAAAAGAGCCACATATAGCTCGCAAGCCATAGGTTCCCAACCCCTGTTTTAAATGCACATATAAATCAACCATCTCTGCAGGCCCCTCTGGGGGTTGAAGCACTTAACCGCATCTTATGTAAACAAACTACACAAATGATCTTACCTGCTACAGCGTTGGATGCCGTGGAGCCAGTGGAGGAGCTAGTGGAGCTGACCATGCTAGCATTACTACTGCTAGCTCCACTGACACCACTGGTGCTAGCACTACTCCTCTTCCAGTTTTCTCTAGTGCTGCTGGCTCGCTGTCTGGGGCTGTGCTCTCTAATATAGCTGCGCACCTGATATCACACAGACAAGATAAGAATGATCTGGAAAAGAAAAACTACATATTCTTCAAGACTTTGAGCTTTGGTTAGCACGCTGTTGCGGTAATACTCATTCACTTTTCTTTGAGACCTTCTGACTGTGTTTTTTGTTTGCTAATACCCACCTGTTTAAGTTTTTCATCAGTGAGACAGTTGAGCTCTATGATGAACTCGCTGTCGGTGGGGGAGATCTGAGCACAGGGATCAATAATCTTGATGATGTCGAGCTGTTCCCTCAGGCCCATCTCTGTGCTGACCTTCCGACTCAGGTACTCAATGTACTCCACCTGCGAAGATGAAATCATATAGCTCATTGTCCAACATTTTCTGCCTGAGCTATTCTTCATGCAATCAGGTAAGCATTGAATGAAGTAAGCAGTTAAACATGTTACAGTTAGCATTAAATCTTTAGTGCATGTTTAAAATAAATTCTGTTAGCTAGAAACTTGAATTTAGCTGACAGAAATGCAATGGTTTATTAATAAATTTGCTAATGAGCAAATCTGTGTTGAATAAGTTAAAAAGATTTACTTTAATTGTACTAACAATAATAATGATGTGCAAAAACGTGTGTGATTTTGTTACCTGTTCATCATTAGTCATGGAACTCCAGGGCAATTCATCCAGATTGCGGTGAGGGGTGGGTTTAGGCTTTCTCTTGGAAATAAAACAGGGTGAACTTGGAATGCTTGGTATGATGTCAGACAGGACGTCACTGCCACTGGTAATGTCACTTCCTGGCAACTGGAGGGACAGCAAACAATACCAAATACAATGAGACATTTTGTAGCAAAATGTTAAAACTTGATCTGCGTGAGATCAAAGAAAATCACATAAAAGTTTTCTTCAATGCTAAAGCCCTTTCAAATTACAGGGCCTAACGACCAACCTGCCATTCAAACTCGCTGTCAGACCAGTCCCAGTAAGTGCTAATAGAGGAGGAGACATCACTGCACACGCTGCCCTCTGGAAAGAGGTCTAGAGATGTCAGTTCCTGGTCATCCAACAGAGAGTAACAGTCATCCTGATCCCCCACTGACACAGAGGAAAAGAGCTCCTCACTGCACTCTGAGCTGGCAACGCTGGTTCCACAGGATGTAAGGTTCCATCTAGGAAAGACAACAGGCAACTTTCAATAGAATCTATATCTTAAAATGATTTCTAGAAGCTATTAGCAAAGCTTCTTTTAACTGGTGCTTATTTAGCCATATACATAATTTTCAGGCATCACAGAGGCCTATGTTTAGCTGCTGCTGCTACTCTTTCAGACTTTTAAAATGTCTGGAAACTTTTCAGTGTTACTGGAAATACTTTCCACATTCAGGATTTAACATAAATTCTATTTCCAATATCTTTTCCATGGTCAACAATGTCTAAGTAGACGGCACACGCATGAACACAGTTTATACTTGCCTATTAGTGTGGAAACGATGTAACGGATCAGTTCTGTGACAAGATGAGAGCTGACAGCCAAAGTCGCTGACATCTAGGGTTCCCACATCACTCAGGTTGGCCCTTTGGGACAGGAGAGGAAATGGCTCCTCTGGGGCCAAAAACTTCTCATACAGAGACTCGGTCATCGTTTTAGACATACACCTGGGAAAGACACAGGCAATTATAAGTGTTGCAGATCCTCTTCTAATATGGTCTCAATGATTAATAAACAAAATTAATAAAATTATATTGATAGGCTTTACAGTATCTATTTATGTAGACTAATGTATATATACATTATAACAAAGGCCAAATTAATCCTGTTTGTTGTATAGCTGAAAAAGTAAAGTTTAATGTTTAAAATTAAATGACATTTTGTAAATACATTTATTCTGCTTCTATTGGTTCTTAAGGCAATAAAATGTGGTAAACTATGGCATGCAAACATATTAGGTTAACATCACTAGTTAAAATGGTCATAATTTGGTAGTTTTCTAGTGTGCACGTCAAAATATTTGAATCTTTGTTATCTGGGCATAAAAGGATAAAGTTGGAAAATGTCATTAAGAGTGTATCTAAACTTTTTAAAATAACACTGTTTAACTGGTAATAAATTGCATTTAGATAACAGTATTTTAAATGACTCGGTGATCACTCTGAAAATATGGGCACCTCAGAAAGAAATTTTTAAGAGTTTAGTTTTAAAATCTTGGCTCTACGTCAGTGTCAACACGGGGGAATTGTTCTTTATACCTAAACTTCTCTAAAAAGCACAATTTGAAGGCAACCTGTTTGTGATAGCTATTCAGCAATCACGCAAATCTCGTACAGAAAACTGGTTTATGATTCTAATGATATTTTCGCGGTAAATCTGCCTTCTGTAACGCGGCAAATAAGTGAGAATCCAACAATAAAGCGTAGTTAGCCAGTATTGCAGGTCTATGCAAACTACATGAAAACATATCATGTTTCCGATCATAATACAAGCTTACGTTAGCCCCTTTGCTACTGTAGCTAATGTCTACCTATCATTTATAATGCTAGAAAGCGATTTTCATGGAATCTTTAAACTTGTTCAACTTCTCTTAACAATTTATAAACTTCATATTGTCGCATTTCACAGCTAGCTACATTAAACACGAACCCTTCGTTGTTCAATGGTCACATCTACGACCTCCATTTGCAAATCGTTTCTTCAACAGATTATCAAAAACCAACACCGCGAGAGTAGGAGAAAATGCGTCACACGATTAGAACGCGGAAGTTGCTTAGTTGCTTAGTTGCTTGCTTGCTTGCTTGCTTTCTTTCTTTCTTTTTTCTTCTTCTTCTTCTCTGTAAGCCTGAAAAATAGTTTTCTAAATAAATAGTTTCTTAAATTATTAGCTGTTATTTTACTAAAATCGATACAAAACATTAGATTTACTTTTTGCTTCCGGTTAGTTATAGCTTGTTTTCAGTATTTAAGTTGTATTTTATTAGGTAATATCATTTCTAATGGGCCTATTTGACCTGTTTGCATGACCTATTTGCATAACCATTCATGGAGGGTATTTCAGGGACTCAGTCAAGTCAATGAAAACGCAATTTTCGATTAACAATACACTGTATTATAGCATGTCAACGTTTCTATAAACCTATTTGAATATTTTATCACCGACAAAAAGCTTTTATTTTTTTTCTATGACAAAAAGTACTTTTTGTATCTTTATTTTTGTCACTTCCTTTTTGTGACGGAAATGACTGGCAGTCAGGTGATAAATGTGAAACAACAAAAGTTGGCAGTATAGTACTCCTTTAAATTGCTTTTTATCCGTTGGTCATCTGTATGTGCAGTATTTCAGTGCACAATGGCCGCAACACGGATAAAGGACTGTACCTTTTTAGGAAGCAGGATACCACCAGAAGTAGATTCACTGTCGAAAAATCTGAACGACGTGGACCAAGACACGTTCAGAACAATATTGAAAGGTAAATACAAATGAAGTCCTCTAGAAAACGCTAAAATTAATCTAAGTAATCGGGCCACGCCTTAACAGCTGTAGCGAGGTAATAAATATGGCGAGAAAAGAATGTGTGACTTTAGTACGGTGCTAATTTGTGAAGACTGAAATAATAAAGACAGCGCTGTCTGGGGATGATATAACCTCAGTAAAGCGCAGCAGGACTGAAGAAAACAAATGGATGTATCTAAATGTTTTGTATATGTATGCAGCCGTGGTCTGCGCTCTGGAGGGGAAGGATTGTAGGGAGGTGATGAAGTCTATAGCGGACAACAGTTCCATCCCACAGGAGCGGCTCAGCCACATTGTGGCTGGGATGTACAGGATCCTGACCGAAGCTACCCGCATCCCGACATCATTACTTAAACAGGAGGTAGGGGATCATTTTTAATATACTGCAGCATATACGCATGCAATCTGAATTCACTCAATCATTCATGCTATTAAAGCGTGTACGTTGTGTGTTTATTTCATAACAGATATGACTTGTTAATTTAGTTGGTTTTTGAGGAATCCAGGTTTTAGGGTTCTGTTTCTGGTTTTGTTTTTGTTTTTGTTTTTTGTTTTTTTTTATAATTCTATTTATTGTTTTCGGTGTAGTACAAATGGATATTTCTTCATATATTATCAAAGCAAGTAGTGTCTTAAATCATGTTTTACAATGTTTCTCCTTAAAAGTCCTCAATAGATGCAAACGAGGTCACCAAATAATATAACACTGTGATTGTGAAAAATATACATTACCTTTAATAGAAGATAATATTTTAACTAATTTCACTTCTACAAAATATTAAAACATTTATGAGTTTCATGTATACAATTGGTTTGAATTCATTCAGTACTTTTTTTAATTGTGATTAATCATGATTCATTTACAGCAACAGTGTGATTAATCTGACTAAACTCTTAAATAATTTGATGGCACTAACCTTTTGTCATAAATATTTTTGTTTTAAATATAAAATGATTGGTCTAATGTGCATTGCTGATATTTTAAGTAATATATCTTAAAATAACTGGAATTACTTCAGCGACATTTTAAATGGTTTATTTCAAATTCTGAGGTGATTAATAGAGCTTATAATAACAGAAAAAAAAAAAAAAAAAACCCAAAAAAATCTGACTACTGTCAGTGTTACTAGGGTACAAATACTTCATCCTGAGTTCATGTTTTGATGATGTTTTTTGTTTCTCTTAAGGCCTTCAAAGAGGATCTAAGAGAGCTGAGGTAAAGATCATCACATTATGCATTAGATTTGTTAAGATCCACTTTAAGTTTTATATGCGGAATCTGTTTCTCCTTTTCTTCAGGATATCTGAAGATTTTATCACCGATTTGTCAAGTGCGGTTTTTGGCAATAGGTATGTTGAATTTACATCCTCATACTTCTACTCATTTCATATTATAACCAACTTTAGTCGGTGTGTGTCTCACCCAGATATCTCTGATTTAAAATGTGTCAGATTCCCCTGTTGATTTTCATTACAGTGCTTTGTACAATGGTTTCTTTTTCGAGACATTTAAGTCACTGTCTTACAAAACTTTACATTTAAAGACGTGCTGCTTTAGAAGCGGCATTGGCCTTGAATGATCCCCACTTCCCCACAATGGAAAGCCTGAGATGGAGAGTTGATGTAGCCATTTCCACAAGGTAAAGTCAACATGCCTGTTTTTTGACATAAAATTTATAATAACAGTTAAATTTTATTAAAGCCATGTTTGTCCTCACAGTGCTTTAGCTCGAGCCCTGCAGCCTTCGGTCTTGATGCAGATGAAATTATCTGATGGAAGTTTTCAGAGCTTTGAGGTACTTAATGTGGTCTTTTCACACTTGCCAAATTCACATCAAAATGAGGTTTTCTTTTATATTTTTCACTATGTTATATCTGCAGAAATATAACCCTGCCACTTTGATGCAAATGAAGCATATCACCGAAACTGCATTATCAACGATTTGGTCTTATATAAGTCATTTTCTACAAAGTGTAAAATGTTAACGTGAGATGATTTTTGATCTTCACAACAATGACCTCTAGAGTTTTAATTGAAAATGACACTACCACACGTAGCAGTACTACTCTTCCTCTTCAATTTTCTTGGTTGTACTTGGTTCACAGAAGAAGATGAGTTTACTAAACTTTAAGTTAAGGCTTCTATGTCATGTTATCAATCCAGCAAATTCTGGGTTTTCTCTGTTGAGTGATTTCATGGTCTGAATGGAGAAAGATGTCAGATTGCCAAGGTGGTTTTCATTTATCCTGCAGGTGGTTCTCTATCACTGCACTAAGAATTTGTGCCTTTGTGAATGTCTTACATGTAATTACATCATTTAATTTTAAAAGATGGAAACTAGTTTAAGGGCCCTAGTAGACTCTCTTTTGACTATTGTGGTAATATTGACAAGAAATAGTGTAATTCACTGGAATGTACTCATAGCTCGATGCCAGCAGGGTATATAATTGTACTGTATGTAGAAGCAACAACAGAAACAGACATTTGTTAAATATTTGCTCTGATAAACTTATGACAGTTCAAAATGCTAAAATTTGTAATAACACATCTCTCACTAAATATACTGAAGAGCAAAAGTGTTCTGACATGTTTTCCAAAAGTGTTTTTTGTTGCTTTTTTGAGCCTTCAATCTGATCTGAGCTTTATTTATTTATTTATTTATTTATTTATTTAAATCAAATGTATGTATAAAAATTTGTGGTTTATCTGGTATTGTCAGTTAATAGTTGTTTTCTTGTTCAGGTGCGTGTGTCTAAATTCCAGGAGCTTCGCTACAATGTGGCGTTGTTACTGAAGGAGATGAATGACCTGGAGAAGAAGAGCATTCTCCAAATTCAAACATGACGTTCTCCACAGGGTTGTAAATAAGACTGGATTTTGTGTAAAAATAAAAAAAACTTGTCTACCATTGGTGTCCACTAACCCTGTTTCAAAAGTCACATCATCTAGTACAATTTCTGCCTATGTTTAAATCTAATTAGATGCAAATGGTCATTTATTTTCACATCTAATTTGACTCAAAGACAGCTCAGATGGTCACTATCAGGAATTAAAAAAAAGCCTCAGCCTGGATGAATACTGTAGGGGTTAGGTGTACTGTAATCTAAAAAAATATTTTTCCACAAAGTAATCTAAAGAAATGACAAAGATGGATCCAGCAAGAATTCAAGGATAAAAACATTTTAAGACATTTAAAGGGAATGTTGTTTATGTTAAGAAAAAAATACTCAATATTTAATCATATATGTGTTTATTGAATAAACAGTTGGTATATCTTGAGGTACAACTATATAAACCAATCAGCTAATACTAAAAATGTTAAAATATTGTGCTACTGCAGTAAGTTAGTGTACTGAATTCAGCTTGTTTTACCAAAAGCCACTGACATTTTAGACCTAAATCTGTATGTTGGCAGAATTCCATATTTACATACATAGTAATTTAAAAATAACAAACAGCAATAAAGTAATTTTATTTATATTCCGTTAATCGCTACTTATTCTCAGGGGAGCTGCAGGCAGAGATGCATAATGCAGGCACCTTGCAGATGCTGTCAGGCCATCGTTATGATGACTTGTCCATTCATTTGTGCTGTAGCTGTTCACTGATTCAGCTTCACTCCTGAAATGCAGAAAAAAACAGGTTTGCATACATTTAAAAGCTTTTTATTAGATAACACCTAAAAATATAGATTCAAAGTGGAAAAAAAGCTGAAATTATCAGTTCAAAAGATAAGTTCCAGCTTCATGAACTAGAATGCGAGTTAATGCAAATCAAATCTAAAGTTTGTTCTTCTCAAGACAACAGACTACATACAACAAATTTAACATCCCATATTTAAGTGTAATGTGTGTATGTTCGTGGGGAAAAACCTTAGATTGGTAAGATTTTGGCACTAAGCTTGAGTGAGAATTTCATGTAGGTAACCTCATGAGCATTATTTATCCAGCATCTAGTACATCTGAGTGCTAAAAACATAATTTTCCTGTTGCCCGATTGTGATAACAGTTTTTAGTTCCTCTGCACTCGTTTTTATGCACTGACCTATTAATCGGCCCCAGTGAGCCACTCAGCTCTGGCTTAGATTCGTTTCTGTAATTAATGTATATAGGTTTATGATGTATATCTATGCTCTCTATCTGCCCTTCTCCCCTTTTTTTTACACAGCCATTAGCAGGAGGATCGGGCAAATGGATTTGTCCTTGTGATTTTATCTTTATAATTCCCGAAGGAAGACAGAGAATCTGAGATTTGCTCCGTAGTACGACTCACAAATTTAGACCTTTAAGAAAGCAACAAGGTTGGATAAGAAGCGTTATTCCTCTAAAATAGAGGAAACCTTCCAGCATGGACAGGCGTGTTAATCTTACTTGAACTGCTTTTTTTTTTTTTTACAGTACATTAGAAACTGACAACATATGTGATTTTTTTAACCTTTGTTGAACTTCCACTTCATATTCCTTCCTTCCTTTGTTGTCGCAATGAGAAACTTTCATGTAACAAAGATAAGATCTAAAACTTTTAAAACTAAAACTCTGAGAATGAAATGATTCAGTGTTGAACATATATGAGGTAACATTTGAAACTTTCCACTTAAAAAATCCACAACAAATATTTGAAACTCATAGATCTGAACAACAATGAGTCAAGTACAAATTCTTAACACTTTTTCTTGTCAACAGTGTATAACAAAGTATATAGGTTACAATGTAAAGCTTATATCCTGCATCATATGTTATTATTTTCTCATTTAGGACCCCAGGCAATGGGCTGGTTTGTATGGCATCAAAAAGTCACTTATCTTCACCATTTCATCTTAGATACCAGACCCAATCATGCTTTAAAAGTGACCAATGTAATTTTACAGATTACAGGTACAAATATGACAGCCACTGGAGGGAGGCCAGTAGCTGGGGTGAGGTGATGATGTCTGTTCAAACCTGTCAGAAGCCTCACTGCTGCATTTTAACTATTTGGTGGTGAGCGACTTCAGGGAGATGCTGGACAGAATGGAGCCATAGTCTAATCTGAACAAGACAAGCCTGGTTCTGCTCAAGGTTTCTTCCTGGTAAAAAAGAGTTTACCCATGTGACTGCTGCCTCCTCAGGGGTCAGATGGTTAGAGTTAAGAGCCTACAGACAATCGTGACTATCACACACACTATGGAGTTGATTTGACCTGAATAAACATGTCTCATTTTATACTGTAAAAATCACTGAAGGAACACACACACACACACACACACACACACACATTCCACAGCAGCTTCTCCAACACATCCTCCATTCTGCCTCTCTAGGCCATCAACCCCAACACTCTTTTTGAAAAAGGAAGGGAAAAAAACCATCATCATCAGATCATCAGCCTGTCAGGCAGCAGCAGCTGGTGGAAACAGACAGAGGTGTGTATGGGGGGAGGGGGGGTTCGCTTGCGTGTGTGCATATGTGTCTGTGTGTGGTTTTAGTTTGCGTGCCTTTTCTCTGCCCTCTGCCCCTTCATGGCGCCAGTTCCACTTCCCCCTCCATTCTAAACATCTGGTGTCTGGGACTTTCAGTGCGCACACACACACACACACACACACACACACATACACACACTAGCATTCATGCAGAGAAGTTGCCGGCAAACGGAAATCAAACAATAATACTTCATAAAAGTGATGGAGGATGTAAACACTTTACACTGTATTTATTGTTACTACCTATTCTTCCTTTATACATGTAGAAAAAGAACACAAAATAGGGATTTGTACAGTGGACCCTAAACAGCGCATTTTATAAACCAAATAAAATGCTTTCTCCGTCAATGTTCAAGGCCATGAGATAAGACTTGGACATGTTTCAAAGTTTAATGTTTTGCCGACTCTTCAAGTGGAAAGTTTGAAAAGTTTTGTCAAATTTAAAAATGTATCTCAACACTGACTTCATTTCATTCTAAAAATGCAGAATGTTGATTTTGAATCACAACACATCCATGGAGACGCTGAGCATTGAAAGCAAGCAATGTAAGTTAATGACAGTTTATTGTAGAATAAAATTCTCTTAATAATCAGCACTACATTAAGCAGTGAGCTAAAAATTCTCAGCAGTCTGATACACAGCCAGACTTTGCTGCATCATATGTTATTATTGAATAAACAGTGTGATGCAGGCAGTTTTTCAAGTCAAACTTTGACATGAAAACTTGAGACTTGTAATATAGAACACCATTTATAGGCATTTATCTGATAAACTAGCTAGATTTCTCAAAAATTGTGATTATAATAATTCATATCTGTGATAGATGGACACTTGTGAGAGAAGTCATTTTAGAGGTTTCCACAACAATACTGAGCTATAGCATCCTATCATAAATGCAATTAACCACCATTAACCATGTGGCTATTCATTTTAAGTGAGATATATTATTATAGTATTAGAAAAATATACTTAAATTAAGTTTTTTATCAAAAATTAAAATCATAATTTCTGGTGATTTTGAGCAAACCCAGGTCAGACCATTTTCACTGTGTTAGATGAATTCAAGTGTAATTGCAGCTTATATATAACTTAGGATATATTTGTTTGGTTTAAAGGACCTTGTGTGACTCCCTCTGACAGCGTTTGCCCTGAGTGCCCACTCACTTTTCTTTTCTTGCTCCTGCCCTCGGCCTGCAGGGTCCTGGTGCATTGCTCCACACACTGAGAGAAGTTCACACTGTTGTGGTCAGTGCTGTAGTCCAGTTCAGCCAACTGTGCTAAGGACAGGATATAGTTGCAGGCTATACGCAGAATAGCCAGCTTTGAAAGTTTCTGCCCATATGAATAACATGGCACCTGGAGATGAAAAGAAATGGAGGAGGTTGGATTTTAATATTACAATTTTACCAATTGTAGGGGTAAATGTAAGATAACTAGAAGTCAAAAACATCACCATACTACTTGTTGATGCTAGCAAAAACTTCATATATGTGTCTCTTTAGCACTACTACAGTGTACAGTCAATTCACGTTTTGGTTCACGGGAAAAGTAAAGGAAAAGGAAAAGGACCTTCAAAACAATAGCAATGAATGTGCACTTGTCCATCTTCCGGTAATGTTCGAGGAGCTGTTGCTCCTGACATGCTTTTTTACTTTTAAGCCATCAGAGTTTTGTTTACATTGTCTCTGAGGGGGGCATAGACTTTGATGGGCTTCTTGGATTAAATGTTCCACCTTCACAGTCAAGGCCCTGTCTGAGGAAGCTGAATTTATATCCATGACAGGTACGTCCATGACAGTTAACTGAGTCTTCAGTGTGCATGATCTTAAACTAGTGATGTTTAAGTCCCAACAGAGGACCCTGACCTGCTTCCTGAGGGCCTCAAACGCAGCACTGATGGTGTGGACGCGAGTTCTCTCTCTGGCATTAGCCAGTAGCCTCCTGGTCTGCTGGATGGCTTTGACTTCTTGAATTTGTCCAGGTCCATCTTCTGTTAGTCCAACTCGCATTCTGGGTGATTCCTGAGTGTAGACAAGAGAATTTAACAGTACAAAAGGCACAATACACTCATCAACTTGTTTTAATCACATGAGCTTCTGTAACTGATGGAAAAGCTTGAACAGCAGCATCAAACACAAGTGAGACTGTCACAAGAGCAATCTTGTCATCCAGGACTCGTCCATGTAATCCAGTTATCCAGCAATTTCTAAAGTCCCTTAAAAGTGCATCCGTCATTTTTTATCGTTAGGTTTTTCCCTGTTTTTTTTTTTTTTTTTTTAACTGACCAGCACAAAAGCAGTCCAGTTTGCAGAGAAACACTTGAGGAGAAATGACTCTCACACTCTCTGTAATTTCACTTTCTGAATATGGACACTCTTTAGGGCTGAGTTCAGTGTGCACTTTCCCCTAATCACACCTGGTTGTAACCCTAACCCTTTATGGGGAAACAATAATTGTCTTGTGGCAAACTTTAAGTTTAAGAAACTTTGTCACAAGACATAATTATTAAAAATTTCAAATCAATTTTCCTTGATATTCTTCCAATAATGAATGACACCAACAAATATGACTTTATAATACTGAGAACATTACAGAACAGATCTTCAGACTGGAATCTGGTGTACGTGATTGGCGTAAATACAGATAAAACCACCATGAGCTGGTGGTTAGTCGTCTGACTTCTCGTTGTCCCCATAGATATTTCATAGATACGTCTTAGAATGTGCACAGAACACATACACATACTCACCTTTAGTGACTGAACCTGAGGATCCATGTGGTCGTGATACTGGGAGGTCTGGGGTGCTCTGGTGCCAGACAGAGTCCCAGTTTGGCCTGACAACGAGGGTTCCTGTTGGCCTGGTGAGCGACTGCTGCTGCTGCTGCTGCTGCCGCTGGCTGATGTTGACAGGGTAAACGGTGAGCAAAGGCCAAGTTTGAGTCTGTTGGTCAGAGGTTGAGAGATGGCTGGGGGCCACTGGGAGATCTCCAGCCTGGGGAATGTAGAAGCAGGTAACTGGGCCAGTTTAGAAGGAATGGCAGGTAAATTAATGCCAATCCTCATGTCTATAGCAGTGCTCTGAGCTAGAGCCAGGCTGCCCTCTGGTAGTTCTGACAGGATCCCTGGAGCACTGGCCGTCATGTCCTGGGACATGATCAGCTTCCTCTGCAGTGGAGCCAGCATGCTGATGTCACATGTCTGAATGTCATCCGTCATGTCCACATCAGATGTTTCCGATGGGAAGGTTTTTAACCTTTTAGGCTCCCTGGACTTCCTCTTGAACTTCTTAATAGTCTCTGGTGATGTGATCAGGGCTGGTTCATTATTAATGGATCTAGTCCAGGTGTTACACAATGGATGAGGATTTTTCATTTTCCAAATTCAGAGAAGACAATGTTAAAAAAACAAAGTATACAGGCTCAATATAGGGCCTTAATACTTTTTAAGCATTTCATTTCAACATGTTCTTCAAAGTATTTAGGGGGGGAAAAACTGTTGTTCAGTCTGGGAAACTTACTACCTTAAAATATACTTTATACTAAAAGTCCAAGGTTTAAACCGTAATACAACCTTGGAACCTTTAAATCCTCAGATACCACATGAGTAATAGAAGCTGTGGAGCAGCACTGACAGACGTGTTGCTTTTATTACTTGAACTTTAGTTGCAGATTTTATGTGGCTCCGCTCTGTCTGCATAACAGCATCCTGAATAATCCACATTAAAAGACCAAGTCATACATAACATCTGCTCCTCTGCAGAGTTGTCCCTCAGGATTGACTTTTTTTCTTTTTCCTTCAGCTGTTTCTCTCAGTGTGAGCTGAATCAGGACTGCAGCCGAGCTGTCTGTGTGTGGCTCCAGTCTGTCTGCATAGCAGCACTGAGAATAACCCACATTGATACACACACTGAACTGTGAGCACGGACAGACTGCAGCACTTACATTCACTTTTCAAAGTAATGACTGACAGACAGACAGACAGACAGACAGACAGACAGATAGATTGTTGGTAAATAAACTAATTCACTACAACTATTAAAAAATATCATAAAAGCAGCAATTAGTTAAAGGGACAATGATGAGATCCAAGGATGATGATGACGATGATGATGATGATGATGATGAGGAAGATGATCTTAATGTCCTCTACATGCTGTCTCTATTATGATTTATTCCTCAACAGTTTCTTCAAAGGTGATTTCTGTCCACGGAGTTCCCCAGCTCAGAAAATCATGTGTTGACAGTAGAACTGAAAAAGAAAAAAGAAAAAAAAACTTTAATCCACAAAAGTTTGTGAGTCCAGTGTTCTGCTGTCAGTGGCTCCGTGTCTGCCTCACAGCCCCGCTGTCTCCATGTTGCTGTCCGTGTGACAACTGGAGCCTGAGCCCCTGTGGCTGTTGGCGTCTGGCTGGCTGGGGAGGGGGGAGGAGGGCGGGAGTGAGAGAGAGAGAGAGAGAGAGAGAGAGAGAGAGAGAGAGAGAGAGAGAGAGAGTAATCTGATGTAAAAAAAAGAGAGAGAGAGAAACTGATTGGATGTGCTGAGGCTTCCAAAAAAAAGGTTCAAAGCTTTTAAAATGATCTTTCTGCATTAGTCTTCTTGTAAAAGAAATGTTGATTTATCTCCTTGCCTGGCCTTACATGGAAAGAAGGCCAAATAACGAGCCAAAGTATTACAGCTGTCATTAAAAAACAAACAAACAAACAAACAAACAAACAAAAAACAAAACAAAAAAACTGATACATTGAACTGCAACTGCCTTCTACACTTCTGGTATCGATTAACTTCAACCACAAACAGCACCTATAGAAAGAAATACAAATAACAAGACTATTGTTAAACATGTTGTGAATAAACACGACATTCACATTTACCATTTTAAACACAACTGAACTCACACCCCAACCTAAATCATGTTAATCTAACAAATCAGGGCATTCCAGTCCCGACCCAACACTCCTGCTCTATGATCCACTCCAGCGGGTGGCAGTAGTGCACCTTAGACTTTTTGTCAAACCGTCAAATAAGCCTTGAAGAGAAAGAAGAAAAACAATATGGCGGAAAGCGAAGTCAACGAACGTTGCAAACAACCATTTAATTTAGGGGAAGAACCGTTAAATTTATCCATTTTACTCGATCGTGGATGGAAGATTTTTGAAGAAGTAGATAACACAAATGAGGCACTCAGCTCCGATGCTGTCCAGAATAAAGTAAACTTAGGCCTAAGTATGTTAGAAGAAGCGTCAAGAATGGTCGCTCAGCTCAACCTTTTCAGTCGGAATGAAGAGCTTGAAGAAATAGCCACAGTGGACCTGAAGTACATGCTGCTGCCAGCTCTTTTAGGTGCACTGACGTTGAAGAAAATCAACCGAGATAAGCGACTAGAAATAATCCAAACAGCACAGGCTTACTTTATAGATTTCTTGAAGAGATGTAAAGAATATAATGTGTCAGATTTTGAACTCCCCAAGTCGACGGATGAAAACAGAAGTCCCGGCGCAGAAAGTAGCCTGTCTACTGTACGGGTAAGTTGTTTAGATATACTGTACTTTATATCCGTATAATCACAAGTTAAATACATCATGTAGAAAGTTGAAACGATTTTATCAATAAATAAGTCGTTGCATACTTACACGTTTCGCCTTACATAATCATAAGATACCTTAGCTAGACTTTAAACAACTAGTGATGATGATGCGTACAGCTTCCCCAAATGTAATATTGGAATATGTGAATAATCACAACAAAAGTGCATTGTTTTGAGCTTTTATATGTTAGATGAACTAATCAAAACTGTGATGTGTTCTTGCTGTTGTAGATGGGCCCCTCCTCAGCAGACCTGGTTTCTATGGCAGCTCAGAGAAGAGCAAAGATAGAACGGTACCGTCAGAAGAAGGAGCTGGAATCAAGGCTGACAGATGTTCAGCGAGCTGTTGAGAGTGGACAGGCTGATGATGAAGTTACCAGAGATTTCTACCTTCTTAATATAAAGAAATGGGTTACTGTGGGTCTGGAGGAACTAGAGAGCATTGCCCAGGAGGTGGAGATCCTCAAGAGCATGGATGGAGTGAACAAAGGTTCTACCAAGCAGCCTGCTCAGGCAGTCAGATCTCCCATGAAGCCGTTCATCCTCACCAAAGATGCTGTGCAGGTAGGTTTATGTATAAAGGACCATAAAGGTGCTAGTTGATATCTGTGTAGATTCTCAGTCATCCAGGTCATGGTTATCCAAAGTAGATCTCTCTGTGTCAACTGGACTGAAACGATTGTTGATAGTTAAGTGGCTGTGTTAGCTATTGAACCTCCCACACTGTTCAGCATTCAGGAGTGGAAATGTAGTATCAAGTAGACCACTTGAGATCTACAGTACTGTATGTCAGTGGTGGAAAAAAATTTAAGTTAGGCCAAATAGAGGCAGATATAGATTTTTTTTTTTATTTAGAAAGAGGCACATCTTTTTAGAATTTGTACTTTGTTAAGATTAAACACAGGTGAACACACTGACTTATCATTTTCCATTGTAAGTAATTATAATTAAAAAAGTAACATTGTTTTCTAATCTGTATTTATTGTCTGTCTGAATTAAAGGTGTATGTTTTGTGAGCATTATTTATGTTTTATTTCTTTGCTTATTTCACAGGCTCAGGTATTTGGGTCTGGTTACCCAAGCCTTCCCACCATGACAGTAGATGACTGGTATGAGCAACACAGAAAACATGGAGGCCTTCCTGATCAGGGCATCCCTAGGAGAGTCCCTGTGGAGGAGGACTCGGTGGCTGAGGAGCGACAAGAAGAAGAAAATGAGAAAAAAGCTGAGAAAGATGATGAGGCAACTTTAATGAAGGCCAGAAGCTGGGATGATTGGAAAGACACTCATCGTAGAGGTTACGGAAACCGCCACAACATGGGTTAAACTAAACAGCTTCCTCTGCCTTCATTGAAATTGCATTGGTGTTTGGAAGTTGATGTTCTTCATAATGATCTGTAGTATCATGACATTTTAAAGATCAAACAATCAAACAAATAAGTCATAACACCAGTTCTCAGTTTAGTTCAGATTTGTGGTCTGACCCATTCGATAGTGTTATAATGGACATTTATGAAGAAAATTAATTTCTTTTGCATATACAGCGAGAGAAAAGAAAAACTGCTAGAACCTTGCAGATTCTGTAAAGATTAATGTGCTAATATTCATTCTTCATTAAATGCACTTGCCAAATGTCTTTAGTGCTACTTCTGATGTTATTATGAAACATTATTGAGCTGCTTGAAAAAAAAATGACACCGGAAATTTAAATGTGCTACAATTCTGTTAGAGTGGAATTTCCAATGTTGTACAAGACATAACTGGGTTGTAGAATTAATGGTCTAATTTATAATTATTTTAATTTAAAATTTTAAAATGGCTTAAAATTGAAACATTGGGATTTTTAGCAGGATCATTACACAAATTAAATGTGCTACTGTGTTATTTAGAAGATTCAGCTTTTTAAGTATAGTTTTATTTTGAGTAATGGTCACAGACATGATGACAATTAGGTCACCAGGCTGCAGGGGAAGCATTCAAGGTAGTATGGAAGTGAGCAGATGAGTTTAACACAGCAGAGGTTTTGAAGAGGGATTCTCAGTTTTGCATTACCAGAGTAACAAAAGAGCAGAATCTCTGCATTGTTAAAATAGTTTATCAAATCCAAACTCAATGAAGAACCACAATCTCATTATAAAACAGCTTTAAAGAAATCAACTTGATTTGCTTTTTTTGGCTCGTTTATCCCTGTTGAGCTGCGCGTTAGTTTGGATCGAGAAAAGAGATGGTCCAAAAGGAAAACTGTCAAAAATTTTGCTTGTAATATCCGTAGAAGGTAGTGGCCTAGCATTTGCAGATTCCTTAAAGGTGAAACATTGCTACAGTACAATAAACTACCTTCATTTAACTAAATAGTTGTTTTAATCACAAACCTTAACTGTAACAATAGTTACAAACCTGTTCTGTTTATCTTCAAGGTTATCAACCTCTTCCTCGCTATTCCTAATCTATTACTCAATTAAATTGGTGGAGGTATCGGGTTGTCCCTTACATCCTTCAACTTTTGATCAAGCAGTTTTTCAAGTTTGGGCAGAGCTGTGGTCACAAAAAACTTTAAGATCTTGACAGCTGCAGCACTTGTTAATATATGATAGGTATTTCTGCTTTTGTTTACTCGTGTCTGGTGATCAGGGCCCGTTTCAGTAAGCGGGTTCAGCGAGGACTCTGAGTTAATTTGTTGTGATTTAAGGGAAACTCACGTTTTTCGGTTTCAGAAAGCAGGTTTACCGAAACTCTCACTCCGTTACCGGGGTAACATACGCTTTCAAATAACCCCGACTTTCTGCTGCTCTTGAAGCCTGTAGACTACCGGGAGAGGAAGATCTGCCCCCGATTAGACGTTAGACAGCATTCTTAGCCCTCACGTCGCTTATGTTGCGGAATGGCTCTCGGTTCGGAGCAAATTCTTTGTGTTGGGATTCAGTTTTTTATCTTCTTAATCATCTTTTTGCCAACAGGTTTTTTTTTTTTTAAATATAATATCGGTGAGCATGTGTCCAAGGTAACCGTCGGGCTGTTGAAACACGTTTGTAGTCTTAAAAAGTCACAGACAGCCCAGACATCTCATGGAAGTGTTCCACAGAATTGCAGGTGCCAGTTTAAGCAATAAATAGATTGACATGAAAGCAACAGCAGCCAAATACAATAGAACTCCTGCTACAAGAAAAATCAGCGTGTCAAGTTGTGTCTGATTAACGGATGGCATTTAGTGAACCAACACTGGGTGGCGCTGGATCACCTTTGCCTTTTTTCTGTTGGCTATAATAGAGATAAAGCTTAAACATATTCAGAAAACATAAATTTGGAGACATGCATGTATAACAAGCATTTAAGACTTTCATATAGACAGTATTAAATGCTGACAATGATGGGAAGGCTAAAGATTTGGCTTTTTCTTTGTTTAGGGGATTTCTCTATTAAATATAGTTATCACGGGTTAAATGAAGCTACTGAACGCTGTTTAATGAGAACAGGCTAAACAACACCACAATAGCTTGTATTTAAATCATTTCTGACATGTTTAAACCATATTTTTGTATTTCATCTTAACTTTCTGCCAAGTCTGTATTGTGCCTGTTGGGTTGCACCTATGGCTCAATCACACATATAGAATAGATTTTTTTTTTCTTTCTTGAAAAATATGCGGCCATCTACAACGGGGAAAAGTGTGACGATCAAGGTTTTTTTTTTCGCTTGTTGACATGGTGAATCACGTTTTCTGCGTTCCATTGATAAGGATTTTTATATCCTCGTGCACGAGCGTCACTCGGGGTAACTATGGCTCAAAGTTCATTAAACCAGTTGTTAACACGTGTTCTGAAACCGAAAATTCTCAGTTGCACATTTCAGGGTATGGCTACCATGAGCTTCGGCTCTGAGTCTTACTTTGGTAAACCCGCTTTCTGAAACGGCCCCAGAGGGTGACCAGATGACCTGAGTGAGTGACCGTCCATGACCCTGGCCTGTTCAAAAGTTAACAGAACAACGTGGTCTCTCAAATACAGGTTTTTACACGTCAAGCCAAAATAAATGCTTTGTCTTCTCTTCAAAATAATATACTGTTGAAGATCCACAGTTCTGCAAAGTCTTGATAGTATAACAAACGTGTATATTATTTTGTCGCTTTTGCCATTTTATTATTTTAAAATAAACACCGAATATCCATGGAAAATGATTTGATTCCAGATTGCGTTCCTGTATCATGAAAAAGATGGACACGACACGACGATATTTTATTTTCAACATTTCGACCGGAAGTAGATGTAGTTTGAATGTACGATTTGACGAAGCGATTGAACGATTGAACGATTCGTCCTTCTGATCGCAGCTGTCAGCGAGGTGTGCCAAATAATCAACAAGGACGCCTGTTGGAGGTTAGTAAATCTAAATTATTTGTTTTCTTATTAAAAAAATCAACTATTTATGTGTAACTTTACATTAAGCAGAGGCCGTATTCAGCAACGAATGAACAGAGCTATGTTAGCTTTCTTAGCTAAGTTGAACTTCAGACTGGACGCATTCCATTTATCAAAACCGTGTCTAATGAGGATGATCAGCGATATAATATAACTTTCAAAAGGCCATATTAGTCTTGTATCAACGTATCTTACTTCCTCATCATTTAAGAGATTGTGTGTATAAAGTACAGCTCAGTGGAGTACGACTGGAGTCCGTGTAGCTCCTCTCAAAAGTATCTGGCGAGCAACAGAATACAGGACGTTCAGTGTTTTATTTGGGAACTTTATCTTTTATTTAGTTGTTTTTGGCCTATATAGAAGCTGCTACACACCAAAGTTTCAGGTGCACACCACAGAAGGAGAATGCGGCAAACGCCAGTAAATTTTACGTTTCATATTATTATATTATCATTTTGATAACACATTCAAAAAATACAGAAAAGCATCTTAACTGAGCAATATGTATATTGTATACAATATGTGTGTGTATATATACATACACACACACACATTTGACTTATTATTGCTGATTGCGGTGCCTTAATACCAAGTAAAGAAAGAAATCGCTCACTAAAATATGTCTTTCCTCCAAGACATGTTAGCACGTAAACACTAGCAAGCGAAGAGACTACGTAAACGTAACAAAGAAATTAATGACATAATGCAAACAAATATTTTTAGCTGGAGGAACTGTCTTGTGTTCCTTAAGTTTTTCTTCTGACGTTCTTCTGACAGCGGTTGAGAAAACTCCCATTAGTGAGATGTTGACATCTATTGGCAATGTTTGGTATTGCATTTAGTCTGTTTCAGAAAGCGGGTTTAGCGAAAACTCCGAGTTAATTCGCTCTGATTTAAGGGGTTTTCGATTTCACAAAGCCGGTTCAGCGTAACTCAGCCCTCACATCGCGGAATGGCTCTCAGTTCGGCGAAAATTCTTTGTATTGTGATTCTCTTTTTTTGCCAACGGGTTTTTTTGTTTTTTTTTTAAATAATAGCATGTGTCCAAGGTAACCGTCGGGCTGTCATAAACGTTACTCTTGCACTTAAACGATTTTTAAACGCGTTTGTAGTGTTCAAAAGTCACAGACACCCCAGACATCTCATGGAACTGTTCCACAGAATTGCAGGTATCGGTTTAAGCAATAAATGGATTGATATCTGGAAGCAGCAGTAGCCAATTACATAGAACTCCCTCAAGAAAAATCAGTGTGTCAAGTTGTCTGTGATTAACGGATGGCATTTAGTGAACACTAGTTGGCGATGGAGCGCCTCAGCCTTTTTTCTGTTGTCTGTAATTAAGATAAAATTTAAACATATCCAGAAAACACAAATTTGGAGACATGCATGTATAACAGGCTATAAGTGTTAGGCTTTCATATAAATAATATTAAGTACTGACAGTGATGGGATGGCTAAACATTTGGCTTTTTTTTTGTTTAGGGGATTTCTCTAATTAATTAAATCTAGTTATCACAGGTTAAATGAAATGACTGAATGCTCTTTAATGAGGACAGGATAAACAACACTACAATAGCTTGTATTTAAATCACATCTTACATGTTTGAACTATATTTTTGTATTTTATCTTAACTTTCTGCCAAATCTGTTTTGTGCCTGTTAGGTTGCATCTGTGTGCTCAAACACATATATAGAATAGACATGTTGAATGACATGAACACAAGAACAATATTTTTTTTAATCTCTCACCAATTAATAATAATGCATCTTGAAAATATCCGCATTTTTGGTGTACGTGGCCATTCAATCTTCCATCTCCAACGGCGGAGAAGTGAGACAATCAAGGTTTTTTTTTTTTTTTTTTCAGTCGTTGCAATAGTGACTCACGTTATCTGCGTTCCATTAATAAGGCTTTTTAGAGCCCCGTGCACGGGCGTAACTCGGGGTAACTTTAACTCAGAGTTTATGAAACCAACTCACAACACGTGTTCTGAAACTGAAAACTCTGAGTTGGACATTTCAGAGTTTGGCAACCATGAGTTTACTAACTTAGTTTTACTAACTCTGAGTTTAGTAAAACGGACCCCTGGTCTGCATCTTGAACCTTGTTTACCAGATATTTGTTGGGATCTAATTTCTTACATATACTGTGTTGAATTATATAATATAAATTAAATTGTTATCTTAAATCTGTGTTTTGTTCTGTGTAGATGACAGTTGCAGGTCCATGGGTGTGAGCAGACTAGATGTATTTTACAGAAGACTGCTCCTCACCAAATTATTCATTGGAGGATGGGGAAAACCTGAAGATCTCAAAAGGTACAGGGAAATTAAATGCCAGAATCACACCATAATAAAAAGCAGACTCCATGCTATTCCCTCACCTCCTCTCCTCCTTTTCTTCTCACCGAAATTATCACTGTACGTCCAGGCTTCCTCGTTTTTTTGTGTCTCCCCCCTCTTCTCTCTCTGTATCTTTCTGCAGGTCTTCCATCTCCAGACCTTTATGTTGCACGGATCCCGGCCTCTGACAAACCCAGTGTCCACTGTCAGCACCTGCCTATGCTGTTTCCTTTTTTTTTTTTTTTTTTTTTAATAACAATCTGCCTATGCTGTATTATGTTTGCTATGTTTGCATATTTGTTTCTCTCTCTCTCTCTCTCTCTCTCTTATTCTTTCTGTCCTGTCTCCCTCTTTGTCTCCTTTACGCAGCTGGCTTTCAGCAGGATTGTTCCTCCATGTAAGCCTGGTCCTGCTCAAGGTTTCTTCCTGTTAAAAGGGAGTTTTTCCTTGCCACTGTGCTTACTTGGGGGTTCAGGCTCTGGGTTTCTGCCTCTGTAGACAATTTTTATTGTAAAAGGCGCTATATAAATAAAACTGAATTGAATGTTTGGACAAAGTCATTTAAGAAGGAATTTTAGTTTGGCAATTTTAGTTTAGTTTTAGTTTGGCCATCTAGAGCAACAAACTGTCTAAGGTTTGTTTCTTTACTGCAGCCTGTTACTATTGCTGATGAATGGTCAAACTACCCCTCTCCCCATGATTTCCTGGCATTTGTTTAAAGTTTATTGGTTTTACCAAAAAATTGTTAAAAATGTTGCAATTAAATTGTGGGAGCAAAATCAATTAAAAAAGTCCCTATTTAAAAGGTTCTGTTTAAGAAAATAAAAGGAACATTATAACATTTCCTTTTGAAATGGGCACTTTTGAACCATGACCAAACAAGGTTTGTAGTTTCTGATTGTGCTATTGCTGGTACAATATTTAAGTCATCCCAGAGTAGCAATGGGCAGCCAATTTGCAGTGCTCAAGAACCAGACCTGTGATCACTAAAATGATCCACAAAGCCTTGTGCCTGGAAAGTACCCTAGCAAAAATGTTTTTTTTTGGGAACTTCTGCTCTTCTAACAGATCAAAATTCTTTTCAGAAATGAAGGAAATCACCTCCTCTAAGCTAAAGAGGAGAGGGGCCATTCCACTATGACCTATATAAAGAAGAGGAAGGTGCAGCTGCCAGTGTAATTGGGGCTAAAATGTAAAATTATTCTTTAGTTTCAGCATTTCATTGTGTTCAATGTGTTTCAATGTTTTTAAATATATGTGGTGATTGTTTTAAGCACTATTTAAATGTACCGTTTTCACAACATTTATGGAATGGAGTTGGAAAAATAATGGTTGATTTCACATTCAGTCAGTTCACATTTCTGATAGAATACATGATGAGCTGATCTTTCTTGTGTTTTGTAGAATCTTTGAGTTTCGTAAGATCATAGGAGATAGAGAAAAGTGCAAGTCACTGGTGCCTCAGGACTACCCAGTTTACATAAACAAGGTACTTTTTCTGTTCTCTCTTTTCAGCTCTCTAATCTGATTATTTTTGACAAATATCTGTATATTCTTTTTTTTTTTTTTTAATCAGACAGAGGAGAATAATGACTGTTATATCCATGAAGGGTACTTCATCTCTCCACTTGAGCACTTTGTTCCTGGAATTCTTCCTCCAGAAGCTGTCAAAGCCAGGTAGAATCTGTGACATCATCCTTTACCCTCAACTTCACTTAACTCCAGAAACTGGAAGCGGTGTCTCAAATGGCTGGTAGTTTGATTGCTAGGACACTGCAGGCACTATAACTAATTTTGAAAATCCTCTGAACAGTTTTTTTTTTGTAGTTTTTTTTTTACACACAACTATTTTTTGGTTTTCAGGTTCCAGTTTATAGTTCCCAAAAGGTGGCAGAAGAATAGGCCAGTATGTATCCACTTGGCTGGGACTGGAGACCATGTAAGGCCCAAAACGTTCAAACTGACTGTAGCAGCCTTCATCTTCTGCTTGATTTAGTGTTTGACTGTCCATTTTTGCCACATGTAGGAGATGGATAATTGTCATCTACGTCTATTTCCTGTGTTAATGACTTGTTCTGTGTGTGCAGTTTTTCTGGCGCAGACGAACCTTGATGGCTCGACCCATGATCAAAGAGGCAGGGATGGCTTCTTTGCTGCTGGAGAATCCGTACTATATCCTTTTGGGGCTTTTCTGGTTCTTTTTTGACTAATAAAGTATATATTTTACAAAGGTGAACAGATTAATAAATATATTTTAACACTGAGAAACTGTGGTCTAGTCATATCTTTCATAAGTTCTTTGTGATGCCTGTTGTCTGTCACTTTTTTCCTTAACTGACTTTTTTACATGGTTATCGTAAACCCAAGGACCAGCTGTAAGTTCCAAACCCTTGACCTTTGTGACTTGATTAATTACAGAATCACCAACTTGGAGAAGCAAAATATTTCTCCTTTATTTTTTAAATTTTGGACAAATTGATAACATGGAAAATCAGATACAAGGCCTGATTATTATTATTTGGCATTTGATATACATGATGGCAAACAGTTCGAATTTTAGTTTCTAAAAGCTGAGTCTGTCAAAAGTGAGGGTCTGTCCAGTCAGATTTTGTCACTCCTGATTCTGGAGTGACTGACTGACATTTTGTGTGGTGTGATATCACACAGAGACCTTTTGTTTTGATGAGCACCTTGAATTAGAGCCTTTTACAAGAATATATGAGAATATACCAGGAGTCAGAGTGTTTTCAGACCTTTACACTTTTTTTCCATATTATGTTGCAGCCTTGTGCTAAACAAAAAAGCTAATATTACCTCAGTCTACTCCCAGTAACCCAGAATGACAAAGAAAAAACTGAATTTTAGATAAAAAATAATGATAAATAAAAACTAAAATGTGCTGTCATACGTGCACAGACTCTTTTGCCGTTACACTTGATCTTTGGTGCTACAGTTCTTCCATTTCTTGTCTTTGAAATAGTTCTTCACCTTGATTGGAGTCCATCTATGGTCTAGACTATGGAGTCTACTGATTAGACATGATCTGGACAGGCACACCTGTTTGTGTGAGGTCTCACAGCTAATAATATCAGTTCAACCCAAACATGAGGTCAGAAGAGCAGTCTCCAGAGCTCAGAGACAGGATTGTATCCAGGCACAGATCTGAGGAAGGATACCAAGAAATAGTGGCCACAGTGGCCTTTATCATTCTGAAAGATTTGGAACTGCCAGGACTCTTTCCAGAGCTGGCTGAGCCATTAGGGAAAACAGGTCTTTGTAAAAGACATAAACAAGAAACCAATGGTAACCCTGGCTGAGCACCAGAGATCCTGCGTGCAGATAGGGGAAGGTTCCAGAAGGTTCACTGTCACTGCCATAACACCTAGTAAAAGAGTGCTGCATAATGGCAAGACAGAAGCTTCTCCTCAAGAAACTTGAAAAAACAAACAAAACACCTAAAGGGACTGTAAGATTTAATCTGACGAAACAAAAGTGAATCTTTGTGGCCTTAAATTTAATTATCACATTTGGGGAAAATCAAAAATCACTTTATCATCTGCCCAAAACTATCTCTAAATGAAGCAAGGTAGTCGCAATATAAAAGTAAAGAAAATCGGATCCACCCTCACAATCCAACCGGACAGAGCTTGAGAGGGTCTGCCGAGAAGAATGTCAGAACGTTTCCCAAATTCAAGTGTGCAAACCTTGAAGCATCATACCCAAGAAGACTGGAGGTTGTAACTGCTGCCAAGGCTGCTTCAACTCAGTACTGAATACGTGTGTCAGTGCAATACTTAAGCTTTTCTTTAAATGTGCAATGTGAGAAAACATTTATAATAAACAAGACATTTATTATATGTGAAATAAAATCCTAATGGTATGCAAGATATCTCAAACACACTAATTGAAATGACAAAAAAAATTTAGCAATTTAATATATCCTAATTTGTGAGGATTTATGGAAAATGGTAGTCAGATTACAACATAATTATAGGACACTAATATTAGCAGAAGTGATTACAGATTACAGCATCTTTGATATCTTTATATTAGATTTAAAAATAGATTTATTTTTAATTGGCATGCTATAAATTATACAGTTTCAGTAAACTTTTTGGTGGAGGATTTATTTAGTAAATTCTTAATGCACTGAACCACACAGTCTGTTCCCCTGACCCCCCCGGACTTCCTTCTATCCATTCACTGTGCAATATCTGTATACTGTGCAATATCCATTAATGTGCAATAACCCATACTTCCTTGAACTGTGTATATATTTTCGACATATCTGCACTAATCTTATTTAATTTTATTTTATTCTAGAAGGAGTTGCTTTTCATCTCATTGTACATGTAAAAAAAGATGTATAATGACAATAAAAGGCATTCTATTCTAATAAAATATCTGAGTATTTAGGCGGTCGAGTCTGAAGAACGTCTCGGACCTGTTTGTGATGGGAGGGGCCTTAATTTTGGAGTCAACAGTGCTGCTTCATTGGTTGGAGAGAGAAGGGTATTGGCCACTGGGAATGACTGGCATCTCCATGGGAGGATACGTGAGTGATGTGAACAACACGCTGGACCATTTTTGACCTACAGAACATCATAGACTCGCATAGAGAAAACACCAGCATGTATACACACTTCATTATATACACACTCCTGCTTATTTTTGGTTTCCTTGTGTGTCTTTCTGTCCAGATGGCATCGCTGGCAGTGACTAACTGGCCAAAGCCAATCCCCCTGATTCCCTGTTTGTCCTGGTCCACTGCCTCCAGTGTCTTTACCCGGGTAACACAATCCACCAATGTCTAACCTACATTCATCCAGAGACAGTTATTATGTCAGCTGTTATAGCGTGCTTATTCTTTAGCTGAAGCATGCAGATATATCACTACAGCAGATTTGACCAGTATGAGCGTCTTGTCATCTGACCTGAATGGACATGGTTACATTGAAGTGAAGTAACTAAAAGAATTATCTAGACTGTAACTCCATCTGTATGCAATGTCTCACACAGATCTGCAAAAATCCTCAGAGGAGATTGCCTTGCCCGGTTACATTTAAAAATGTAACCTGATATGAGCATGACCCATTTGACCAGATTGAGCAGGATTTCGAAAATATTGGGAAGCCTTGAAATATATTAACTGTGACTATATTGCCTCCTGCAGGGAAGATTTAATCTCCAATTCCAGAATAACGCAGGCTTCATGATAACTTTTACAAATAATCTACATAGAAGAATATTCTTATTAAGAATTAAGATTAGTCTATCTAACTATAGTGGTATGAAAGTTGCTTTAAGATTGTGTTCTGATATACATGAATAATAGTAATAGCCTGTGTTTGTATATGTATTTAATGTGTGTGCTCTATTCGACATACTATTTTGTGTGCAGGGTGTCCTGAGTAAAGCAGTAAACTGGGCAGAGCTGGAGAAGCAGTACGCCATTAACTCCGTCTATGAAGACGAAATCATTAAACTGTTGGAATATTGTGGGGTATGTTAACATTCACAGCATTCTCCAGTTGACAGGCATTTTATGTTTTTAACAAATAGTCGGCACTGATGAAAACAATAATGCCTACATACCTACTGTAAGAGCAACAGTAGGTATGTTATTATAAGATCGGTAATATTGTTTGAAAGTAATTCATTTGTTAAAACAGTACGTGGCGCTGTGTAACTACTTGTGTTTCAGGGCTCTTAGAGGAAGGAAAAAATTTACATTATGGTCATTTCAAATAATTCCTTACACATCTGCCTTAGACCATATCATGCTGAAGACCACAGCACTAGTACATTTCAGTTCTGATAAAATGAGCTGGACTTTTGGGGTCAACTCCACTCTGATCTGATTCAGGACCCTAATGTAAAAGTTAAAATACTTGTGATCTACTTTCATATATAAGCATAATGCTTTTTCTTATTCCTGGCATGTTTGGACAGTAGTATAAACACAGATGCCCCTGAAACATAATGTATACTTTCATGGGGATGTTGAGACATGTGTTTCTCATGTGGCTAGGGGTAACCAATGTATCACGGTGAGTGTAGGTCAGAAAATCGATGGGTTGTAAGTGCAGCCTTAATTCTTCAGTGGAGGCAGAGCCCCCATGGGGCGGGAACCCTCCTGAAATTAAAAGACTTAATAATTAGCAAAATTGTATTTTGCCATTGTTTTCCCACATATTAATTGATGGACACCAGAAATGATCCAGTATTCAGAACCTTTACATTGACCCCTTAATTACTGTGTACTGTAAATCAAACTCTGTAACATAAACAAGCACATTATCTCTGTTTTGGTCCATTAGGCTGACTCATTTAAGAAGAATCCGGAACTTGTTAAACCTAGAGAGCCTACAGAGCATCTGGTCCACCTGTCTGAGCGCGCAAACTCCCAAGTGCAAGTGGAAGCAACAGTCACACGAATTCTGTTGAACGAGAAAGACCCTGAAGGTGTCAGATCTGGAGACAGACTCTCCCAGCTCTTATCATCCTTGAAGAAAAGTGGGACAAACGTGGACTTTAAGCAGAGGTCAGCAGCAGTCAGGAGAGCACACGGTGCCATCACTGTGTCTGTAAAAGCTTTACAGCTTTCGCTGCTACATTTAAACCAGTTGGAGCCAGAACTGTGTGCTGCTTTTCAGTGAACTTGACAAATTTTCATATATGAACTACTTCTGGCTGACCTTGAGTCATTCTCTGTGACATTACAGCATCGCAGGAGGTACAACGCCTGATTTATGTCAGTCACTGTTAACAGGGATTAAAAACGTGGTTCATGAACTGATGTTTTGTAAATGAAACATGATCCAAAGTAAAGCAAAATGAATTATGGGTTTTTGAGGGCTCACGCACGCTTAAATCTTATTTCAGAAGCGTTCGGGTAAAGAAGGCGCTGGATGAAAAGGAGTCGGCCAATGATTGTTGTCAGCGATCATTACAAAAGGAGTCTCTCAGCTTCATGAAGGGTGTAATGGATGAATGTACACACATGGCCAACTTCTCTGGTGAGTTTTATGTTTACAGATATGCGAGTCATCGACTCAAACATGACACCGAATTACCGTAGAGATTAAATTAACGAAGGGAGTGGCAAAAGTAAGACAGAAATGCAACTCAAATGATATTTGATCTGCAAAGGTACCTCGGAGTAGCTTCCCCAGAGCAATGTCAAACCAAACTGGTATTTTTTAAACCACCTTTTTATGGTGTTAAAATGGTGTTACCCTGTCATCTTAGTCCCAGTGGACACCAGTCTCATCATCGTGATCCAGGCCAAAGAGGATGCTTATGTCCCCCGGACAGGCGTCCTCAGTCTGCAGGACATCTGGCCTGGTTGTGAAGTCAGATATCTGAATGGAGGACACATCAGTGCATACCTGTTTAAACAGAACACCTTCCGGTAAGCTGCTCAGACCTGCAGTCTGGTACCAGGTGCATGCTTAGTTTAACCGGACCTAGAACGCTGCAGTGGGTTTCTGACAGACTTTAAAAGTCAATTGAGTTAACTGATTTATTCAGAAACTAAGGGGGCGATTAGCAGGAATGTGGCAAAGCTGTCTCAGCATCAGGTCAACACAAGCTGCTTCTTAATATAACTTTCAGCTGTTTAGGTGCTGCTGCTGTCAGCTGAACATTTAGATCGTGAGCGTTTAAAACATTTTGAATATACCAGACAGCTGGAGGAGAAACGCATGTCAAACACTCTTCAGCTGACCAAGGGCACCTGTAACAGGACAGGTGTGAGCTGAACTCTGCTTAGCTTTAGGTTTAGGTTCTCAAAGAGTTTTTAATGTGTCTAACTTTACTTGTTAATATTGGGGTTGACCAAAATGGTAGCACATGATGTATTTGCGTTGTTGCTGCTACTCACATTGTGGACCGAAGCTCTTCTGATCCAGAGATCACATTATTAGTCGATCTGTGGTGGTGTTGGCGTTTAATTGGTTGAAGACACTCCGGAAACAGAGCCGAGCACTGAAGCTGTCACAGCTGCTGGTCTGCTCCGGTCTTGCCCTCCCCTCTCCGTTGCTCCGGTCCCGTGTTCCTGATTGTGCACACCTGCTCTACGTTACCGATCAACCACACCGGCGGTTCATTAGCAATCAGCGTTTCTATTTAAGGCACATTTTCTGAGAGTCTCACTGCCAGATCGTGTGTGCATTTATGTCGCTCGTTCCCGCATTGTATTTTTGGATTGGACTTTGGTTTTGGACTCTGCCTGTGATTGACCTGTCTCTGTTCTGTTGCCCCGGTAAACTTGTTCGCCTGCTTTGTGTTCGACTACGAGATTGTCTGATCCCTCGCTCATTCTTCTGGAATAAACATCAGTTTTATTTCACGTCTGTGTCGCTCTTGGATCCTGCGCAGACACCTGACAGTACGATCTGGCCAGTTATGGATCCAGCGCACAGTTCCTCCGGCTTGGAGCGTCTGGCACAGGTAGAGGGCTATCTACAGCAGCATCAAGCGCAGATGGACGCCATGCTCTCCCGACTCCAGCAGGCTATGGTTGCTCTGGAAGAAGCACGGACGACGTTGGAGCTTCGGTGTCCTCAAACAGCGACCGAGGCAAACGTTCACGCCCCCCAGCCCCCCCCCGACTGCGCCGTTACCAGCTCCAATAGACGCTCCCGAACCCCGTGTTGGCACGCCGGAACGCTTTGCGGGAGATCCCCAGTTATGCGGAGCATTGATCACTAACTGTTCCTTGCTCTTTTCTCTCCAGCCATGTACTTTCTCGTCAGAGCCTGCCAAGGTGGCATATGCCATTACGCATCTTACAGGCAAGGCTCGTCTGTGGGGAGCAGAAGAATGGGAGCGGCAAGCGCCTTCGTGCTCCTCCTTTCAGGCATTTTCCGCGGCGCTACCGAAGGTGTTTGGTCGAGGCTCCTCCAGAACCACCGCGGCCGAGGAGTTACTCACCCAACGTCAGGGTTGACGGAGCGTTATGGACTTTGCCGTCGACTTCAGAATCCTAGCAAGTCGAAGCGGCTGGTCTTCAGAAGCTCTTGCCGATGTGTTCCTGCATGGTCTGGCCGATCGTATTAAGGATTTAATGATCGCCTACGAGAGGCCCACTTCACTGGACGGAATGGCTGATCTTGCCATCCAGATAGATTAATGCATGCAGGCACGTCGGCACAACGATCAGTTTAGCCCTCCTCTCTTAGCGCCTGGCAACCAGCATGGTCGCACCCCTACACTGCCGCAGCCACAGCAGGAGCCACCAGCAACGCTGACCCCCCAGGCTGCAGTTCGGGAGGGATGGTCAGAACCAATGCAGCTGGGGCGCACCACCCTCTCCATGGAGGAAAAGAGACGTCGGCGCCAGGCCAACCTGTGCCTATACTGCGGCGGGAAGGGGCACTTTGTGTCGACGTGCCCGGTAAAAGGGAGGACTCACCTGTAGACAGGGAGTTACAGGTGAGTCAAACCTCCATATCTCCCAAACCTCTGCGGCCCTTGTTGCGCGTTCGTTTTCTCCTGCCTAGGGGTCCTCAGGACATGGCCACGTTAATCGATTCGGGGGCCGACGCCTGCATAATCAGCAGGGAGGTGGCTCGCCAGCTGGGATTGGGGCGGGAGCCTCTGCCACAGCCGGTGCCCGTCCGGGCATTAGACGGCCATCACCTGGGCACCGTCTCTCATCGGACCAGACCGGTCAACATGCTACTAGCGGACACCCATCTTGAACAGATCCAGTTCCACATCCTGGACCAGCCTGGATTGCCCTTGGTTCTGGGGCTCCCCTGGCTCCGCCGACACAATCCACACATCGATTGGGAGACAGGAATTGTCCAGGGGTGGGGTTCCGACTGCCACGGAACCTGCTTGAGGCACACTGACACGTCGCGAACGACTTCAACGGGTAACCCTGACTCCTCTGATTTAACTGGAGTTCCTCCGGATTACCATGATTTACGGCAGGTGTTTAGTAAGGCCAGGGCCACGGAGCTTCCACCCCACCGACCTTACGACTGTGTGATCAACCTCCTCCCGGGAACTTCCCCACCCAAGGGTCGACTCTACTCACTGTCCGAACCAGAGAGGCAGGCTATGGAGGAGTACATCGGTAAGTCACTGAAAGCGGGGATTATTCGCCCATCTTCGTCCCCTGCAGGGGCAGGTTTCTTCTTTGTGGAGAAGAAGGATAAAACACTTCGGCCATGCATAGACTATCGTGGACTGAATGATATTACGGTGAAGAACCGGTACCTGCTTCCACTGGTTTCATCTGCGTTCGAGTTGCTCCAGGGAGCAACAATTTTTACTAAACTGGACCTTTGCAACGCCTACCACTTGGTCCACATCCGGGAGGGGGACGAGTGGAAAACGGCCTTCAACACCCCAACTGGGCACTAATATCTGTCTTGTGGACTCACCAACGCTCCGGCGGTCTTCCAGGCCTTGGTGAACGACGTTCTGCGAGACATCTCAACAGGTTTGTGTTCGTCTACATCGATGATATCTTGATCTACTCAAAGACCAGGGAGGAACATGTACATCATGTCTGCATGGTGTTACGACGGCTCAGGGAGAACGCCCTGTTTGTAAAGGCAGAGAAGTGCGAGTTTCACTCGACCTCGGTATCTTTTTTGGGATATATTATCTCGCCGGGGAGCATGAAGATGGACCCTGCCAAGGTCTCCGCAGTTCTTGACTGGCCAGTACCAGACTCCAGGAAGCAACTGCAGAGGTTTTTAGGGTTCGCCAATTTCTACCGCCGTTTCATCAGAAACTACAGCTCCGTGGCAACACCCCTTACCTCTCTAACCAGCAGTCGGAAACCCTTCGTGTGGTCACCAGAGGCCGACGCGGCCTTCCGGTTGTTGAAGAAGCGGTTCACTTCAGCTCCTATTCTTCGAATCCCTGACCCGGTCTTTCAGTTCGTGGTGGAAGTGGACGCATCAGACGTCGGAGTCAGGGCGGTCCTGTCTCAGAGAGCCACAGCTGACCAGAAGTTGCATCCATGCGCCTTCTTCTCCCGGAGGCTTTCGTCGGCCGAAAGGAACTACGACATTGGCTGTCAAGTTGGCACTAGAAGAGTGGCGTCACTGGTTGGAGGGAACGAAACTTCCCTTTGTGGTATGGACCGACCACAAAAACTTAGAGTACATCAGGCCAGCTAAGAGGTTGAACTCGTGCCAGGCTTGATGGGCGCTGTTCTTCACCAGGTTCAACTTCTCCCTTTCCTATCAGCCGGGGTCTAGAAATGGCAAGCCTGACGCCCTCTCCCGTCAGTTCGAAGCAAACGTGGAACCACCGAGAAGTCCGGAAACGATCCTTCCACCAACCTGTCTAGTAGCCTCCCTCACCGATAAGGCACATTTTCTGAGAGTCTCACTGCCAGATCGTGTGTGCATTTATGTCGCTCGTTCCCGCATTGTATTTTTGGATTGGACTTTGGTTTTGGACTCTGCCTGTGATTGACCTGTCTCTGTTCTGTTGCCCCGGTAAACTTGTTCGCCTGCTTTGTGTTCGACAACGAGATTGCCTGATCCCTCGCTCATTTTTCTGGAATAAACATCAGTTTTATTTCACGTCTGTGTCGCTCTTGGATCCTGCGCAGACACCTGACAGAAGCACAATGTGCTGTGAATAAAAATGACACTGGAAGTATTTTTATTTCTGTTTCCTGACTTTTCACTTTTTCACCACTAGAATACTCAGGTAATAGGGAAAAGAGGTGTCAAACAAATTACATTGTTACTAATACAACGTTTAGTAACATTTTTCTACTAAAAAAATTACAACATTCTACTAAAATATTATTGCTATCAAATATGCAGGTAAAACCTGAATTTACGCATGCATATCACGCTTCTACATCAAGGCAACAAAGAGACCATGTTATTTGGCAGCGTTTATCATTTTCTAAATTAAAAATGCAAGAATGTAATTTAAATCACATCTTAAAATTCACTAATTCTTTGCCTTAACTCAAAGTGAGACTTGTACTTTGACTTATTGTGATTTGGACTCATTTTATTTTAGCTTAGTTATTTTATTTACTTCCAGTTGGATGTAAATAGCATCAAGACAGTTATGGCTTCTACATTATTGTAAAACATACATGAGTTGTGAAGAATATTTTCATTTTTAATATGTTTTTTTGGTGTGTTGTTACTATAGTGAATATTGTTCTGTTTTCTTTTCAGGCAGGCCATATATGATACTTTTAACAGATTCTGCTTAAAGTATCCCAACCTGTAAGCTGACCCAGCTGGACTTTGGACAACTGATGGCTGTTCACATCTGTGATGGTCTGATCTGTCACGTGTGTCTGTTTTATTGCCCTGCACACATTTTTTTGTGCTATATTTTTCTAAGTAACCCGGCGATAACAACTTAAACGATTTGTACCGGCCAATTTATTTAACCGTGTTCAAGTGTACATTTTTTGGGCCAAATGTTAAAGCAACAGGGTATTTATAAAGGTCTTGTTGACGTTGTCACCAAGGTGTCTTTTAAAAGCTTTTCCCTTTCAACTAGAACAGAACACATCCACAACACCAAGACCATAGCAAATGGTGATATCCAGAATATTTGGTATATATTCAGGTGGAAATAGACCTGGGTCAGTTATCTATGACATTACAGATTTGGTGATTGTCTGGATATATTATTGCTTTTTTTTGGTACTTAAGCATCACATTTTTTATCTATTGTGTATGTATTTAGATAAATATTAATATTGACATTAATATTGATAACGTGTTGAAGTTCATAATGTTGGCTTCAGTCAAACAGCTGCCAAATGTAAATTCATCACCTGGAATCACTCCTGAACTTTAATCTCTTATATTTTTGTTGAAGTACATTGGGAATATCATGCGTCATAATATTTTGTAACCTCTTAAATCAAAGTCAAACTGCACTTTGATCTTGTGTGTTGTGTTCATCTCCTTGTGGTATATTAAAATAAAAATGATGAAAAACTCATTGTCAACTAACTTCAAATATATAGATTATACAATCACAGGCAATCATTTGACTTCATTGTACTATTGCTGAACAAAGTTTTAAAAGTATTGACTTTGAAGTAACCTTTTAAATAAGGAACACAAAGATTATTAAATTGTCTCTAAATATTGTCCAAAGTGACTGATAACATTGATGAACGTTATCTTTCCTAATAATGATTTGCCATCAAGACAATTATTTGTTATATACTGAAGCCTCTGTAAATTCTGTACTGTTGAGATAAAAAGAAAGGGTTTTTGAATCTCAGTAAATTTTTACACCTGATAAAAGTTCTTGCTGTCATTCATCTTTGTCCGCATTATTGATGTGCTTGCATTGAAGACATTTTTTTCTTGTAAATAGCCATCTTTGTTACATTAGTCACATCGCCGCCAATGGTAAAGTAAATATCTGATGAAATAATTAAAAATTATGGACCGAGATTGTCGATTAAAGCAGAAAACAGAAATGGAAGTCAGATCACACACAACAGACGTTTGTATCCAACATTGTTCATTTATTATTTGAAAAGTTACACAATCCCCATAGGATATCACATACACTATGACAATGGTAACACCAGGACTACACAACAAAGGGATTTTCAGATATACATTTTTTTAATCCCTCTTCTTATTGTTAATTGGATGGCACAGACCACATCATTTACAGGTATGACTCACCATCACCATTAGAAACAAAATCTTTATTGATTTCTTCATAAACCATCACTGATGTTAAGGGAAGACATATTTCGTGGACGTTCAGTGTGGACAGAAGTTTACAGGACTGTGAAACAAAGTAACGTTTGATGGAGGGGAGTTTCCTGGAGTGGTTATGGTTTAACATAATACTTCATAGGTATCAAACCTCAGCAGAGGCACAATAGGGAAAATAATGACGCAGTACTATTGTGATAGATATAAAAGTATCTGCGAGAGACCAGACCACAAGGCCTCTACAGCTCTGACTTTACTCCAGCCATACACGGTCTTGGCAGGTTTTAATACTATGGAGGGTTTCTTAAACATGGTATCGTAAACTCTTCCTATAAGAGAGGCTTTCTACAACTCTGGCCTCATTTCTTATGCCAGACAGACAGTCTTAACTGCCCTGCTACTCAATTTCACCCAAATCTACTTATTTCTCCTGTATCATACGGTAACAGGCAGATGAGTATTATTCACAAGGTCATGCAATTAAAACTCAACTGTGTGCACTCATAGGTAGGTATAATCCTGTGCAGGAGGATACAGCAGCCATAATGTCCTAAATATGTGTAAGGGTGGAATCAATATACAGTCCACCACTACACGTGTGATCAGATATACTTTCTTTATCAATATTTCAGCATTAATCTTATTGCACCTGTCATACAGACCAAATGTGTCTGACCTTTATTTTGGCTTTAATTTTTAAAAGTTAGAGTTCACCACGTTTGACAGGACCTTTCCAAAATATGGTAACAGACATGCCATATTCTTGTTATAAAACAAATCGATATTAAATTATATAAATTTTTGAAAATCTACTGCAAATCGCGCAGTAGGGACTTGAATCTGGGTTTATTTGTTTATTTTTTTTGGTAGCATAGGGACTTATTGAATTTTGGTCTTTGTGGCATCGCCAATTCTCAAAAAAAGAAATGTCTGTCTTGCCACATAAAAAATACATTCAGGGAATGTCTGAAGAGCATAAGCCCAAACACACAGGCCCAACCAATCAAGCACAGATCCCAACCTACAAAAGGATTTGGGAGCTGTGATAGATGGAGACTATGCCTGCTACCTCACAAAGCCAAAAAAACAAAAAAAAAAAAAAAAAAAATTGAAAGGACGGGTGGTTGTTTATGTCGCAATGGGCCGTAATTTGTGAGGCGGTTAAAAAAAAAAAGAGAGGGATAGGTGTTTTTGTTGTGGCTGCTAATGTACATTAACTTTGCCCATGATTTTTATACACAGAATTCATTTGCAGCCTGAGGAAGTTGTGTAAAAGTAAACATAGTAGATTCCAGAGGTAAAAATGTTATTGTTAAATAATACCAGGTGAACGTCAAGGGTCATCTTTCTGTAAAAATGACTGGATAAAAGCTATTACTACATGACCTTGTGACGATGTAAACCATTGTAGACAGTTAGTAGTTTCATATACACACCAAAGAACTACTTCACTATACAGAACATGTCCAGAGGGCTGGTCGTACCATGTTGACCGATAGCAGGTTTGATGAGTCTAAAGTCAGTTTTCAATGAAGGTGTTTTTCTTTCAGTGTGGTTGGGTTAAAACGGTAACTTGCATTGAATATACACTCTGATCAGAATAGGCGTTTCAAATTAAAAGCAGATATTAAGAATGACGCGTGTACATAATTCTATATAATGTTGTCAAAAAATTACTTACTTGAATGTCAAAATCCAATATTTTTACACCAAATTATCAGCCGTAACTGACTTAGCAGCCAAACATTCAACACAACTGCTCAACTTCATCAGTTATACTGCCTGAAACATGAGCAAACAGTGAAAAATGATTCTGTATCACCAACTGAATAAACTGTTATTGTGAGGTTTAGTGTGGATATAATTCACACTGCTCTAAATACACTACTATGTAGTGTGTGATGTCTACAAATCATTTCATATTTCCTCTATTAACTTTTTCAGGAAAGCAGCGGGAAAAAGCCTCATGACGGTGCAGTTCTGACTAACATCTGATTTTAATCTACATCTCTGACCTCCAAAAAGTTTGGCTTTAGACTCAACAAACCTGCTAACCAATGAGTCAGTGCAGTTACCAGAACCCAAATGAGTAAAAAAAAAAAAAAAACAAAACAAAACAAACAAAAACAAAACACAAAAACAGTTTTAAACTAGTCAGTTTACCAGGACATGGCTACCCAGTAGCATGGTGTGGTTATGCTTGTAGTTCCCTGGTGGCGTTAATCCCTCTGCAGTTCCACAGTATTCCAGTGTCTGCACCACTGATTCACAGTCACTGATTCACAGTCTTGGGCGTTAATAGTTCTCAAAAGTGGTTTCAGTTTGTTTGAGTTTTTCAATCCAGTCCTTACATCCCTCCCTCTCACACACTTGTGATTGAAGCAAGGCAGTTGTTGGGCTTCTGGACTTTCTCCGTCTGAGCAGCAGCCGGTTCTGGGAGGGTACGGAAGGAGAAGGGTGCGCCGTTGCCAGTAGTGATACCAATGTGTCCAGGGCTAAGTGCCAGGTTCTGACGACGGTTACTTTCCAATATGGAGGAGGTGTTAGACGCCAAGCTCTCCCTTGTTCTGCAGAGATGGAGACATTTGTTATTAACTTCAAAAAACAAAACATACATTTAAAACAACAAAACAGCCCTATCAACAATTATTGACCAAATCACAACATAAAACAGATGACCATCAACTTAATTAAAAATCCCAATTTAGAAAAGGAAAAAAATTGAAAACGTAAAGCACATCATGACTATGTGAAGATGATCAACTCACATGCTGGTTAAACAATTTAAATTTTTACATTAGTGCTGCGATTAGTTCCTTTTACTCCTGTCACACAAAAGGGTGCGAAGAAGAGACTCGTCATGTGAAAAAAATATATATATATACTGAAATCTAAATTTCTCACAATAAATGTAATTCTAGCACCACGTCATTTCATCTTAAACAGAGAAGACAATCTTAATGAAGCTATATTTCCTCCCGGCTTTCTGTCAGTCATATTATACCCTTCCACTAAAACTGATGACTTAATCTCAGTCAACAACCAGTTCTCAACAATACTAATTGCACTCTCTGGTCAGTACACTTAAAAGTTTAATAATTAGGTCAAACAGCTTTGGATTAGAGTAGAAAACTGGAACAATTAAGAGAGGCAATTTTAAAACTGCTATGTGGGCCAACACTTGCCATTTTTAATCATTTTTCCTAAACTAACAGACTAAAGAATTTATCACAATGATGGATGAGCAGACTACATGTTTAACATGTGATCCTACTTTTATCCTGAAGACAATGACGCCCCTGTGGCAGACTGCCAACTCTGCTGTTCTCTTCAATTTTAGTCTAGTTTAAACAAATGTGTTTCCCACAGTTTGGTCAAAACACACACACCCATGGACCTTCTGTCATTTTGTAAAGCTCTGGCATTGTACAAAGAAGCAGTTACTGTTCCTGTTGCTGGTTCAATGGTGCTGCCAAGCTCTTGGCAGTTAACACCCATTGTTTCCATTAGGACAGAGTTTACTCTCTAAAAATACCAAAACACCACAACAGAAAAGACCAACTTTTACTCCGTCTGCTGCTTTTTTCATACAAATCATATACCCCAGGGTGTGTTGACTCAATAAAGGAATACTATTACAGTGTTAGAAGTACCTATTTGGTACAGGGTGTGTATGCATAAAGGATATATTTGCATGTTCTTACCTTGGGGAATTAAATCCACTGTCAACATTGACAGAGCTGGAGTCCATACTATCCAGTCTGGCTGAATGGGCTGAATGCTGGTTCTGACTGGGTTCTGGTATGTTCTCTTTAGTGCCAGGGAAGGTGAGGGTCTTCTCAAACTTTCTCTGAAGATCCATCTCTTTCTCTCTCTCCAGTAGCCACTGCATGGTTCCTGCTCCACTACCTGCCCTCCCGACAACTCTTTCTCCAGTCTTGTCACCCTCTCTTTGACTTTTGCCCTCCCCGTCCTCAAGTTCCTCATCCTCTGAGACATTGTAGTAATCAAATGAGGCCTCAGCACCGCTAGTTGTGGGTTCAACAGCCTGTGGGGGAATAACTGGTGTGGCCATCAAAGGTTTGGGAGCATCATCGTCCTCCAGGGAATCAATTGCATCACAGGATGAAGACAAAGCAAAGGAGGTAATGACTGGGGCTTTTCTCAGAGAGCTATAGCCAGGCAAAGGGAGGCTAGGAGGAGGTTTGAAAAGTGTGTCTTTACTAAAAATGTCTTTATGTTTCTCTTGAACAGAGGAGGCACTGTGAGGAATTTGTCCATTAGACGGAGGGGCATCTGGGATAGAAAGAGGTATTGGAGGCAAGCTGCCACCGTTGATTCCCACCTTTGACACATCTTCCTTATGTTCCAGCGGATGTGATGTGTATGTGTCTGCTTGCCTATCAGTGTTTTCTAACTTTACTCTATCATTACTACTTTTCCCCAGAGTTCTCAGTGGATTTGCTGTTGAGAGCACAGCCTCAGAGGAACCAGTACTATGGAAGTACTCATCAACCTGGACAGTCCCAGACATCAGTTTGGGTGAATATGCTGCAACACTGTCTATGCTTTTACTCTTCTCTAAACTCCTACAGCCATCCAAGCCCAGAGATTCACTAAGAAACTTAGATGAGGGTGTTGTGACGTGAGAGTGAGAGGAGCTCTGGTTGGTTCTCAGAGTGACGGTATCAGTATAGTAGCGGTTTCGGTCGTGATAATCAGGTGGTCCAATCAACCCAGCTCTAAACGAGCCTTTGCTATTGTCCATGGATCTAGAGCGTTCCTTTGCTTTGACACTGCGTTCATTCCTTGACTTCCTTTCCTGTGTGTGGGATAGGGAGCGGTGGACTTTGGAGTAGTGTGTTGTTGGGCCATGGCTTGGCTCAGGGAAAGGCATTTCTGTGCGTCGTTTGGCGAGCTCTCCAGACACATCCCATTCTGGTGTGCTAGGCAGATGGGACGAATCAAGGATGTTTGGGTTGCTGTGTGCTAAATGAAGCCTGTTTCGCTGTCGTTCAACAGCCAAAGCATGTTCTCTTGGTGACCGAGCAAGCGTAGACGAGTACGATTTGTAGTTCCTATCGGCTAGGAAACAATCAGCTGACTCACCTCGCAATGCCCTTGCCTTGCTGTGGGAATGGCTGACTTTTGCTTGAGATTGCTTCCTGTGCCTAACCCCGCTCCTTCTACTCCTGCAGCTTTGATTGGCTGATGATACTTTATTCCTCTGTGCACGCTCTTCCTCAAGACGCTTCATAACTGCAGTATGCCGTGCAAGGTTCTCTACTGTAAGGTCAGGGTTTATTCTCCGGATGATTTCCATTTCTACTGGCCATGGCAGTTGACTGGGCACTTCTTCATCGTGCAGTGGCCACTCCTCAGGGGGAAACTGTGCAGAGAAGGTGGCCAGCTGCTTGGCCTTTTCTTTTTTAAAGCTCAAGCGAAATAACTTTAAACCAAATTTCCGACCTCCTGTACCAATTCCTCCAACTGCTTGTTTGTCTGACTCTCCAGAGACCCCTCTTCCGCCCCCTCTTGACTTGGTAAAAGTATCCATCTTAAAGGAAAACCCAAAAGCGCTGCGAGTCTTTTCTGTATTAACGCCTGCTTGCTGGTGAGGTGTTTGTGGAGATTGGGTGTGTGAATGTACTTCCCAGTGTTCTTTAGCAGATGGATGCTGATGGCTAGATGGTTCCTCTCCTCGATAATTGTATAAATGGCTGCTACCTCCTCCTCCACCCCCACTATGGTTTTGGCTGGACTTTGGGTAAGCGCGATCTCGCACAGGTCCTGGGGGGAATGGGGTGACGGTGCCAGAAAGATACTGCTGCTGCTGTCGGTCAGTGGACTGGTCACCTAAGTGGTACCACGAACTGGTTTGGATTAGACTAGGTTTGATGAAGTAAGTCTGGGGGGTTATATTAAAATATCCGTTAGGTGTTGGGCAGATCTTCCTTTCATGGACAAGCATGCTTAGCGTATGGTGCAGAACCTCCTCTGATGGGGTGGGAACACCTAAACACATTTAAAGTTGAGATGTAGTTAGACTGGTCCACACACACGTCTACAGTTCATACACTTTAGAGTCTGCATTAGAGCCAGCCCTGGTTACCATGTTTACTGGAAATGAGAGTCATTTCCAGACTGAATTTGACAATAAATGCAGAGAAACCAAAATTGGTCATAACTGCTGATACCGCAGAGGATTAACAGCGTGTCCAAATAGTCTAAAAAAAAATGTAAGGCAAAGTATATACAGCAAATTCAAATATATTCTCCGTATATAAAAAATATAGGAGTGTGATAATAGTTGTGTTAATAATTATGAATGGTGTTGCTGTGTAATTGGTGTTACCTGGAAAACATGTCTGTAGATGTTCAGTTAGTGTCTCCTGAGTGACAGACTTATGGGCAGAGTTCATAGCAGAGATAGCCAATAGCAATACCTCGCCCAATGGGATGAACTGTGATTGACTGATGGGGGACATACTGATGGGAGGAACATCACCTGTGAAAAGACAGAAATCACTGTTATTCATGCTGGATAAAACTGTCTCAAAACGCATTGATGCACATATCTTTGGAAGGCCACAAAAAAAGCATGGTGCACTGAAGGTTCCCACGAGCTCAATGGCCACCATCATTTTGAAATGGAAATTTAGAACAACTAGGATGCTTTTCAGGGCTGGCACTCTGACCAAACTGAGCAATCGGAAGGTCACTCATCTGGGATTTATGACAGAGTGGCCAGACGGAAGAAACTGTAGTTTGCAAAAAAAGAATTCTTAAGAACTCTCTGACTTATAGAAACAAGAGTTTCTAAAAAAAAAAAAAAAAAAAAAAAAAAAAAAAAAAAAAAAAAAAACAGTCTCTAGTCTGGTGATTAACTCAGATGCTGATCTCAACAATGAACTTTTTTGTCTTAATTCTTAGCATCAGATTTGGAGGTAACCAGGCATTGCTCATCACCAGCCCAATATCATTCCTACAGTGAAGTGTGGAAGAGCAGCATTATGCTGCGAGACTTATTCTTCCAGCAGTTGGGACAGGAAGACTGGTCAGGGTTAAGATAAAAGCAAGCTCTGATTGTGGTCATGAAATATCATTATTCAATTTACCATCCAGAACCCAGTTCATGAATGAGGCATCTGTGAAATGAAAATGAAAATAATGTCATGAGCAGAGTCTGGAGTGCACATGATGTCACATAATTTTTTATGCGTTTCAAAGAAATATTCATTTTAACAACACATATCAAATATATCAGTTAAAGGATATTTACAGCAGAGTTTCTAAAAAAGTCAGCTACAGGCTTTATTCTACATTTTGGCCCTAGTATACCAAGACATAACTATGACTTACACTATAGGATAGCTGAACTATCAGAGTAGTTGTGAAGCAATATTTCAGCCACTTCTTTATTCAGGCAGTATTCAGAGTACAACTGCGGTGGATTTCAATCAATATATCAACTAAATCGTACTGCATTGTCTGCTTGCTTTATTTATGGCAACTACAAATTGTTCCTTATTATATGGAAAAGCAAAAATATGCCAAAGCAACGAATGAGTTAACCAGCTTACAATGTAGAATTATTTATGTGACTAAATAATTCTTAAGTTATACTTTGTAGCAAACTCCAAACTCCCCTTCAACAGGAAGGCCAAGTGTAAAAAAACGAATCAAAATGTGAGGATGGGTGGAGAATTACTAAAAGAAAATAACAGATCTACAGGTATGCGGAAAAGTAAGAAATACAGAGAAAGATATTATAGTGTATATATGATTTAACAGAAAGAAAATTATGGGCCGCTGGTTGTCCATGCCTCCCTTTGCAGTGGTAGTAAACAATCAGCCTGCCTCCTTTGTCCAGAGCACTAAACCACGCCCCCTCTTTTGTCATGACCTCCCTCTTCTTTACATATTTCACCTACTTTCACGTTTTTTTCTCCACCTCTTGCTCCATTGATTTACCCGTCTATCTGATTATTATTCCGACGTCATATCTCCATTATTACAGTTGCTCTCTTTGACTGTTTATTTGTGCGTTTCTGAAGAGCTGTGACGACATGTTGCTAATGCTAACTAGCTGCAACCGCTACTATGTTAGCGCATAATGATATAGAAAGAGAGAACTAGCAGACAGTAAGGTCGTTAGACCCTTACCTTAGCTTGATTGTAATCCTCCCCCTTCAAAAAAAATAATATCCAAGTCAAAGATGCTGTACAGTTTCTGACGGCAACACCACTCTCCCCGTCTCCCCTCACGCATACTAGCTAATGCTAATGCAGCACACTAACACAGAACCGGCTCCTCCTCCTCCTCAAATGTCCCCCTCCCCCTCACTCACTCACGCGCGCGCACACGCACTCACGCACACACACGCACACAAATGAGCATTCATTCAATGACTAACCACAATCCCTTGCGCTACACAAAGACAAGGGGGTGTGACCAATCACGCTCTGTCTCCCTCTGTGTTGTTTCCACTCCCTCACCGTTTGATTCCTCCTGACGTACAAGTTTGTGTGCTGGCTGTCCAAAAGGTTGTCATGACAACACATCCCGCAGTTAAGCTTTGTTGTCATAACTTAGATTGTCTTATATTCACACACGGTTGCTATTTGGCACAATACAAATGTTTAAAACAAGATCGTTAAATATGACGTAGTAGATATATCAAGACGTTTTCAACTTGTATCGACACCAAATTTCCACCGATGAATAGGTTTTTTTGTAAAGCTGGATGAGTAACCCAATTTCACGGATCTTGCAGAGAACTATAACAGAAGTTAACCGTGCGTGTTGGGTTGATCTGATCTGTCAGGGTCCGGCTTACTGGCCCTTTATTGTGCGGCTTGTCCTGTGTTCTCCCAGCAGAGGGCGCAAGTTCCCGGGATCCAACCGTGACTGCACACCTGTCGCTGTTCAGCTCATCAGCGGCTGACTTAGGGAGGCTGCCAGCTGGTCCCCGTTGCTGTATCGTTGATGGTTCGTTCTTCTCCTGGTACTAGAGTTAGTCAGACGGAAGCTTTCTGGTGGTTTTTTTGGATTTTGATTCATGAGAGTTTTTGCTCCAGGTTGCCAGGTTCCTAAGTCTGAGTTCGGGTCTCTGCAGTGGAGCCTCCCTGTGAAGAGTTTGGACTTTGAGTTTTGCATTGACATTTGTTTTTCCTCCACTGTAGCGATTTCTGTTTCCTCGTGTACACCCAATAAAGGATTGTTTTTCTTTTGAGAGCCTGCCTCGTACCTGCGTTTGGGTCCTCTACACAACGCTCATAACAGAACAATCCAGCCAACATGGACCCAGTAGGTACGGTCCTCTACACAACGCTCATAACAGAACAATCCAGCCAACATGGACCCAGTAGGTACGGTGGTCAAGCTGTTAAGCCAGGGCTCCGTGATCCCGGGCTCTGTGTATGAGGTGTATGTGCAGCACCTCCGTGCCCAGAGGGAGGCGTCGGTACAGGCGACGGCCAGGTTGATGAAGACCATCGCCAGGCTGGACAGCTTTTTTCCCCCGCCTGCTGTAACTGCTCCTGCTGTTGCTCCAGGTTTCTTTTGTTGCTTCTCCTGCTGCGACTGCCCCTACATTTGCTCCGGTTTCTTTTACTACTGCTCTTGCTGCTGCTCCTGCTGGTACTGCTCCTGCCGATGCTGACGCCAGACCCAGTTCAGCTTGCGTGGGCGACAAGAGAGCGGCTACTCTCCTGAATCAGCCCTGAGCTCTCCCCCAGACACCTCCTCAGTGGAATCCTGCCGGGGTTCCCCCACCTCCCGTGAGTCCCAGACCGACTGCGCCTCCTGGTCTTTCCGGCGCAGTGTCTGGGCAAAGGTGGTGCAGCCCCAGTGCTTCGGGCGTCTCTCCGGGTACAGACAAGCACGCTGCAGTCTCTGCGTGTGTCTTGAGCCCCTTCATTCTGCCCGTTGGTCCAGGGGTTCTCCCTGACTTGGTTCCTGCACCAGCCAAGCCTGCTCCTGCACTAGCCAAGCCAGCTCCCGTTCCTGCACTAGCCAAGTTAGCTCCGGCTTCTGCACCAGCCAGGTCAGTACCTGCTCCCGCACCCGCCCAGTCTGCCACAGCTCCTGCATTAGCTGAGTTAGCACCCGCTCAGGCTCCTGCAGTAGCCAAGCTAGCCCCTGTGCTATCCCAGTTAGCTCCTGCTTCCACACCAGCCAGGTCAGTACCTGCTCCCGCGCTAGCCCAGTTCGCCACTGCGCCTGCATTAGCCCAGTCCGCCCCTGCTCCTGCACTAGTCAAGTTAGCACCTGCTTTTGCACTAGCCAAGCTAGCTCCCGCGTCCGCACTGGCCAAGTCCACCCCCACTCCAGCTAAGGGTCCTCTTGCAGCAGCCAAACCCGCTGCTGCACCGGTGAAGTCCGTATCAGCCCCAAGGCCCAGGGTGAGGGGTTTCCCTGCATCTCCAGAGAGGGAGGGTCTGGTGTCGGAGTGCCCCAAGGAGCCAGAAGGTGGCGAGGCTCCGCCCCTCGGCGTCCTGCAGACTCTGGTGCAGAGAGGCTCAGTGTTGGCTGGTCAGGCACCGGGTCACAGCCAACCCACTGTCAGTTGCTCCAGGTCTGTAGTTTCCTGCTCCACCTCCCCTGGGCTTCACCTTCCGTCCTAGTCGCCTGAAAGGCCTGCATCCTGGTGAGTCTTCGCAGGTCTTCTCTGTCCCAGTGGTGTTCCCCAGAGAGGCTGAGGTTCCTCCAGATCCGTTGCCCGGTGTCAGCAGTCCGATGGGCCCAGATGTGCTACTCCGGGCTGAGGATTCCCCGACCGTGGCAGCCCAGCCTTTCCGGAGACGAAGGAGGACTCCTCGAGACCCGGAGGTAGGCGGTGTCTCCCAGCAGAGGACGCAGGTTCCCGAGATCCAGCCGTGACACGCCTGTCACTGTTCAGCTCATCAGCGGCTGACTTAGGGAGACTGCCTAAGACGGCTGGTCCCCGTTAATGGTTCTTCCTTCTCCTGCAGAGCGGTACTAGAGTTACTCAGACGGATGCTCTCTGGTAGTTTTTTTTTTTTTTTTTTTTTTTTAATTTTGACTCATGAGAGTTTTTGCCCCAGTTCCCAGGTCGCCATGTTCCTGAGTCTGAGTTCGGGTCTCTGGACACCCTGCAGTGCAGCCTCCCAGCGAAGAGTTTGGACTTTGAGTTTTGCAGTGACATTCGTTTTTCCACCACCGGAGTGATTTGTTTCCCCGTGTACACCCAATAAAGGGTTGTTTTTCTTTTGAGAGCCTGCCTTGGGTCCTCTACACAACACTCGTAACATGATCCCTCCAATCCCCGTTTTTAATACTTAAAAACGCCGACAAAAACAATTGCTGTGATTAGCTGTTAGAGGATTTAATAATGACCTTGGCTCTCACCCCTGTGTTTGTCATTTCTAAACGTTCTGTATGAACATAGTACATAGTTCACTTATCTTGATCCTCCGTCCGCGTCTCCTTGTACTGTTCCCGTATTTCTGGGGTTTTTTCTTTTAAATATTTTTTGTCCCTTGATCGTGACAAAGTCAATTGTGGTTTTGTTTTTTCACATTTACTTAATTCCCAGTGTGGTGTTTACTATAGCTCTGAATATTATAAAACAAACAACATTAGTTAATTCCGCCTATTCTTGGGTTCAGCGGTTTAATGCCGTATGAATTGCTTTTTTAGTTTTTTTTTTTTTTTTTTTTTTTGGAGCGCGAATCATTAACAACCACTATCAAACAAAAACATAAGATGCGCTGTGACACAGATAATAACGGAGATATTTAGGGACTTTTGTTAATCAGTTATCAATATATGCATCAGAGAGGCTATAGTCTGCTGCCCTCGCAGTGTCCTGAGTTAGCCATTTCTATTGAAAGGCTGCTGAATCAGCACGGTTGCAGGCAAGGGAAAGAAACAGACCACGTGACTGTGTGTTAAACTGCATAAAGGGGCAATAACGGTACCTTAAAATAATTATAGAGGAAAGGAAAGTCAAATGACAACTGAAAGCAAATTCTCCAGTTAAGAGATTTACATTTATAAAACGTCAAATCATTTTTTATAGGTAATTAAATACGAACTAAAAAAAAAAAGTTTAATTTTATAGTTTATAGTGTCTGCACGCCCTTATTTCCCCTATAGTTTTATTGATATATAAGGGAGATCATATTATCGGTTTCCATAAGGGCGTCCCTGTTCTGCACGGGCCAATGATCGCTGTGGGCTGACGTTTCCAGCAGACTACTTTTGGATCAACCACTGGTGTCTGCTCTGATCTCCAGTGCGGCTGGGCTCGCCAGTAAAAGCGTCGCGGTGCAGTCATGTTTCTAAAACACCCGTTTTTCTGTGCGTTACTGCTGCTCGGAACAGGGCGGCCGTTTCTCGCAGCCCGGCCGTTACTCGCGTTTCTAATCGATGGGTTCCGTCATGATTACATGGATGATCTGCAGAACCTGCCAGGATTCCGCGAACTAGTGGACAATGGGGTAAAAGTGGACTACATGACCCCAGACTTTCCGAGTCTATCGTTCCCTAACTACTACACGTTAATGACAGGTAATCAATCACTACTAACACACGACATAAAAGGGTTTTCATTTATTACACTCAATGTAAACCTAGTTTTCCACAACTGTCGCTCCAATTTGACACATAACGTCAATGTATGTTTATGCAAGTTTACAGAGTTATTGTATAAGTGTGTGTGTGTGTGTTCCGTCAATTGTCCGGTCAAAGCCAGCAACATAACCACCCCTGGTTGGGGAATGAGGCATCTGGATCCCATTGATCAGTAAATGCCTGTTAAGAGTTGGGGCACGATGTTTGTCAGAACCGTAGACACTGCAGCACTCCAGGCTAATGCCAGGCAGGAGGAGAGCTGGAAAAAATCAGTCTGCAACCTGGAGTTACCTGCATGGTATTCTGCAATGCCAGCTTTGGTGGCTATTGGTCTACTTCTGGAAGTTTGAACAACGTTTCTGACTTCATGCCCCTCCCGTGAACTCCATGGGCCTGAGAGTGTGCCAATTCTGAGGAAGAGAGCTACGTACATGCTATCAATCAGCTGCCGGAGGACCTTGTGTGATCTCACAGAAGTTAGAAGCTGGGAGTGGAAGGGTCTCACAGCAAAGAGCCATCATTAAGATCTTAGGTGCTGCAGCAAAGGCTTCAAGATGATTATGGTGTCAGCAGGGGGAACTGTGGACCATACAGGCTGCAAGGGCCTGATCAACCCCGGCTTTGTAGTCTGGAAAAGGATGTTTAGTATTGAATTGAAAGACCCCAAAAAAGAAACCCCAGGTAGTTTCTCAGAGGAGGTGCACTGGGAGGTGTACACAAAAACCAAACCTTGTTGAACAGATATGCTCATACATATCTATGACTTTGTTTTTCACATAATTTCATAAAAACAAAACAACAAATGCTAACCTTGTAATGGTCTGTTCACGCTTTAACTTAACCCCAATCTACCTTTTTTGCAAGTTTGTAATTCACAATGCAACTCCAGAGCTAGTTGAGGTCTTTTTTATGACTGTTGCATTAGAGTACACACTAAAAAATGATGAGTTAAAAATAACCCAATGTGGGTTGTTTTTTATCCCAACAGCTGGGTAATTATTGCACCAGCCCAGCATTAGTTAATTTTACCCAGCAAGATGGGTTGGTCCGTTTCAACCCAACAGTTGAATGAACTATTCTACCTAAATCCTGGGTCAAATTAACTGCTAATCTGCGTAAATTCAACCAATATTATTTGTTATACACTCAAACTAAATGCTAGGTTAAATTATTTACAATCTTGGGTTGTTTCACTTATTTGTGTTATATCTTCTACCCAAATGATAAGTTAAACTAAACTACAAACCTCTAACAAAATACATGCCAGATTTGACCATGCAAAGCATATTGCAATAAACAGAAACCATGGATTCTTTGAAGTTTTTTATCGATATTTTTTTGTACAAAACAGCATCATAGAACCAAATCAAAAACAATGAAATACAGAGAACAGGTCTCAAACAATTTTGATGCAGCGCCCCCATGTAGGCTAAGGAAGTCCTGTGCAATCTATGAAATGAACACATTTTAAAACAAATTAAACGTGGCACACCACCAAAACAGCAAAAATAAATGATCACATGTAAGGGCAAAATTCCCTCTTACCATGCCTTTAGTTGTCAGGTGAGGGAAGTGTTCAAGAATTTCATTGATGGTCAAGTTGTTGTTCAGTTGTAGACATCTGTGTCCTCCATGTAGCTCTCTACCAGGGTACATTCTGTAAAAATAACACAAGAATGTTGTCAGTCATTAAAATATGGATGTTTTGCATTATCAGTTATCCCTTTCAGTGAAATTTTCTGTTAAAAAAGTTGTAAAACAACTCTATAAACACTTGTGTAGCGTCTGGGCATATGAGCTAGTTAGTTAACCATAACCCTAACCCCTCTCATTTAATACAATCATGCTCAATTCAGATTTTCTGTCTGCGACAGCGTTCCCTAAACGTTCATGTTACATTTTGGCAAAGCAAAACCTAAGCAAGAAAATTTGCCACAATATAGACAGTGCCTTCAATTTTTCCATTCCCGAGTTTACTCCTACGTTGGAGCAAACATCCAGCTCTCCGGTAACGGGCCTGGGCTGTCCTGCTGCCCTGTCAGACTGAGCTTACAGGGAGAACTTACGTGTGACAACTTGTTAAGCTGGTGTCGAGAGGACTCGTCTAGCCTCTATCCATCTTGATCAGTTGTTTTACCCTGCTTCCTTTGAGCAGTCTTCAACTGTGCAGCTTAGAGAGGTTCTGAATATCTGCTTCAAACACAACCGCTACGATGGCTCCTCTCTCATTAATCAGGGCACTTGGTAAATGCTAGATTAGGTTTTAATTGCTGCAGACAGACAGCTATAAGGGTAATATTTTAATTAGGGGTTAAAGTAACCAATTAGAGCTGCATCAACCTAGATCTTGTTTCTGATGCACACGAACACACCTTTGTCTGATGGAGGATATGCTTTTAGTGAGGGTTTATGCCTGTTTATTCATTCAGCACTGGTGTTATTGTGTTATTGTAATCTAAATGAAAGGGTGTTTATCGCGACATCTCAGTGTTTATTCCACCACCAACTAATTTAAATAGTACGGGTGTTTATCGCGACACCCGAGTGTTTATTTTCAACCCAGGAGTTTAACCTTACTTTTGGAATGTTTCAATCTGCATGAATTAATCTAGTGTAGTGTTTTATGATGAATATATCTACAATAATCAGACGTTTGTGTTGTTTTATTAAAGGATTATGCAGATTACATGTAAATGGTTATATGTTTAAAGCGGATGTTGAAGCGGATATTCAGAACCTCTCTAAGCTGCACAGTTCTGAAGACTGCTCAAAGGAAGCAGGGTAAAACAATTGATGAAGATGGTTGAGTCCTCTCCACACCAGTTTAACAAGCTGTCACGCATAAGTTTTCCCTGTGGGTTCAGTCTGATAGGGCAGCGGGACAGCCCAGGCCCGTTACCGGAGAGCTGGATTTTGCTCCAATGTAGGAGTAAACTTGGGAATCTAACACATAATTACCTGGTACGACAAGCTCTTGCACAAGGACAATCTTTTGGTGGTTGCAGTGATTTGTGGGCTGTGCCTAACCTAGCCTTCTCCCTCAGCTTCTTCCTTATGTTTCACAGCCTTTCTTCCAGAAACCCAGTGGCTAGCCGGTGCCTCCATCTTGGGGTGTACCATATTTCTTACCAAGAAATTGGTGCGAAAAGATTTGGCACATTTAGATTTTTTTTTAGCCTTGGATTAGAACAGGCTTTATTTGTACATCTGTTTGTCCCCAGAGAAGACCAATTATTGTTTCTACTTCTTACTGCATGATAACACTGGTCGTAAATGCATGAAAAGACTCTTGGCGTCCCCTCCTGGGCTGCCACCTTATCGTAGTGGAGGGGTTTGCGTGTCACTATGATCCTAGGAGCTCAGTTGTCTGGGGCTTTATGCCCCTGGTAGGGCCACCCATGGCAAACAGGTCCTAGGTGAGGGACCAGACAAAGTGCAGCAATACCCCTTATGATGAATCAAATATTTGGTGTCAAGTCTCCCTTGCCCAGACGCGGGTCAGCGGGGCCCCCTCCTGGAGCCAGGCCTGGGGGTGGGGCACGCTGGCGAGCGCCTGGTGGCCGGGCCAAAGGGGTCGGGTGCAGTGTGAGTTGGGTGGCAGCCGAAGGCGGGGACCTTGGCGGTCCGACCCCGGCTGCAGAAGCTAGCTCTAGGAACGTGGAACGTCACCTCTCTGATGGGGAAGGAGCCTGAGCTGGTGCGAGAGGTTGAGAAGTTCCGATAAGATATAGTCGGCCTCACCTCGACGCATAGCAAGGGCTCTGGAACCAGTCTTCTCGAGAGGGGTTAGACTCTCTTCCACTCTGGAGTTGCCGATGGGGAGAGGCGGTGGGCAGGGGTGGCGATTCTTGTCGCCCCCCGGCTTGGTGCCTGTACGTTGGAGTTTACCCCGTTGAACGAGAGGGTAGCCTCCCTCCGCCTTCGGGTGGGGGGACGGATCCTGACTGTTGTTTGTGCCTATGGCCCGAACAGCAATTCAGCGTATCCACCCTTTTTGGAGTCCCTAGAGGGAGTACTAGAGAATGCTCCTTCTGGGGGTTCCCTCGTCCTCCTGGGTGACTTCAATGCTCACGTCAGCAGTGACGGTGAGACCTGGAGGGGCGTGATTGGGAAGAATGGCCCCCCTGATCTGAACCCGAGTGGTGTTCTGTTGATGGACTTCTGTGCTCGTCACAGATTGTCCATAACGAACACCATGTTCAGGCATAAGGGTGTCCATATGTGCACTTGGCACCAGGACACCTTGGGCCACAGTTCGATGATCGACTTTGTAGTCGTGTCCTCGGATTTGCGGCCGCATGTCCTGGACACTCGGGTGAAGAGAGGGGCGGAGCTGTCAACTGATCACCACCTGGTGGTGAGTTGGCTCCGATGGTGGGGGAGGATGCCGGACAGACCCGGCAGGCCCAAACGTATTGTGAGGGTCTGCTGGGAACGCCTGGCGGAGTCTCCGGTCAGAAGGAGCTTCAACTCCCACCTCCGGGAGAGTTTCAACCATGTCCCGGAGGAGGTGGGGGACATTGAGTCTGAGTGGACCATGTTCCGTGCCTCCATTGTTGAGGCGGCCGACCGGTGCTGTGGCCGCAAGGTGGTCGGTGCCTGTCGTGGTGGCAACACCTGAACCCGCTGGTGGACACTGGCGGTGAGGGATGCCGTCAAGCTGAAGAAGGAGTCGTACCGGGCCTTTTTGGCCTGTGGGACTCCTGAGGCAGCAGACAGGTACCGGCGGGCCAAGCAGAGTGCGGCTGCGGCGGTCGCTGAGGCAAAGATCCGGGCGTGGGAAGAGTTCGGGGAGGCCATGGAGAACGACTTCCAGACAGCTTCGAAAAGGTTCTGGACCACCATCCGGCGCCTGAGGAGGGGAAAGCGATGCATTGTCAACACTGTGTATAGTGGGGATGGTGTGCTGCTGACCTCGACTCGGGACGTTGTGGATCGGTGGAAGGAATACTTCGAAGACCTCCTCAATCCCACCGACACGCCTTCCAGTGAGGAAGCAGGGCCTGGGGACTCGGAGGCGGGTTCTTTTATGTCCGGGGCTGAGGTAGCCGAGGTTGTTGAGAAACTCCTCGGTGGCAGGGCCCCGGGGGTGGATGAGATTCGCCCGGAGTTCCATAGGGCTCTGGATGTTGTAGGGCTGTCGTGGCTGACACGACTCTGCAATGTCGCGTGGACAAGGGGGGCGGTACCACTGGATTGGCAGACCAGGGTGGTGGTCCCTCTTTTTAAGAAGGGGGACCGGAGGGTGTGTTCCAACTATAGGGGGATCACACTCCTCGGCCTCCCTGGAAAGGTCTATTCGGGGGTACTGGAGGGAAGGTTCTGTCGGATAGTGTGGTTTTCGTCCTGGTCGTGGAACTGTTGCCCAACCAGTCCACATGTGTTTTGTGGATCTGGAGAAGGCATTTGACCGTGTGCCTCGGGGAGTCCTGTGGGGGGTTCTCCGGGAGTATGGGGTGTTGGGACCCCTGATACGGGCCATCCGCTCCCTGTATGACCGGTGTCAGAGCCTGGTCCGCATGCCGGTAGTAAGTCGAACTTGTTTCCGGTGAAGGTTGGACTCCGCCAGGGCTGCCCTTTGTCACCGATTCTGTTCATAACAGAATTTCTAGGTGCAGCCGTGGTTTCGAGGGGGTCTGGTTTGGTGGCCTCAGGATCGGGTCTCTGCTCTTTGCAGATGATGTGGTCTTGTTGGCTTCATCAGTCCGTGATCTCCAGCTCTCGCTGGACCGGTTCGCAACCAAGTGTGAAGCGGCCGGGATGAGAATCAGCGCCTCCAAATCTGAGGCCATGGTTCTCAGCCGGAAAAAGGTGGAGTGCCTTCTCCGGGTCGGGGAGGGGATCCTGCCCCAAGTGGAGGAGTTCAAGTACCTCCGGGTCTTGTTCTCGAGTGAGGGAAGAATGGAGCGGGAGATCGACAGGCGGATCGGTGCGGTGTCTGCAGTAATGCGGACTCTGCACCGGTCCGTTGTGGTGAAGAGAGAGCTGAGCCGCAAGGCGAAGCTCTCGATTTACCGGTCGGTCTTCGCTCCTACCCTCACCTATGGTCATGAGCTTTGGGTAGTGACCGACAGAACGAGATCGCGGGTACAAGCGGCCGAAATGAGTTTCCTTCGCAGGGTGGCTGGGCTCTCCCTTAGAGATAGTGTGAGAAGCTCTGCCATCCGGGAGGGGCTCGGAGTAGAGCCGCTGCTCCTCCGCATTGAGAAGAGCCAGATGAGGTGGCTCGGGCACCTAGTCAGGATGCCTCCCGGACGCCTCCCTGGTGAGGTGTTCAGGGCATGTCCCTCCGGTAGGAGGCCCCCGGGAAGACCCAGGACGCGCTGGAGGACATCTTCTACCGCTTATCTGGGGTCGGGTCGCGGGGGCAGCAGCCTAAGCAGGGAAGCCCAGACTTCCCTCTCCCCAGTCACTTTGTCTAGCTCTTCCGGGGGGATCCCGAGGCGTTCCCAGGCCAGCCGATAGACATAGTTCCTCCAGCGTGTCCTGGGTCTTCCCGGGGGCCTCTTACCGGACGGACGTGCCCTGAACACCTCACCAGGGAGGCGTCCGGGAGGCATCCTGACTAGGTACCCGAGCCACCTCATCTAAATGCCTGCACAGCATTTCGTAGAAGCAGTCACATGCACTGGTTGTTATAGTCCCAACAGGTCGACTTTATTCTCGACATTTTGACTTTTTTCTTGAAGTGTATGATTAAAAAAAAAAAAAAAACTACCTCCTCTCATTTTTTTCCTCATGGGTGGCCCTAATCCTCTTCCGTAGAATAATAGCCAAGATATTCCACTTCGAAAATAATTAGCTAGCTAATGTAGCGAGCTGCGTTGTTCACCAAATAGCTAGCTAATGCGGTTCGAGAACGTATAACACGCAGATTATTCTGTAGGTAACCTTATCTTAAATTGAAGCAACACAGTCAATGTGAATTAGATATGTAACGTAAGTAAGCACAAACCTGCATTATTGTGTCAGCCTCAGCATCACGTCTATTCACCTGTTACTTACCGGCATTTGTCACCACATCGTCGAAGAGAAAAAGAAAGGGGAAGTGACGCACGGCAGTGACGTGAGGACCTGTTGACAATCCAACAGGGGCCTTAAAACAACCCAAGTACTGAGTTAAACATGTATGTTGGGTTTGATGGATTTTGACCCAGGACATGAGTTGTACAAAATAACCTCAAACCCCATTATGATAACCCATAATGGGTTAACCATCCATAACTCCGCGGTTGGGTTGATTAACCCAGCAGTTTTTAGTGTGTAGTAATATGCAAAAAATGTGAAATACAAATATACACGGAAACAGCATACAGAATTCGTTGTAGAGACTTTAATACTCTTTCACTGTCAGTGAAAGAGTCCTCTACCTAAATGTGTTTCAGAGTGTTTGTGCTAATTTTGTGACAAACGCATGCTTGTTTTTGCCAGGCCGTCACTGTGACAACCATCAGATGACTGGAAACTACATGTGGGATGAAGTCTCCAAAGCAGAGTTTTTGATTGGAACAAATCCGGACAGCAAATTACCTCTGTGGTGGAATGGATCAGAACCAATATGGGTGACTTTGCAGAAACTGGGAAAGAAGGTTTTTATGTACTTCTGGCCTGGTAAGCTATACATTTTCACAATTGTATTTTTTGTAGCTACTTCAGAGCAATTGCAATCACTAATAGATCAATTCTGAATTAAAATCACTCAATCAATTGTGAATTTCTCTTGGAGATTAATAAAGTATCTATCTATCTATCTATCTATCTATCTATCTATCTATCTATCTATCACTGAATCCATGAAAACAATGCTGAATTAATAGAAGTGTGTGTGTGTGTGTGTGTGTGTGTGTGTGTGTGTGTGTGTGTGTGTGTGTGTGTACATCCTCAGGCTGTGAGGTGGAGATTTTAGGTGTCCGCCCATCATTCTGTGAGGAATATATTAGTAGCCCATCAGAGAAAAACCTCACAGATTCAATTGGGAAAGCTCTCAACGTGCTCAGGTAGGATGAATTACACCTGTCAGTGCTAATATGACCCTTTCTGCTGCAGAAAGAAGTCTTTTTTTCTAAGTTGAAGTGAGTTAATTGAGTTTCAGAGTCAGCAGGTTCAAGCTTTATTGGTCAAAGATAAGATACTGTAAATCACAGGGTGTGTATCTGATAATGGAATGGGTGCATAAAGAAATTAGAGACTGGGTGATAAAAAAGCAATAAGATATGAGCTATGTAATCATCAAAGACAAGTTTGATAAACACTATGAATAATGTTTCTGCTTTGTAGCTTTTATGCAGTGTATTTCTTTCCTTTTCTGTTTTTCAAAAGTAGAAATTTTGAGTTGAACACAAATAAATTAAACCACTCTAACATTATACCGTCTATAGTTCAAAACCCATAGAAGTAGCTTTGGCAAAACAGAAAAAAAACCTCTGTACAATACTATATTCCCATGTGTAACACGTTCTGTCCTTTAAAGCAAGCAGGCATCCCGACATTTGATTTCTAATCAATGAAACTGTAAATGTTGACCTCACTGGTCCTTAAAGGGCTTATTATTTCTTACTTACAAATAATGACAGACCTAACTATAAGTTGTGCTTCCCTTCTTTTTTGTGTTAAAGTTTCTCTTTCAGGATTCTAGACCATCTGTCTTTCTGTTCTTTGCCATTTGAGAACTGTTTTTGTCTTATGTAGCAATATTCCTTGACATTCCCCGAATTTCGTGATAATATTATGCTGTCCACATTCAAACCTCACATTTCTTTCCAGTTGTCACATTCAGAGCTAGGATTTTGAGAATGCTGCGCTATCTCAAGGATGGTCTCCCAGGACTGAAAGAGCTTTTTATGTCTCTATCTGGGATCTTTCTGTCTTTTGTACTTAGTTGATATGTTCACTGTTAAAAATCTAAAAATATTTATTGTAAGATGTCACAGATTCTGATTTATTATCTATTGTTATCTACATATTATATCTACCCAATATTGTAAATATTAAATCTTTTTTGTTTGAAAGAGAATATTCTTCGAGTGTTGGGGCATTGCCACTAGAGGGCGTACTAGCACCTGTCTGAAATGTTGGCATTCAGTTTGATTTTTTTGTGAATACATACTAACGTGTGTGTGTGTGTGTGTAAAGTTCAGGGGAAGCAAACATGGCTGCCATATATTATGAGAATATAGATGTGCAGGGTCACCACTGGGGTCCAGACTCTCAACAGGTCAGAACAGCTGTGCAGCAGCTGGATGGTGCCATGCAGACACTCAACAGCAAAATTAAAGTTAGTCTTTCAAGGGGTTTCTTTTCTTTTGATTATTACAGTTACACATATCTGGTCAAGGAGGTAATTACTAACTGGTTTATTTCTGATTATTTTTGCAGGAGATGAACATGGCCAACAAGCTGAACATTATATTATTTTCAGATCATGGTATGACAAAGATCCAGTGGATGGAGAAGATCATTGAACTTGACAAACATATTAACATGTCAGACATTGTCAAAACAATGGACAGAGGAGCAGTGATCAGTCTGTGGCCCAAAGATGACAAATACCAAAAGGTGAGATTATAACCAGTGTTTTCTGCTCAACTATGACATTATCACTAAGAAATAAATAGTTTTGGGGAAAATTTGATAAAGTGAGGATGCTTTCACATTTTTGAAGTTGTCAGCTCTTTTGGGATCCACTGTATGTAGAGTTTAGAGAGAATCTGAAAACAGAAGATATCCAGTGAGTTAATACAGAGAAGACACAAGACAGCTTTAAGCTGAATGGCAGGAATGATCCAAATAATTACTAAATACAAAAGAGGTATTGATAAGAAACATCTCTGATTGAACAGCACATCTAAATTTGTAGATCTGAAGTAAACCATGGTACAGTTGCTGCTTGAACCATTCAGAATCTTTTATTTTTATTTTTTATAAAAAGAAAAAAAAATCCAGAAAGCTTCTTTTATGTTAAATAAATAAATAAATAAATAAATAAATAATCTATTGTTGCAACGTGGCTCCACCATGCAGCAGAGAGAATAATGCTTTTAAGGTAAACTATATTGCCAAAGTATTCGCTCACCTGCCTTGACTTGCATATGAATTTAAGTGACATCCCATTCCTAATCCATAGGGTTCAATATGACGTCGGTCCACCCTTTGCAGCTATAACAGTTTCAACTCTTCTGGGAAGGTTGTCCACAAGGTTTAGGAGTGTGTTTATGGGAATTTTTGACCATTCTTCCAGAAGCGCATTTGTGAGGTCACACAGTGATGTTGGACCAGAAGGCCTGGCTTTCAGTCTCCGCTCTAATTCATCCCAAAGGTGTTCTATCGGGTTGAGGTCAGGACTCTGTGTCAAGTTCATCCACACCAGACTCTGTCATCCATGTCTTTATGGACCTTACTTTGTGCACTGGTGCACAGTCATGGAGGAAGAAGCCAGCTCCAAACTGTTCCCACAAAGTTGGAAGCATGGAATTGTCCAAAATGTCTTGGTATGCTGACGCATTCAGAGTTCCTTTCACTGGAACTAAGGGGCCAAGCCCAGCTCCTGAAAAACAACCCCACACCATAATCCCCCCTCCACCACTTGGCACAATGCAGTCCGACAAGTATCGGTCTCCTGGCAACCGCCAAACCCAGACTCGTTCATCAGATGGCCAGAAGGAGAAGCGCGATTCGTCACTCCAGAGAACGCGTCTCCACTGCTCTAGAGTCCAGTGGTGGCATACTTTACACCATTCCCACCGACACTTTGAATTGCACTTGGTGATGTATGGCTTGGATGCAGCTGCTCGGCCATGGAAACTCATTCCATGAAGCTCTCTGCGCACTGTTCTTGAGCTAATCTGAAGGCCACATGAAGTTTGGAGGTCTGTAGGGATTGACTGCAGAAAGTTGGATGACCTCTTCGCACTTCGTGGCTGAGTTGCTGTCGTTCCCAAACACTTCCATGTTCTTATAATACAGCTGACAGTTGACTGTGGAATATTTAGGAGCAAGGAAATTTCACAACTGGATTTGTTGTACAGGTGGCATCCTATCACAGTTCCACGGAATTCACTGAGCTCCTGAGAGCGACCCATTCTTTCACAAATGTTTGTAAAAACAGTCTGCATGCCTAGGTGCTTGATTTTATACACCTGTGGCCATAGAAGTGATTCTATGAATCAGAACACCTGATTCTGATTATTTGGATGGATGAGCGAATACTTTTGGCAATATAGTGTATGTTTTAGCAAAACACTTATTATTATAGATTCGTTTACAAATATGACTGTTGAATTATAACTTTTTGTAACCACGTGTCTGTGTTATTCCAGGTGTATGCTGCATTGGCCCATGTCCCTAACATGCGTGTGTATGGCAGACAAGATGTCCCTGAACGCTTCCATTACAAGGGCGGGAGGTTTGTTCCACCCCTGACACTGGTTGCTGAGCCTGGTTGGTTCATAGCTAAGGTAACTAATTCTGAATGTGTTATTTAGTTCATGAGCATTTTTCTTGACTTGCTGACCTCACCCTAAACCAGTTCATTGTCCCTCAATTCCAGTATGTTCAGTATACATCAGAATAAACGCACATCTATTCCAGCATGGAAGAGTTCATAAACCCGCCAAAGGTTGAATGTTATTTCACTGATCTTTATACTGTATGTTACACACTGATATACTGAAAATGCTGAAGTTCCATTAAAGGCAGGATTAAATATTACATTTATGTAATTATGAATCAAGTGATGCTGGATTATGAAATGATTTTAGGTGGCACTAAATGTTAATATAGTTTTTTTAAACCAAAGAAAGTACAATGTGTGATATTTAAGAATTAATGTCATTGTGTGATATTAAAAACCACACTTGCCACAAGAGTTTTAATCTTAAATAATTTGCTTATATTGATATATTGTTGTTGTGTGTTTGCTGTAGAACAAGGCAAACCTCCCATACTGGAATAATGGCTCTGCGACCTCCACAGCATGGCAAAATGGCTGGCATGGGTATGATAATGAGTTTCTGGATATGAGAGCGTTCTTCCTTGCAACTGGACCTGGTAAAAAAAAACAAAAAAACAATCATATCAGAATCTTATGTTATGAGAGTATACTCTGTTTTATCAGCTCCTCTTTATCTACTTCACTACCTTCTCATAGACTCTCAGGTTTTTAGTAAAAACAAGAACTGTGTCTGTTGGATTTTCAATAAATGGACATTTAACATAATGTATTTAACTGTTATATATTTTTTGTGATTCAAAAGGTTAAACCTCGTTCTCTTTTAATAAACATATTCATTCAATACAGATTTTAAGAGGAATGTGCGGGCAGCTCCTATTCGCTCTGTAGACGTCTACAACGTGATGTGCCGAACATTAGGGATTGAGCCTCTGCCCAATAATGGATCTTGGTCCCGAGTGGAGTATCTTCTGAGTAGTTCTGATGGTCTGTTCCAGCATAAGATGGTCTGGTCCTGCTGCATGTTGTGGGGAATACTCACAATGTGGGGGTAACGCATTTGACTTTTGCCCTCATCAATGTATCATTTAAAAATGTCAGTAAAGGGTTTATATTGGTCCAGTGAGTGCAGATGTTGGGTAATATTCACTGTAACTGGAAGACTCATAAGACCTGACTCTTAAAACCATTTGCCTTTGAAGCAATTTGAGGGAGGATGATTAGAAGGAAAATTGCCAATCCTACATGTCTAAACACCAGAGATGGGTGTAGAATTTTTAAGAGGTCAAAGTTTTATAAGATTCATGAATAGTTCTCAGAGGGAGAGAAATGTTTAAAAGCAAAAAGCATCTTTATAAAGCAGGAGGATAAAGGGGAGCATGTTTCATCTTTTAACCTTGTTAATGTGTAGGTAAATATAGTCTGTGTGCGTTTTAATCAGCCGCTGCATAACCTGTTCATGTTGTTCATCAACTACCATTCTGTCTTTTTTCCACATTTCATATCACTCCATTTAGAAAGTGTACATTTTACACCCTCAATTGTCTATTTAGTCTTTTATTTGCATTCTGTTTAAACTCTGTAATTAGTATGAATTGGCCATAACTGATCATTCTAAGGCCTATCAATGGAACTTTTTTTTTTGCCCTTACTTAAACATGTCATGTTTTTGTTTGTGCTAGGATCTATTTAGTCACTGCTTTGGCTATCAAAAGCCTTCTAATGCTTTCAACTCAAAAATTTACAAGTTGACTATTGCTGATACATTTTCTTTCTTCTTCAGTGTCAGAAAGAGAAAATAAATAGGATTTTAACTAAATTTGTTTAATTTGGTCTAACCCAGTAAAAAATGTTTACTGTCATAATCCTGTGATGGCATTCTTCTAGAAATCTTGTCATTACTGTCATTAACATGTAGCTGAAATGCTGGTTTAGGTCATTAGATTTCTAACAGCACCTCTGAGCCTGTCTGACAATAAATACATTTGATTTAAATAAGAAAATATATTGTTTGTGTTATTTCTGCCGTTGGTTCTTTTTTCTTTTTTTTTTTTACAACTTCCAAACTAGAGAAATAGATGACAATATGCTTGAAGTGATGATTGATCATTCAGATTATAGTATCAGACAAAGTTCAGTGTATCCAAAAATGGAATAAATTTGATATGCTATGATTTTTTTTTTTTTTGTACAGGTAAGCACAAAACTCATCTGGTCCAATTTCAGCAAAAAAAGTGTAAAATCCACTAACCACCCATAACCTTTTTATGGCTTACTGTAGAATACAACTAATGAACTAACGGAGAGGGATCGATTTGAAATGGAATCAAGGCGGACGCAAATGTGATATCAATAAGGAGAAGATGCATCATCAATTTTTAGCAGGAGCTGATGGACAGTGTGATTAAGGAAGTCATATGTCCTACATACATGATCCTGGCACTAGATGGAAGTATTACAGATCCTGTGGAGAACAATAAGCTCCGCCTTTTCCGGTGACGTCAGATGCGGTATTGTTTTGGGGTCGCGCGTCTTTTAGCATTGGCGGGTCATTGTAGCTTCTTTGCGCTCACAGATCCCAACAAACAATCGCAGGACTACAGGAGGGGAAACGTTTAAGAGCAGATATGTCTGGTCATACTCAAGGCAGTCTATCCAACGTTCGTCACAACGACCAGGGAAACGGGTACATTTTAATCTTCTACTTTCTATTTCTACTAAAACAACTTTCCCACGCCTTCTTGTGTTGATCCGATTTAAGGTTTGAGGTTAGCTTGTGATTTAAATTCCTACAATTGTTAATGGTTGGTACAAAAAAGGTGTTTTATTATTTAGAAGCAAGACAAAAACTGTCTGTGTTCCAAAAGTTACTTGCGTTAATGTTTTGGTGATTTATCTTTAACACGATCTCTAATCCACTTAACGACCACCACAATGACAGTGGGGATTTACGATCAATGTAAAGATGAAAAGCATTTGTTGGTATTGCTACATTCTTTACACTTAAGTAGGATTTAAAATTTCTTTTCCTGATTTTAATGAACCTTTAAAAATTGTTTGGCGGAAGTAGAAAGTTCATGGCGGGAGAAGATGTTGAACTGACGTTAAGCATTTTAATGTTATGGTCAATAAAATACTTTTTAAAACTCCAGGCATACCACGGTTACACTTACTGTATTAATGTCACATTTGTTAAATCGATGGTGACTGAATAATCTAAGCTGTACCCTATAGATCTGGTCGCAGAAAGGTTTCAATCTTTGTTTTGTACGTTATACCCGTTTTTGTACGTTGTACACTAAGTTTCAAAAGCTGTGCATCTACTGTAAAATGAAACTAAGGATATTTGGCCCAGTTTTCTTTGGAAAATCTTTTTTTTTTTTTTTTTTTTTAACTGCATTGAACTTATTTCTCTAGTTTCAATTCAATTTCAATTTTCAATTTTATTTATATAGCACCTTTTACAATAAAATTGTCTCTAAGTGCTTTACAGAGGTAGAAACCCAGAGCCTGAACCCCCAGGTAAGCACAGTGGCAGGGAAAAACTCCCTTTTAACAGGAAGAAACCTTGAGCAGGACCAGGCTTACAAGGGGGAACCATCCTGCTGAAAGTTGGCTGGGTAAAGGAGGAATTAAAGAGGGAGACAGGACAGAGAGAATAAAGAGAGAGAGAGGGAGAACAGATACAATCATAAAACCAAACAAATACAGACAAAATACAATCATAGAAATACAAACATATCAGACATATATACACATAATACAGCATAGCAGGTTGTTATAACGAGATGAACAGTATAGGCAGGTGCCGACAGCGGACCCTGAGTTTGCCATAGGCCAAAGTCCGTACAGCACGAAGGCCTGGAGACTGAAAACCTGCAAAGAGAGAGAGAAAGAGAGAGAGAGAAGGGGGGGAGACACAGAACGACAAGGAAGACTGGACCCAGATAATCCCGGTGAAAATAAAAGGAGGAGAAAGAAGAAGAAAAGGAGGAGAGGAAGTGGGGAACTGCTCAGTGGATCATGTGTTTGTCCCCAGCAGCGTAGCCTATAGCAGCATAGCTATAGTTGATGATAGTATTGGGAAAAACTGGAAAGATTGACATTCACAGGCGTAGAGATAATGTAAAACATGCATTAGAGCCTAGACATGAGTTGCGCCCTAATAACCACAGAAATTTTCAAGGGAAAACAGTTTATCTGTGGTGACAGTTCTGGTGAACTCACACTTATAAGCAGTTTAGAGTTGTCTTGATTTATGCTGACTATCGATCAAAGTAAAAAAAACTGCTTGTTTGGTGTTTTGTAGAAGGTATGGATCATCTCGCTGGTCCCACTGCAGGAAACGAGGGGTCGATGGAATGCTACGCACCAGCAGAGAGTCTGAGGAAAGAGGAGACTTTAAATATTCTGACAACAGAAACTCCAGGTAAGTTGAAATATGGGACTGCACGATGGTCCAGATGTGAATCTGTAGTTGTTGTTATTGTGTTAATGTGTTTTGTGTTCAGTTTCACTACACCTGAGAGCACCGGTCCAGTATCTCGCTGTAGTGACAGACAGACTGACTGGGGGACCCAGGTGGAGGATGATGAGATGAGGAGAGGTGTGCAGAGGGACATGCAGCGGTAACTACACTTGCTTCTATGTGTGTTTTCTAATTATAGAATTACCTGTCTGGAATCCATTAATCAATGGTTACTGACTGTGTTACAGTTACAGGAGGAGGATACTTGGGGCAGAGGGCACCTACAGAGAGAGGAAGGCCTCTTCTGGCTCCTCTGGGAGGTATGTGCTTTCACCAGAAAACTTTAAATATTTTAAATGCTGGCCTGATTTATAGTATGCTACAATGACAAAATGTCTGATGCACTATGTCTTACTTTGAAGTTTGTAAATGTACACTAAGCCTTTCTTTTTTCCTTAGCTGTGACTCCAGAGAGGGTGACAACATAGAGACTGATGAGACTGTGCTGCTACGGAGACAGAAGCAGATAAACTATGGCAAGAACACACTGGCCTATGACCGATATATTAAGGAAGTCCCAAAGTAGGCTACACTCTCTTTTTTCCTCTTTGTTATTCTTTTGGTCCACATAAATATGAGGGGAAGAAGATTAACATTACCTTTTTTATTTGAATTTCAGACACATGCGTCAGCCCGGTGTTCACCCAAAGACACCAAATAAATTTAGGAAATACAGCCGTCGCTCGTGGGACCAACAGATAAAACTGTGGAAAGTGAAACTACATGCATGGGACCCCCCAGCAGAGGAGGGCCAAGATGAAGCGACTGATAGCATGTAAGGCCTGCCTGATGTACCATGACTTTAAAATGGTGATGAAGGACACAGATTTTGAAATGCTTTGTCCTGTCTGACTATTCCATTCATTTTTTGTTGAAGTCAACAGTGAGGTGACCACTTTTTCTATCACAAATAAGAAAATTATTATTATAAAGAGTGTCTGTTAGTGACATTGGTGGTTTGCGTTTTTATATCGCTGATGTTGAGCTATAAAAAACGGTTATCGCAGACTTCTAGCTATAGACAAACACACTTTAATAAACTTTGGCTTTAATAAGAACAGTAAAAATGTACAGTTGCATTTAGCTCCAACTTATTTATTACTCACTCTGTGTGTTTCTTGTGATCTTGCAGTGACGACCTGGGCCTTGATGATATCATGGATATTGAGCTGGACTTTCCAGTGCTGTCAGAACCCAGTTGTGCCCCAGCATCTCTTAATATACACCATATTTCAGTGGAGGTAAGGTTGTCTTGTCTACTTGTACCCCAACGTGTAGCATAAAAGTAATGTGGAGAATGACACTTTTTAGTCATTTTGTTTTTTGATGCATCACATCTTTAAGCAAAGTACCTTTACAGATATTTCATTAGTACACATCCTCTCAGAATGTATTCTTGTTTGTGATTATTAAAACATTGAACAAAGATAAGAGTCATAATCATGCCCATGTTGGTTTTTAAAGTTTACAGATGTCTTCGGCCCCTCTGATTATGATGTTAAAGTTTGATCCCTGAGACAGTAGTTGTATTAATTTGTGATAAACCTACTATTAAGGTTGATTTTAGGTAAAAAGCTAGTACAAATATGGGTCTTTCAAATTAACGTATCTGTACCTGTTTTTTTTTTTTTTTTTTGCTCAGGAGGAAGACTGTTCTGGCACTCCAGTTAAGGTACAGAAGACAGAATCTGCAGCAGAACTTGAAATGTCATAACTTGTAAATGTTGAAGACAGCTGTTTACCCTCCACACTTCCCACAATCCTCCATTTTACGCAAAATAACATTACGCCTCTACACCCATACATCTCATAACTGGCAGTGGATTTTTGTTAGACAGTTTGTTAGGGTTTTATATTGTAACATTTCAGATTTCTGCAGTTGTTTTGATTCTTGCTTTAAAAGGTTGGGGCATTATACAAATTAAAAAATCACTCAGGGAGTCTTCTTTTATGGTGGAATTTTAAAGTATGTTAATTCTAAAAGTCACACACTTCCTGAGAGGATGTCAGTCATGGATATGTTGCATCATGTCCTGCTTAATAGAATATGTTTGAAAGTTGAAAATGGACAATAAATTTTCTTTGTAAAAAATGTTTTTGAGTATGTAACATGTAAATGATTAAAGAATTTGCTTTGTTTTTATAATGGGCTTCATGTTTCTGTTTCTTATTGCTGTTGTTTTGACTAAAGGTTTTCAAATAAAACTAAACTTAAATGTCTCAATGTAAGGTATAGTTTCAATTCATAATCATACATTTGAATGGCAAACTATAATATTTGAAACTTTAAGGGAAGTTTAAATTTTTTATAAAATCTAATGTGGACACAAAGTAAGATTTCCCTGACAACCGTGTAGTGCTATGGTTCAAGTGTTGATTCATTAAGTGAGCAAAATATCACAGGGAAATTGTATGGAATGTACATTTTCATTGGCACCTCTCAACCTAAATCATGTTTTCCAATTTAAACCAACATTATTTTCTAAGGTCTATATGTATTATATTATGTATTTTTTTTTTTTTTTTTTTGCATGCAAGTCCAGTTGGTGGCGGTGGCGCACCATGAACTGGGTTTCACCTACCAACTTTACACCAAAACGAAGAAGAAGTAAAAGGCCCAAGAAGAAGAATAAGTGTGGCGTATTCTGTTTGTCTTTAAATAGAGTAGAACCATTTAATTGTTAAGGGTAAATAGCAGAAGTATCAGTAATAAAGACCATGCTGAGGGCCTGTCTGAGAGGAACTGTCCACACAGCTCGGGTAAGTAAAAGTATGAAGCCGAACCGGTAGCAGAAGCTTCTATGCTAAGAGCTACCATTTTGACCGTACATGTTGACCCACAGCTCAAGGTTGCATCTTTAGCAGCAAAATGCGTCAATGAAAAAAACTGTTTTGGTTGTCATGAGTTACACGAAAGTGATCGATATTAGTCGTTGTTGTTAATTGTGAATTTATACTGACAGGTATCTATGGTAAATCAGTCACGCTAAATAGTTGATGCGCCAAGAGGTCAGGAAAACGACCTCTCAGAAGAAAATTATTCGATAATTTGTTCACTGGCAAAATACTCACCAGGGTTGTGATTTTTTATGTTTACCGGTGCGTCTTTATCAACCAGAATTGTTAACTTTGTTTTATTAATCATGTCTCATATCATTGCAAACCGCTAAAATGCAGTTGTCATATCATGGCAGCGCATTGCTTGACGTTGGGAAACCAGAAGCATTACTACACTGGATTAGTACATTCGGTTGAGAAAAAAGTCGTGCTATTGATACCATGTACCATCTTAAATATCTCTAAAATATTAAAGACTTTAAAAGACAACCAACGGGTTGGTGTCATAATTATATTTTACTTTACAGTAACTGTCAAAAGAAGATTTCATGCATACTGGTTAGACTACCAAATATGCGTTATGCTGTCATCATCATCATCTATTAGCATTATCCAGTTTCAGTTTCCCATTAGATATCTAATTTGGAATGAAGAAATGCTCAACCAATTTCTATGTGTTGGTCCTCTTTGTTTTCAAATATCTGTAAATACAATTTGCAACAAATTTCTTTGTCTTTCCCTGTATCTTTTCGTGTTTCCAATATTTTAGAAGAACTTTGAGAGGAATCGTGTTATAAACCTGCAACACTGCCGAAAATACACAGCGGGTACAGGCGAGAACAGGTAACACAATGATTACCTATGATCTTCTAATTATGATGGATATTAACGGAACACATTTCAAATTTTGATCTCTTGAGAATTTTTAGTATTTTTAAGTATTTTTAAAACTTAACCAAATAAAATGCTATGGAGGTAATACAGTTCCAGAAAGTTAATTACTCATAAACATCCTAATGAAGTCTTACAAATTCATTAGGTTGAATTCATTAGGATGTTTATGAATGAATGAACATCCTAATGAATTCTTACAAATGATTGTTTCACCCATCTTGGTTTCTTGTACCTTCTTGACAGGCTGCTAGGAATGACTTAGTGGAGCTGCTTACTGAGCTTTTCACAGTCCACTCATGAGCAGAACAAATACATTTGTGTTCACATTCTAAAGTGATGCTCTCGTTTAGGTAGAACCCATTTAAGATTGTAAGGTCTGTGGTGATTCATCTCAGAGGTGTCCTGCTGCCTGACACTGTGTTCTGCGGTTGTTTTTACTACTGTTTCAGAGATGTACCTATAGATAAGGGGTGAACCTAAATCTAAGCAGAAAAGAACATACCACCGACTCTACTTTAGCACAGGAAAAACAAATATGATTTGGGTACTGTTTTTTTTTTTTTTTGAGTAGCTTCATGCCCAAAAAAGCAGTTTCACGATAGTGTTTGTTTTGCCACAGCACCAATAGCTGTTATAACCAAGCAGACCCTCAATGTTAGTCTCTCTGTGGCCTGCGACATCCTATAACATGCAGAGGTTCAGCATTGCTGCAAATCAGTAGCTATTCAGTAATTATCTCCATTATTACTCTCGTCATTATTACTACTATTATTCGTAGTAGGGTTAGTAGAAGCAACAGTAATAGTATTTAATTGAAATCTAAAGATATCTATTTTCACATTCAGAAATGCTAAATTTGTTTTTGAAATTACATTCTGTTGTCATCACATCATTGTTCTTTGCTCTCTTGATTCAGTGTTGCAAAAGTAGTTGCTGCTACTGTTGTGACAGTTGGTGGTGGCGTTGGAGGTACAATCATTTATGCTAAGTGGGACCATAAATTCCGAGCAGCTGTGGAGAAGAATGTTCCATACTCTGACTGGTTATTTAATCTGGCACTGGGACCCAGTTCACAAGATGGAGGCATCCCGATCAGAAAACAGGTCAGCATGAGTTCACGCCTTTTAATAACTTGACATTTTAAACATATTCTGATTTTCTAAATCTAAATTTAGAAAATAAAAATACACTAACAAATCCAGACAGTAAATTCTATTTTCATAAGTGTCAGTGCATAGAACAAAACAGATTTGTTATGAGTTTTCTTTAATATTTGATAATGAAAATCACAAAAAAAACAAGATATCTCAAATTTCATATTTTCAGCCCTATTTCTTTATGTAGGAAACAATGAATTAGAGACCTGAGTAACAGAATAAACATATAGTGCAGTCAGAAAGATTTTTAGACAATTTTACTTGCCATGTTGTCTAATGTTATGCTAAAATTAAAATTGCCCCTAAAATACATAGTACATATTACGTAACAGACAAAGAGACATTCTACATTCTGCTGTGAGTGAGTGTAGATTGATCAGAGAATATTTTGTGTTTTTATTTTTGCTTAAGGCCAAACACAAAATGTTAAACAAGTAAAGCCAGTCTTTGGAAGGGTCTCAGAACATTCTGAGTGCACTATATCCCATTTCATATCTGCAGAAATGCTGACAGGCAGGCAGGCCTAAAAATACAAATAAATAAATAAAAAATAAAATAAAAAATTGGTGTAAATTCAGTAATGATAATTGGTGAATACAAAGAGTAAGTTTAAGGCTGAAGTTTAAGGCTCAGTGATTTATGTTTCAAACATGCAAATCCGACACGGACCCTTATAGCTGCTTTTCCCATTAATCAGGCTGAACTGGTGCAGCCTCCCTCCATGATGGAAAAACATGCAAAGACTCCAAAACCGAAGTCGGACAAAAAGGTGAAGGTGGCAGAGAGTCCAGCACCTGAAGAAAGCCCTGTTCAGACGCAGCCTGCTCAGACTATAGAGGGTACATTTCTACTTATTACAGTGACTTTCATATTCAATTTCTTGGAATTTACAAATCTGAGGGGATTTCAGGAGATTGGGCTTGTAAGGTTTTCACTTTAATTGCCTTCAGTTGCTGCTTGTTTGTGGGTTTTCCCATCTTCATTTATGTCATTAGAAATGGTAAACGTGCTCTTTTGACCAAAGTGACCATTGAAGAGTTGTCATTTCTCTGTCTGTAGAAACTCGTGAGTTGCTTTAGCAGCATGATTAAGGACATTGTTCATCTTCACGCTGAGCTGCTGTTGTTCTTAGTCACCGAGTTATGTCTGACACCAACCAGTTAAATTAAATGTCACACTCTCACTTGCTGCTGTTCTTATTCTACTGTTGAATTTTTCAATTTGCTTATGCTAATCAAGGTTTACAAATGTCTCATGCATGTTGTCATCTGTTCAATTTCCCAAATTGGTGTCCTTGTGTACTTTTGTTGCATCCAGAGGCTTCAGTAGAGGCAACACACATCATCTCAGCTATTAGTGAGGTTCCATCAGTCCCTGCTCCTTGTGATACAGAGGCAACATTCAAAGGTACACAAACTTCGTTTAGGTTAGTGTGCATGTGGTGCTCTGTATACCAGCATGACTTCCTCTAACTTTCAGATGCCCAGAGGACTCGGACTATGAAGTCTTCCAAAGGTGTGCCAAAGTAACCCATATCAGTGTATTTATTTTTGCATGTTTGTAATGTAATTTATCTATAAAAAATAATGCTAACAACACTGGAAAGCAACTGGAAGAGTATTGATTTTTTTTTTCTGATGCTGATGTGGGACAGTGGATAAATGGACTGGACATGATGTCAAAGAGAATACATTGACTTTTTATATTGTAAGAGAGAAAATAGATTAACTGATTATAGTGGAGCAGACAGATGGGACTGTGGATAAATGGACTGGTTGTACAGGTTGTACAGGGACACAAGATAAGTAGACTGGTAATATGGGGGCAGAGGATGAATGGATTTGTTATACTCCGACAGGATAGATAGACTATATATAATTTGGAGGATAAAAAAAGTGGTTATACTAAGACAAAGACTACTGGTTAAATTGGAAAAGGATATGTGGACCAGTTATATAGTGGAATGGAGAACTGGTTATATTGGAACAGAAACAATAAATCAATTGTTTATAGTGGAATGCCGAGGATAAATGCACTGGTGATGGTGGGACAGAAAGGTAGATCTACTGGTTTTCTTTGGACAGAGAGAGTAATGGACCTGAGCTCTGTGTGTGTGTGTGTGTGTGTGTGTGTGTGTGTGTGTGTGTGTGTGTCTATATATATATATATATATATATATATATATATATATATATATATATATATATAGAAAGTGGATTAAATTGGTTCACACAAATGTATTTATTGATCAGGACAGTGTCTTGGTCTTGGTGACCCGTGGTTATGAAAGTGTTGGGAGGTTATTGAATAAAACACTGCAAATTATTGTGTTTTCTGACTGTCTCTGTAAAGCCGTGAAGGTATGAATGGAAAACGTCCAGCTAGCTAAAATGTCTAGTGCCAGGAGTGCATGAGGCAGAAGCTGTTGAAGTGGATGCGAATGCACCTTTGTAAATCCAGTTTAACCATTGCATCAGTGATGTTCTGGGCATGAATATGTTTTGTCTTCATGCTCTACACCTTAATCTGGTAATATCTTTAGTAATTTTGACCCCCCACTCTTAGTGCATTGCCCTAAGGTTCTCCCAGCCTGGGACAGTAACCAGTCTCATGGTCAGGGTATGTATACATCGTAGACTGTAACTGTTAGGGTCACTTAGTCTTAACTGGGTCATTTTTTTATGAATGGATCAATCAATTTTCATTTAGAGAACTTCATTTAGAGGAAATTTTTAAACAATATGTATAATCAAGAGACATTCTGTTTAGACAGGGGTTGATTACATACCATTGGTACAACCCCTCTACTCTGAAGACAATAATATGCTGTTTTTTTTTTTTTTTTTAGGATTATTTATTTGACTCTGAAGATTTTAAGATATATGTCTGTATTTCCAGATGAGTGCAAAGACTGCCATGATCAAAAGAAGAGTCCATCGACAGCTACAGTCCAACCTAACATGGAGGCTGCTATGGCAGAAGGAATACTGAAAGAACGTCCTGCAGAAGAAGTGGCAGCTAGGATAGCTCAACAAAACCAACAGGAACAGGACATTGTTGCAGGTAGGCTGGCAATAGCAAAGCACTTACATATTCAGCATCTAACAGGGAGAGCATGCAGACATAGCTGATCTCTTTCTTTAACTATCTGCTGTTTTTTTTTTTTTTTTTGCTTTCCTCTCCTCTCTGCTGTCTGTATCACACTTTAAACTTTAACTGTCTGTGTTTTTCAGCTGTGTCCATGAATCTTGAAGAATCACTGGCCCGCTCAGCTAAAGCTACACTACAGGCCATTGGGGCTCAGGAAGCTGCTGTGCAAGCTATCACTCAGCACACTTACAAACTAAAGGCAGCTATGGAGGCAGAGGTACACACCACATCACAGGGAGGAGGGTGAAGGGATTTCTAACTTATTATGAATCATTTCTGTGTGTCTACAGGCAAAAACAGTCATCTTGTTTTACTCTCATCCGTTCATATAAACATTGTCTGCTTACTGAAGACCTTAACAAACAAGCCAAAATGTTTTGCTGTAAAATTGCTAGTTACATGTTTTTAACAGAAGTATAATTCCTATTGATAAAACCAGGATACAGAGTCAGAGAAGTCAGCCCAGTGGAAAGATGTTGAAGCTGCCGTCACTGATAGAGCCTCTGCCATTAAAGCTGCTGAAGCTTCTTTGTTGAGAGCCAAGTAAGATATGGACAGCAAATGTTAATAAATGATATAACTCAGAACACATGCCACATTATCATTTTGAATCATATGACTGAATATTTTCATGGCCTGAAACTGGACTCCACTGGAGTTATGGTCTATTCTTTTTGTCCCCCCCCCCCACTTCTTAGTGAAGTCTTGGCAAACCTTAAGGCTGAAATCAACAAGTCTAAAGAGATGAAGGTAGCTGCTGTTCGCCCACTGATTTTAGCAGCAGAAGAGAACCTCCACAGCATGATGGTGGACTTGGACAAAGTAGTTATGAAAGTATGAAGGATTCTTTCTTATAAGTAGACATAACAAAGTCACAGACTGTCAAAATCTGGAAGCAGTATCAAAGATCATCAATATCTTTGTGCTTATGTGCATACCTGCCCACAGGTGCAAACTGCAGAGTCCGAAGCTAAAATCGTCTCCCAGTATAGTGACCTGCTTAAAGAGGCCAAACAGCAGTTCCAGAGGGAAGTAAGCAGCCTAACTCCAGAGATCCAGGCCAACTGGAAGGGGCTCAGTAAGACCACACAGTGTCAGCAGAATTCTGACGACTAATGAACCAGACACTGAGTGTAAAAAAACATGCAATGTAAAACTACTTTATAAGTAAACATATTTTTACTTATAATGCATATTTCAGAAATACAGAATTAACACAATTGAGCTTATAATAATTTTGAATATTAAGCTGAACATGAATTAATATTAAATGATATTTTGTCTGTTGTTAGCTGGTAAGCTGTCAGAGGATGACCTGAATGCTCTGATAGCCCATGCACACCGTCGCATTGACCAGCTGAATCGAGAGCTGGCTGAGCAGAGAGTCAGTGAACAGATCCACATCGATGCAGCGCTGGAACAGCAGAAACTTGAGCACCAAAAGACCTTGGAAAAAACTGTCAATACTGCCTTGCAGCACGTGAGGGAGGAGGCTCGCCTGGAGCAGGAGAGGAAGGTAGAAGGAAGATTTATTCCTTTTATCCTACAGAAGTTGACAAACAGCATTAGAATGTATTTCTTGCTGCTGTCATTGGTGTGACTGGAACTGTGTTTGTGTGTGTAGCTGTCTGAGTTAAGGGAAGTGATGGAGGCTGAGATGAGAACTCAGCTCCGACGTCAAGCTGCTGCTCACACCGACCACGTTCGTGATGTACTTAAAGTTCAGGAGCAGGAGCTGACAGCTGAGGCTGAACAGGTAATAATGAGTATACTTGAATGATTAACATGTAGGCAGTCGGTTTGTAATGACTGGCTTTGGTGCCAAACTATAGCCTACTGGAGTTCAATATAAAATTACCTGACTTCTCTTTCTACATTACTAATTCAGTCATCTCTACTTGTGTGATGTGTTCAGGTCTTGAGCAGTAAGATGCTGGAACAGGAGACCAAATTCCGTCAGCTAAGCCAGGAACAGCTGGATAACTTTACTCTCGACATGAACACTGCCTATGCAAGACTGAAGGGGGTGGAAGAGGCCATAGACAGTAAGATTTGTGCATCAACCATCTTAGTAAAATCCAAAAATATTTTTGTGATAAACAATGTACCATATTTGCTGTGAATTTTCCTGCTTTCTGTAATGTTGCACAATTTCTTATCTTTTGCCTGTAGGCCATGTGGTTGCAGAGGAAGAGGCTCGTAAAGCTCACCACCTCTGGATCTCCGTGGACGCTCTCAACTACACTTTAAAGACTGTGGACGTTGAGTCACCCACTGTGCCTCTAGAGGGCGCTGTTCAGGCCTTAAAAGACAGCTGCTCCAGTGATGATTTTGCTTTGGCTCTATCATCAGCTTTTCCAGAAGAATCCCTGCAGCGTGGTGTATACAGTGAGGCTTTCCTTCGTGCCCGTTTCAATGCCATAAGACCACTGGCACGCAGGGTGGCCCTCATTGATGAATCCCACAACTCTTTGTACCAATATTTCTTATCTTACCTCCAAGCTGCACTCCTGTTTGAAAAGAAAGCAGAGGCTCCACCTTCTCAGCTACATAGTGAGGATTTAGATCCATTCAAGCTTATGTCGTATGCAAGCTACTGTTTGGAGCATGGAAATCTGGAGTTGGCAGCTAAATTAATGAACCAGTTGAGGGGAGAGTCCAGGAGAGTGGTGGAAGACTGGCTGACCGAAGTCAGACTTACACTAGAAACTCGACAGGTTGTCAGTTTACTATCAGCTTATGCAAATGCAGTAGGTGTTGGAACCACCCAGGCTCCATAGACTGCCATTAACATCATTTAGCCCTAACAGGACCCTCACCTAGTTATCAAGTAAGCACCTGCCTTAGGCTTAAATTAAATCCCAGGAGCGTCTTTGTGGAGGTGTTGTGACCTGAGATTCTATCAGCAAGTGGAGATGATTGGATAAAATAAGTTGGTGTTCAGTTTTAAAATGACTAAATCAATGCTTGCACTTAATTGTACAAAGGAAATATGTCATTGATGCACCCACCATCATTTAGTCTTGTACATTTATTTTTCATCAAGCGGTGTAAAATAAACACTTGTTCAACATTGTCAACAGTGAGAAATACAATAAATTATGAAAAGTGATGCTTTTTTAAATTTTATTTTTGAGTAATAGCAACAGTCTAAAACAAATTTTTAAATTGTGAAATAGACAGTGTAATGATGTAATAATTTGAATTCCATTTAACAATTGGGACAATGATAATCTAGGCCAGGGGCTCAGTAGCTCATAATCTTTTAATTTACCAAAATCTTGATTTATCCTGACATCCTGAGTCAAATTTACATTCTAGGCTGAAGTAACCTAAACTTTCCACAGCCAGTGATGCCATTTTGCCTGCAGTTTCAGGTAAATCAAAAGTGGCTCAGACAATCTGGGAATTCCCAGCCGGAACAGACCCCATTACCATCATTGGGTTTTTCGTTTATTTATATTTATCATTGAAACAACATTAGAATCACCATTGGAGCTATTTTAGAACCTTTGTAGTTTCATATTATTGAGAAAACCTCTATATAAAGGAAGTAATTATGAGTATTCAATGGTCTTTTTCAATAATTTGCCCACTGCACAGGCAAATGGTCTGAGGAGCTCATCCTGCTACCTAACAGCAGTCAGGGTACCTGTCAGAACAGAGTACATCTGGTGTTTTCTGGGAAATGTCAGGTTGCACGCTACTGGGCTGTGAGCAAAAGACCAGCTTGTAAATGTTGGATCCTCATGAATTCCTCATGACTTGGAATTTTGTCAGAAATATACACACGAATGCCCTGCTGACAGTTATTTTGTAGGACTCCTGAACTCCTATGGGTTGGAGATACCACATAATGCTACCATGGGCAGTGAGGGCTCTGGAAGAATGCAAACAATCAAGAACTGGCCAGCAAGGCTGAGAATGAAATGGTCTGTGGCCACTACAATTACTTAAGAGGGTTTGTGTTTTGAATGGCCACTCATTTTCATTTATTCGCACAACAGCAGGTGAAAATATTTCACTAATTTCTTCCTAACCATGTCAGTATCCTGTGGCCAAGGAGCCTCATTTACATGATGCCTCTAATAATTTCCAATTCCGCTGTCCTTGGTCATACCAATGCCTTTATATGAAGGTATTGTAATATGACACCTTTTTATAACACCTTTTGAAAATCTATCCACTTGTTGAACAGACTAAATATGTTTTCAATAAGTTTGACACTGTTTATACTCATATTTACACTATATACAAAATCTGCACAGTTTGAACAGTACTGGTGATAACAGGAAGAAACATAATCCCTTTGATTCTTACTCACTATTAAAACATGTCTGATTTCATCAGAAATATGCAGACCATGTCACCCCAACTTCCCTTTGTAAAATTCTTCATCCTTCCCTTCCTGTGGTCACACCTTCATTCTTCTCTGTATCCCTGATGTGATGTAGAGGAGCCGCCTCATCTGCATCTGCAGACTCACAGTCTGACAGACAACACAAATTAATGAACATAAAAAAAGATATTTCTTCTAAAATCAACTCACATCAGTCACGTTGGCCATCTTTGTCATGATGTTATCAGATATGAGCTTGTAGACATTATTGTCTTCACCAGGGTCGTCTGCTAACATGTACAGCTCCCCAGCATGGACATCAGTTACATTCACCTGCATCACAAATATCAAATCTTTAACTTCAAACTAAACGTCTTCAAAAATGCAGGATTGTAACATACTGTATATGTTAGGTGCATCCAGTACAAAAACAAGTGCATCAAAAGGAATGTATGTGTTTCAACAACCTGGAATGTATTTGGGTTGAATCCCAGCCAGAGAGTAAATCTGTAATCCCATGAGCGTAGGGAATAACCCATGACCTTTATATCTCTGAGGTCAGGTAGGTCAGAGTTTTCCTGCAAACAATTTTAAACTATTTATTCAGTCCACACATACTGATGAGATCTTCCTAACCCAAGTCCTTTCTTCATTTCCTGAAGAATTTACTTCTGCATGGATATAATTTAAATTCAAATCATTGCACAATATATTCATTACAACATCTAAATTATAGATGTTATATATAACATCTATATATATGTTGTATATATATTATATATATAGTTATTTTTTGTGTTTTGATAACATCTCTCTTATCTCTACTTAAAAAACTAAATACATCTTTTTTTTCACCTGTGGTGAATCAGATGGTCGAGGATACTGGCTAAAGGAAATGGCTTCTTCATCCACTCTCTTTTCGTCGTGCCAGATGGTGTGTGCCTGGTTGTGTCCATCAGTGCAAAGCAACTCCTGAAAAGAAGAACATTTTTTTATTAATATTGTAGCTTAATGAACTGTCTACTGAAAACTGTCTAATCTTTCATGTTAATCTATGAAAAAATATTAGTGATCTTAAGATTTTATGATATATACAATAATACTGACACTGATGAATTCATTTGTACCTTGAAAGACACAACAGGACAAAGTTTAAGTCCTTTGAGGCCAACCAGAGAGGTGACAGTCGGAAAAACATCCACCAGCTCCACCATGCTCTGGCTTTCTTTTTTATCTGAAGAGAGACGACACCATGTTCTTTGAGTCAGGAACTAATTAAATTTTGCAACATCAGAAGTGTAGAGATTTATGTGCATCTTTGTCCAACATTTTTCAATGTTTAAAATTATGGTTTTTGAACATTTACACCAACAACACAAATGAATTATGTCCTTCCAAGAAACAGAGCGAACAACACTTCAGGACTTACTCTGAAAAGTAAAGTCTTTATACTTGAAGACATCAATAAAGGGGAATGTTGAATCTTTTGTTGGATGATGTGTGGTTACACCCGGAACGTAGAAAATGAGGGGAACATGTGTTGCCACTTCAAAATTTGAATATTTAGCCCATTCTCCATGTTCTCCTAATGACCATCCTGTATTGTGGAGGGGAGGATTATGAATTTAAAAAAGTAGATGTTTGAGAAGAAAAAACTAATCCCTTTGTATCAGAACAGATAGACAAAATATTTCTCTGATGGTAGAAGATTTCTCAAATCTAAAATGCAAAAATGACATTTTAGGCCCTCACAAACAGGTATGAACTTACCATGATCTGAAGTAAACACCACCAGAGTATCTTTACTCAAATTCAGCTGATCAAGAGCACTGAGCAGCCGACCCACTTGGGCATCCATGTAAGACACAGCAGCGTAATAGTGCTGACGGATACCCAGCTGGAAAGAGAATACATAAATTATGCAGGAAAAGCAGCAGGTTTAAATCAGCCTCCATCATCGTACCTGAAAGTCTTTTGGAATTGGTCCATAAGGGAAGCTGATGTTGAGATGTTTGACATCGTCCCTCTTCCTAACATCTGTCCAGGGGTTGTAGGCAACAGGGGGGAGGAGTTCAGGAACAATGGGGTCAGGGGCCAATGCCATTTTATCAATGGGATACAGACTGAGGTACTCCTGCAATATGAAATAAAAGACCCCAAAGTCTTCTAACATAAGATGCATTAGTCTGCCTGATTCGGTCCTGTAACAGCATCTGATGAATGACCATGTCATGCCTTAGTAAAAAGACTCAGAGGAGACATATCTGCTCTAAATAGTATTTCAGATGTACTTGTGTGATAATTTTCCTTCTAAGTCAATGGTATTTATAGATAGAATGTCCCCAAAATAATATTAAAAATGTATTTTTGAGTGACTAGGCAAGAAAAAAAAAAAAAAAAAAAGGTGTGGGAGGCCACCAAGACACCAACAACAAATGCAAAGGAGTTACAACCCAGAGTGGATCAGATGGGAGAGACTGTGCATACAACTATTGGACTGGTCCTTCGCCAGTCTGTATAGGAGATGGGCAAAAAAAGAAAGCCACTGTTAGAGGGAAAAAAAAAAAAAAAAAAAAAAAAAAAAAAAAAAAAAGCTCATGAATTTTTGCCTCCTGGACATCAGAGTAGATGCCAAACGCAGCGCATTACAAACACCCCATCACCACTGTGAAGCACACTGCCACCAACATGATCCACCACCATGAAGCACGGTGGTGCTTCTCAGCAGCAGGTCCTGAAAGGCTTGTAAAGGTAGAGGGGAAGAGGAAGTATAATCTGATTCAGTCAGTAAGAACTTAATCTGGTTGAGCATTTGTGGTTGCAATGATGAGCTGTTCATGCCTGAACACTGAGCACCCTGACAGCTGGTTTGCAAGGCAGAACAGAGAAATATTGCAGTGTCCAGATGTAGCAGCTGGAATGAGACCCATCCACTCATTCAGGGCTATGATGGCAGCCATGGTACATCTACTAAGAAGGTGAATACTTGTGTAACTACTTATTTTACACTATAGAGTTTTAATTAATTTACATCAGTTATAAAAATCTGTTTTTACTTTGACATTTAAACTTTACCCCAAAATTCTTGTCTTCTCTACCTGTGGTATCCTGAAGGGAATGTGTGGTTTGTGAAAACCCACAGCCAAGAAGAATGGATGGCCCTTATGTGCTTGACTCTTCAGTAGACTGATGGCCTCATCTGTGCTCTCCAGGTCAGGGAGTGTTCCTCCAGGCTGCTCTGTCACATTCACTGCACACAGTAAATTAGCATGGAGTCGACCATCGTCTCCTTTACACATCTGGAAACAAAGATTGAATATTATTTATTTACAATATTTATCAAACGACTCAGAGATAATATATTTTTGGATTTCTAATGGTTGAACAGGTGAAGAGGCAATGACAGCATCATCATGTGTTTACATTTTTTTAGAATGATCAAGAAACCATTTTTTGGTCCTATTCTTTTATTGTATATAAACATGTTTTATAATGTGTGTATATATAATGTGTGTACATGCCATACTGGACAAGGTTAACGATGCCTGTTTACCTCAGAATTTAAATGCTACACGGAAGCGTCAGCATTTGACACACTCATAAGCAATTTCAGTCTATTGAATCATCTTCAGGGTGTTTTATTCTGTCTTACAGTTACTCTGAAGATTAAAAAATGCAAAACAAACAAACAAACCAAAAAAAAAACAAAACACAAAAACAGGCATATTTGATTTTCAAAGATGCCACTCTCACAACTCTAGAGTTGTAAGATTCTTGCAGGCTAGTTTCACCCATTTAATTCTTAAAAAAAGAAATAAGAGTTAACAGAACCTACTCCTCTCTCACCTTTTCTTTTTCAAACCTTAAGGACGCTGGGTGGTAAGAAGGGATGGACCAGCTGTACGGGTAGTCATCGGTGTGGTTAGATGCAATACCTAAACGATAAAAATGCAACGCAAGCACTGTGATAATCGAACTGGGTGAACAGGATGAACGAAAGGGAATAAGTAAAATATGTACAAAAAAAAATCTGTCTCTTTTTGAAACAGATTAACAGCTGTGTGTGGTTCAGTGACCTGAATCATCAGGATGGCTTCCTTAAGGAAACTGTCAGCACAGCATTTAACAAAAACACTCTGTACTGAACTTCAGATTGAAGTCACTTTTTACAGAAAAATGTTTGATTATAACCTCACCTGGATGGAATACCTTGCCCACAGACATCGTGAAGTACCCTTTGGATTTAAAGTATTGCGGTATGGTTGTGTAGTTTCCAGAATGGACCCTCCAGTAGGTGTTGAAATCATAAACTCGGGTGGTGTCTGGTCTGCGACTTGTCAACATGGAGGTCCGACTGGGGGCACACACAGCTTGCTGTGTTGCAAGAACACATTCAAACAGGTATTAAACAATCAAATAAACTAACAATCAAATAAACTGACACTATCAAAAACTCACTTGTGCATGTGCATTAAGAAAAACATGACTCTTAGATGCTAGTTGGTCAATATTTGGTGATTTAACTAAAGAGTCCTTGTAGCAGCCCAGTGATGTCCGCAAATCATCTGCAATGATGAAGAGGACATTCTTCCTCTCTGCAAACAAAAAAAAACTGTTAATTTATGGGTTTCACTCCTCTAACTCCTTACTTAAATGATGATTCCACAGTGCTATTCTTATCAAGAAGTCTGCATACGATGATGAAGTTTTTAAAAAGTGGAATGATGAACTTTAAATCACCGAACGACAGTGTAGCTATATACTTTCCAAAGTTAAATTCCAGGCGTTAACATTCATGCCAACCACAACAAAATTAACATTATAACTGCCATTTATCTGCGCATCACAAATAATCCATCAAAGCTTCAAACAGAAAATAAACAAACCTTTATATTAATCACATTTTCAAATGTCACAGTAATTTGTTTCAACTATACCTGATCTGGCAACTACAAGACCCAGTGTACAAAAAACCAAGAGCAGAAACCAAGAGTGAACATCAATGTGCATTTTAGAAAATCATTTAGTCTTGTTAGTTACGTGAATTCTAAAAACAAATTTGTAAATCCTGTAACGCTACTGTCAAAACAAAAGAGCGTGTGGCTATCGTCTTTAAATCACTTCCCTATTAAGACGTCATCAAAGAGGGACCTTCCAATTGGCTCAAAAATAGGTCAACCCACCTGAAAACCATAATTGTATTATTTAAAATATGCATCAATCACAATTTTCTAAAGCGTATGATTGACATTTTGCTGACATTTAACTGTGGATCAGATTAAATCATTGGTCATTTTACCATTTTTATACAACAAAAGACAGCAAGCCCAAATGGTAGGTTTTTGTTGAAAGGGTTTTAAAGAAGAGCTTATTAAAAGTAAACGGTGTGCTTCCAAAAAGAAACAAACAACTAATAAACAAATTAGTAGTTATTATTAATTATTATTTCAAAGTTGATTTCGAACGTAAGAGGTAATGTAAAAGACACTGACATCAGAAGAGGCATACAAGATAAAGATAATAAAAAGAACGGTGTACATTATACGGTAAATACATCGCCTTTGGGCCGTTTTTCACCTAGAAAAAAGAAAAGGGATGGATGGCTGGCTGGATGGATGGATGGATGATGGAAAGTAAGAACCTTTCTCTCCTTGTTGCACATTTTCACTTCCAGTTGCACATCTTTTTTCATGTTGCACATTTGTATGGTACTTAATCTAGTTGCACATTTTCCATGTTGCATATTTTGCACCTTAGTCTTTCTACATTTAGCTTGCTGTTAATTGCCACACCGGTTTCTACCCTAGCCCACTTGTTCTATTCTGTTCTATTTTATTCTATTCTATTCTCCAGTCATCCCTTCCAGGGGTGGCAGTAGTGCACTTTAACCTTAAAGAAGAAGAAGAAGAAGAGGAGGAAGAAGCGCAAAGTGCGAATGCGAACAAAAGCGTCGGAAGGGTCTCTTATTCATTTGTTGTGTATTTTGACTGAGTAATTTTGTCACCGTATCAGAATTCACAACATGACGGACTTTGCAGTTAAACGTGATGCCGACAGTGATGAAACTGATGATTTACTGAGGAACTTTAAGAGATCGAAAAAGGACAACAACTCAAGTGAAACTATGGATGGATCCGAATCCCAAAATATTATGTTTGAGTTTAAATCATCCAAAGTCTTGAGCGACTCTGCTAGAGAGAAAAACATTTTCATACACGGAAAGGTAAAGCTTTTTTTATACTATTTATTTTAATTGGAAATAAACAATTGAAATTGTAATGGCAACTTCATGGTAAAGGTAAAGCACCAGTTATGAGTAATCGTATAGTAAACTGGACTGACAGTCATGTTTAATTTGTTAATTTAAGAGAAAAAAAATCAGTCAGTAACAGAACACTCCATCACAGAGGAGCCAACCAAACCGGAGAGAGGAAGCTGACGTAGGGCGCAGTGCGTTCCAGTGTATAAAACGCAAACAAAGCAGATCAGAGGAGGCAGATTAGCGGAGAAAAGGGTGGAAAATGTTTCGTGGGCAAACGTGGAGCACTGAGGAGGTGCAGACGCTTATTAGTATATGGTCTGATGAGACTATGGCGCAGTTGCTTGCGTCTACCCACAAGAACCGGGAGGTTTTTAAATTGTTTAGCGAGAAGATGGCGGCACTGGGATTCCACCGTTCGGTGGAACAGTGTCGCATCAAGGTGAAAAAACTGCGACTGCAATATTTTCGGGTCCGTGATGCGATCGGGAAAAGTAGCACCTCGGCGGAAGAGAAGGAAAAGTTTGTGTGGTACGATGAGCTAGACGGCATCCTTGGATCAAGCCCAGCAAGCAGGCCAAAACACGTTGTTGAGTCTTTCAAAGAGGAAGCTCCCTGGACGCCGACACCAACAGACCCCGCTGATCTGTTCGACTTTCCCGGGGGTCCGGAGTCGATCAAAAATGGTAAGTGTCTTTTCTGTGCCGTGTGTCTTCTGCATACAAGTCTGTTGCGTGTTGTATGGTATCAGCTGTTGTTACGTTACCCCCCCCCCAACACACACACACATTCACTCACTCACTCACTCGCTCACTCTCTCTCTCTCTCTTTTGCTCTTAACTGTTATTTAACTTTGAGTGCTAATGACGCTATATTTCATGACACTAGTTTTTGGTTATTACTCACATAAGGGCATACATCAAAGCCTTGAACACTACAATGACCTGTTTAACATATTTTGTGTTAATAGGGGATGAAAGCTACAGGGAAGTTCATCCTGAAGAGGATGGGAGCACAAGCTCAGGGAGCCACAGGCCTCAGCAAGAACCAAACATTGTCCAGTGGACAGTTCCTGGTGCCCAAGTCAGAAAAAGGAAACGTAAGACTGATCATTTGGAGAGTTTTTTGGAAAGCTATATGCAGCAGAAGAGGCAAATGGACGAGGCGGACCAAAAACGGCGCGATGAGGAGAAAGCTGTGTTTGAAAACTTTATTAAAATGCAGCAAGAAGCAGAGGAGCGCCAGTTCAAAGCAGTAACAGAACAGCAGCGGGCCAACAGCCAACTCTTATTGCACATGATGGGGACTCTTGTAAAAGCCTTATTGCCCCAGTCAGACACCCCATCAGCAGAGTGCCTGCCCACAACCCTGACAATGTCCCCATTTGCCTGGCACCCTAATGACCCACCAGCAACAATGGCTGACCCTCACCCTGCAACATCACCTCAGGAGATCTCTGAACGTCCTGTCGCAGCAATGGCACACTCCCTCCCAGAAACAAGTTCTTCTTTGCTTAATGATATAAACACACAGGTCTTTGACAGAAGTACACTATTTGTCACTTCTAGACAAAGAGGATGGCTAAGATAATCAAAGTTTCCCATGCTGACTGTCTTTAAACCTGATTTTAGAAGCTAGCTTGTCTCGTCTTAAGCTAGCTTGTCTCATTTATACTGATCAGTTTATTTTTGTTATAACTATTTGTTGGAAGAAATAGAAGAAACTGATTATCCTGTTATTATCAGCTTGTTGATCAGGATGCTGTGGTTATTCTGGAGAAGACTCCCATCACCGAAGACACTCTGACAGAGCTTTTCAGTGGCTCCAGGCTAACATTGGACATGAAGAATGACATCTACAGCACTTACCGCCTGCAGCCCCCACCCCATCTAAATGGTATGATCAGAAAAATTATAAAGCTACTAAAAATGTGATCCAGCATTTCACCAGGAGGTGCAAATGATTAAAGTCTGAATGTTTGTTTTTTTAGAGATAAAAGTGACAGTGGTGTGTCCAGCTACAGACAAGCACGTAAAGAAGTATCAGCGTCAGGAGAGTTACCTGGTGGAGGAGACGGCTGATGACTATCGCGCTATTACTCTGCCCTACCTCGAGAGTCAGAGTTTCAGTCTGCAGGTAAGCCTTGACATCTTCAAACATTTAAATGTCATGACTCATCAATCATTTAAGTCTCACTTTCTCCCCCAAAAAGTGGGTCTACAACATCCTGGAGAAGAAAGCAGAGGCAGACAGGATAGTTTATGAAGATCCACACCCAGATGTTGGTTTTGTTCTTCTCCCAGACTTCAAATGGAACCAGAAACAGGTGAAAGGGAACAAAATTCAAATTAAATCTAAAACAAGTAATTGCACTGAAGCATACTACATTGATTTATTTATTAGAAAGTGTTTTGGTAGACGATTTTAAAGTACTTTGTTTATTGCACTGAACAGATGTATTACACAACCATGTAATTATAATTAACACCTTAATTGTTGAGCTTTTCACTGGTTGTTTGTTTTGACTGGAGGATCCAGATTATTCTTTACAAATTTTGCGAGTAAAATCTGATGCAAGACAGAACAGAGCGCCATACTTCTGATAAGTGTACTAAAACTTTTACCACTTTAACCAAGATGATGAAATTGAGAAGAAAATAACCTCAGTCTTCATGTTGGCATTTGTTACAAATATTTCTGATATACAGTAGGTTTGACATCTGATTATGCAGGTTACCTCTTTTGTATTAATACAGTATATAATGTAATATATTGACTGTCGTAATAGATTCTTTGAGCAGAAGGTTGGTGTGTGAGTTTAATGAGCTGTGTTTTCTTCTGTCAGGTTGATGATTTATACCTGATAGCAATAGTTCACCAGAAAGGCATCAGAAGTCTCAGAGGGCTAACATCAGAACATCTCCCATTACTGAAGAATGTCTTCCAGAAAGGAAAGGTGAGGAAAAGAAAGCTGGAAAATGTCCTTGCCTTGAGAAATAACTTGTTATAAGCTTTAACCAACATTCTCGTAGTTATTTCTGTGTTATGGAGAGCCAGACAAAGTAAATTTGATGCACATATTATGAAACATCAGGAAGATCACCTGTCTTATTTTGATTTAGGAAGCCATAATGCAGAAGTACAAACTTCCTGCCAGTAAGCTGAGAGTCTACCTTCACTACCAACCCTCATACTACCACCTCCATGTCCATTTCACTATGCTGGGCTATGAGGCACCAGGATGTGGAGTAGAGAGAGCACATCTTCTGGGAGATGTCATCCAGAACCTCCAGTCAAACCCAGACTACTACAAGTCCCACACCCTCTACTTTCCCCTGAGAGCTGATGATGGACTGCTCACAAAGTTCAAGGAGGCTGGGAAGATTTAATACTGTGTTTTCTGCATCACAACAAGTGTATTTTTATATGTAAAGTTAATATTACAATGACTGTTTGTAGCAGATACTACAGCAAGATTGAATTTGGCCCCATGTTGGTGATGTTTCATTAAACATGAAAAAGAGAACAGCTCAACAAAAGCTGCTGGTTGCTTGTAATCAGAGACGTGGGAGAGCTGGACTTTATCCCAGCAGGGGATAGCAGGTTGCACTTTTAAAGCGCTTTCAACAGTCATTTTTAAATTTTTTCAACACCTTATCGCTAGTGTAATATTAAATATCTACAGGAATACAAATGTTTGATTATAATTTACCTTTTTATCACAATGATATACAGTGTATAATGCTATAAACCTCTATAGCATTATACATAATATAGCATAAATTTGAGCACTTTTCTAACCTTAAAATTCAAGCATTTTCAACAATTTCAAGCACCTGGGAACCCTGTGATAGGCCTGAATACACCCTGGATGGGTCATCGATCACACACTAGCTCATACACCATTTATTCACTGCAAAAATCCTGTCACAAGTTCAGAGAATGAGCCATCTTTGAATATAGGCTGTCTGTCTCTTTGTGACAGACTCTGAAACCTGTTTCTGATTCTATATGATTCTATATAATTCATCAATTACAATTCAAGAATTATTTTTCATGATTAAATGAACTCGGTGACAGACTCTGAATGCCTAATTTGATTTTGTTTGGTTTGAGTCTTGACACTCCAGACCATTTTCCCCCCTCAGCAGCAGGCAAATGTTCATTCCCAGACAGTAAAGGTCAGAACTGGGCTCCACTTTGTACTTGTACTGTAAAAGGGCTCAAAGAGATTTTACTGACAAAACACAAATCAACGCAAACAATCCAGGAGAGATTTCCTTTAATAGAACAATAATTTCTTCATCTCCTGATACAAAATGACAACCATTTTCAAAGCGCTTTCTTTTACAAAACATAAAATATGCATATTTGTGATTTAGTACTCAATGACTTTAACCTATAAAAAAGCTTCCAAAAGAAAAGTATTCCAATATCACAGGATAAACTCCATTCACCCATACTGTAAAAACAGACAGCACAAATTCCATGTGAATACTGGTCTAGTAGAGAAATACGTTTTTTTTCCCTCTACCTTTTAAATTTAACTTAAATATTTCTCAAATTAACTTTCAATTAAATAAAAAATAATGTAATTATTATCTTCCATCAGAGCTTTAAATGACTGCAGACTGCCTTCATGTAAATTAAAGATCAGCTGACTGTAAATTCAATTTAATCCTGAATCTCGTCACCTCAGAGACTCGGCAGTGTAAAAGGCACATATAATAAGACAGCTCCAGATGTAAAGACATCAGTGTTTGTCCACAAAGAAACAAAGGCACTGCATAATACTATTACAACATTTAGAGTACAGTATGTTAGTGGAAAATACCTTTTTAAACCATATTTTATGGTCTGGTGTTGTGTTCAAAGACTTAAAAGATGACACAATCGAAGTAAGCTTGAAACCCTGTAACCCTTTAATTCTATGAACAGAGGCATGTCAATATTTAAATGGTTATTTTAGAAAAGGCAGAGGCCACCTAAAATATATTTAAATTTTAATTTCTTAATTGTCAGCAAAAAGGAAAGAGTGGAAGTTTATCAGATCAGCTTGATCTAAATCTCATCAGTATTATTTATAACATTTGTGAAGGAAATAAAAATGTATGTTCACAAGATGGAAGCACTTCTGACAGATTTTGTCTTGAACAGTGAGGTTAAGAATATATTCCATATGTTTTCAAATTTTTAAGATTTCAACAGATTTGTTTGACAGGACATTTTGACCACATATACAAATAGAAGAAATCAAACATCTTCAATTACAACATTCATGTAAGAAAAAAAAAAGATTTGTGGCACAATACAGTATGAGAATTGAAGATGAATGGAGTTATGTTTGAGGCACTTTGCATTTGCATGTTTTTGCAGAGACTTTAAGGTCAAAGGTCACCAGTCAACGACAAACACAAACGTGATATTCTTTTTGTTGATTCAACACGGAGAAACTGCCTTTTCATCACCTTCAACTCATAAGGAAGCTGCAAGAGTTTAAAAATATTATCAATGAGAAATAAAAGCATTTAAAACAAATCACTGAATAAACAGATAAGAAAAAAGACATAAACGAGTCTCTCTCTCTACCTGTATGGGTATCCATGGTATTTTGCTCTGAAGACTGACAGCAGCCAGCTGAAGAACAGAATCACCAGAGCAATTCCTGCAACACACATAACTGACACACAGAATATCAATTTTTCAGTGCACCCAATATGAAAAAGCTGACAGGAATTATTATTGTGCAGGGAGCGTACTTTTTCTCTTGCCAATGTCCAGGTCGGACGAAGCAGCTTCACACAACAGAACTATTCCCATGGTAATTGCAGCATCTGACAGGTCAAGGTGAACTCAGAAAACAAAATTAGATCTCTGTGTCAACTGGACTGAAAGGTTTCCTTGAAAACGTTTCGCCCTCTCTCCAGAGAGCTTCTTCAGTTCTAAGATTGCTGGGGGCAGAGCTTGAAAAGCACACAGAGAGATTTAGTTTTGGATAACTATGACCTGGATGAGTGAGAATCTACACAGACAACTCAGAAAACAGCAAAAGTTTAAGAATCGACCTAAAATTCCACTGAGAAATGAAAATTCTTACCAGTAATACACACACGGCTCCTCCCAGGGCCCCAACGACCCGGTGACTTATCTCAGCTAATTGAATGACTTAAAACTGAAATACTTTGAAGAACCATTCTTTTCTGTGTACTGCGATAAAAAGTGTGAGGACAGATTTATAATTAAGGATACTGAAAAGCAGAACAATGTGTGTCTCGGCGACAAACTGGGCTTGACTGCTACCGTGGATATAACTCTGAAACAGACATTTTAACAGTGCTCAGGCCATTTACACAATGCATTATACAGTGTGAGAGTTTATATTGTAAATAATCTGCATCTATCTTACAATTTGGCCAGTACTGGGGTTCTTGTGTGCATAAGGAGGTCCTCGGATGTGGTTCCACATCTGTCCAGACGTCATGATCAAGACAAAACACTAAAATACACAGACCAGTCCAAAAGAAAAAATATATTATTTTGAATATTCACAAATGTATTCCATATACATCTTAATTCCAAACTTGACTGTAGACATTAACTCAAGTAGCAGTTGAACTTCTCTCTCTACTGCTATGATCACAATCTTATATCAAAGCTGAACCCCCATGGGCTGCTCAGATTAGCTCCCCAGGACTTGACAAATTCAACAGGACTGAAAAAGACTACAGAAGTGATTTCTAAAAAAAAATCAGACATCAAGAGTCACATGAGCGGTGTTCAAAGGCATTATGAAATATGGAACATTTCACTGATTTGTTGCAGTCGTAATAATAATCATCAGTCCACAAAAGACATTAAACTGGAAAAGAAAGCTGAATGATCCAATTTAGCTGAAATTTGTCATAACAATTCGCCACCTTATGTTGCAGTGTCTTTAAAAAAAAAAAAAAAAAAAGAACAATAAAGGCCTTTTTGATTCTTACTACTTAGACTGATATTTCAGTTCTGCAAATACTAATGCTTTGAAATGAATAATCATCATAAATGAATAGAGAAGCCACGACCCTGTTCAGAGATTAACTAGACGATAATGGATGGATGAATGAATAGAGTTTCAGAAAAGATAAAGTATAAAAAAACGGTAAATGATGCAACATTAATGTGTCTGCACACAAGCATTTCCAATTTAGTCTGGTTATACTATTCTGCCTTTTCAACAAGCTATAAATTTTAGTTAGAGACAGTGAGGTCACATGTTTGTAAGTCACATGTGTCAGCTAGACAGAATGACATGTCAGAGGTGCAGAAATGGAAAAGCTTTTAAAGTTATTAAACACACAGACATTCGGTAAAATAGAATCACAAATGGCCTCAGATCCACAACAGTGTGCAATCATGGTTCCTATTATCTGTATGAGCACTGCTAACTATAGCAGGGTGATCTGCATGAAGCTCTGATTATAACTATTTCCACAACATCAGTGACCGGTTGCCAAAGTAGAAGGATGTGGCTTGCACTGACCAATCACCCAGTATCAAATCTATAAGAATGTACGCAGGTGGATGGACGACATTACCAGCGCAGAGAAGGCCCACACATTTTTGTTGAAAAGAAACTCCAAATTGTTTCTCCGTAAATATGCCAGCCCTCCTATCCCAGCCAGAAGAAAGCCCAGCAGAAGAGGCCCTGCGTAGTTCGGAGGACGAATGACACGAATCTGAGAAAGAAAAAAAAAAAGCACAAACATGAAAGAGTTTTGGGATAATCCTGTCATCACAAATACAAAGCATGTTTAGATGAAAAATTGAGATTTGGTTACTTGTTTAAAAGACAGGGTCTGAGATTCAGTGATATGCTTGGTTATTACCTGCACATCAGTCCTGTCTGCCACCCATCTTGCCAGCTGCTCAGCTGCAAAACCTCTGACCTGCAGTTCGTAGGTATCAGCCCTACGAGGTTTTCCTTTGGATGGGAAATGAAGGAAGGTAGGAGCAGAGTTCATGTTGAGCTGCAAACCAAGCAACAGAAATACAATTTAAATCATGACAGATTTAACTGTATATGTATCCTTAAAGATAGCATGTCTATAATATCATCAGGAGAAACATAAAGAAATCAAAAGAAATCTGCCATGACTAAGAACCACAAATGGTCAAAATTTGGTTAAACATACTGTGATTCTAATCAGCCCAAATATTTTAATTATTGCATCTACATGTTTCTATCTATGTGCACATTCACTCCCACTACTGATTTGTAGGTCTGTGTGTAACAAAATGCGGTTCAAATAGGTTTCCTACAAAAAGACGTAAAAGCTTCTCACCATCTGAAAGACGTCCGATCCTTCATCAAAATCAACAGATGCAAAGAATACTTTATTAGTAAAGGCAGAGGAATAGCGCCAAGAATTAGCTAGCACTTGGAACTCCTCATCAGCTTGTCTGAAAGAAAAAGGAGAATTTTAAAGCCACAAAAACAACATGATTATAATTTATTGTTTCTGGATTTTACCTGCAGACCCCACACTGTCTCTGCGGCTGCAGAGCTGTAAACATGATGACCACAGAGTAATTCCTGGGAGGAGCTCTGACAAAACGACGAAACTTATCTCCATTCATTTTGATGACAGAACGTTTGGCGGTCCATTCCATCATCTGGGTCACCTTCTCTGACAGCAAAGTCTACACAGGACACACACATGCACACATTTGCTGCTGCTACTGTACTACAGCTCTACTACAAAACAGGAGAAAAACTAGAAACCAAAACAGTCCAAGTAAATACTATAGATTTTATTGAATATTTATGAAAATGTTGCACAGTTTATACTAAAACAATACAGTTAGGACAATAATTAAAGGAAAATAATTAAAGTTTTTGTACAATCTCTATTTCACCTCTCTAAAAAAATAAAATGTGACTAAAGTGCATATTTTCAGATGTTATAATGGAAATTTCATTAATATTATGCATTTTCCATTTCGGGTTTACAGCTATTTTATTTATAAATAGTTTAACAAATGACCGATGGCAGTTTCATGGTCAGATGTGATCTGGAAAAGTTTTACATGAAGACAAACGAAGCAGATAAATGGGTAGCTGTGTGACAGAATCTATATGATAACATGCAATGTGAAGTCTAAAGAAAAACTGATGCAAATGCTATGAGAGATATTACAAGTCAGAATAAGATGATTACCAGTGAAGGATGCTAGTCTGCTCAGTTGTGGTGTCACCAGTAAAAATCCTCATGTAAATCAACACACTCAACAGAGATCATGTTACATCGTTTAAAATTCGTTCGTTGCACAGTAAAAACAGCCACATCTGTCTTTTCACTGAACTCTGCACTAAGAGTCAGTAAATTTTGATTGTGCATTTACAAAGTGTCAGATACCCATTTGACACACTGCTGGTTGTTCTTCTTGTGGGAATTGTTTAATGATCTAGTTGCAAGTCAAAGCTAATAAATATCTAAATCTGGTTTAAGACAAGAACATTTAGGACTGGCAAGGGTTTATATAGAGCTGATAACGTTTCCGTGCAGTCTATATCATTTGTAGAATGATTAGTTGTTGTGGGGTTAAGGATATACATAGTTTTGATTACCGATTGCTAGAAAAGGTGGCTTTTCATGTCAGCGCAATACTTCCGGTTAAATAGGAGTATAATAAAACAGTCATATACCATAATATAACAATTTTATTTATATTTTCCATTTGTATTGTTTATTTAAACAATAACGTTTGATTCCAGTTAATGTCATAAAGCTGTCTTACTCTAGCTCTAGCGTAAAGCTTCAAATTTCTGCAAACACCAGTGTGTCTGCAACCTTCAAACACACTTTGTTATGAAATATTAACTAATTGATCAATTATATAAGCTATAACTTTGCCATGACGGTCAGTGTGTAATAGTCAAATAATGCATTTGGTTGAAAATTACTCTTGTAACAACTTAACGCGGCACATAACTTCTGGTTTTAACTCTGCAGGACTAACAGGTACCTTCAAATTCACTACAAAATTACACCGAAACTTTACAAATATTGATCTTTGTGTTGATTGTTTTACCTCTTTTTTCATCTGTCCATCAATACGATCGTTGTAGACAAGAATAAAGACAAATAGCAAAATATAAAGTTTTCCGTACATTCTCTCCGCTTGATCACGCTAGTGTTACCCACGTAAGACAATCTCTGTCACCTCCTTATTGGTTAACTGCCATCCAATCATATCACAGCACACTCCTTCTCCCCCCCCCCCCCCAACATTTCTCAGCGGAACGATACCGCCATCTTCTGCACTGGAGTTTAGAAGCGCTCTAATTTAAGTTGATTAAGTTGCTTATTCATTTCACTACAATTCAATTTAATTCAATGCAATTAAATTAAATTAAGAAAAACTTGTCTCCTCCGGGGAATTAAAGACAGGACCATAGGGCAGTGCAATTTTAAACAGCATAGACTTTATTTGCAAATGTGGTCAATTCTAATTAAAAATATTAAACTATTTTAACACCATTGTTGTCGCAGTTTTATATTTGCACTGTTGTGGTATTGGCTTCTTTCTTGCATAGTTTCCTGTCCTTTCGTCAATAAACTCCCAGCAGAGGGAGTCACTGCAAAATAGAAAAAAACGGAACAGAAGAAGAAGAAGAAGAAGAAGAAGAAGAAGAAGAAGAAGAAGAAGAAGAAGAAGAAGAAGAAGAAGAGGAGGAAGAGGAAGAAGAAGAAGAAGAGGAAGAAGAGGAGGAGGAACACGAAACAGAAGAAGAAGAAACTAAAAACAAAGAAGAAGACGAAGTGCTGTAGTAAAGTAGTCCTACAACAACTATGTTTACAACATGTTTGAAGAGCGACACCACTTAATCGTTCAGCAGTTAATGGTAGGTTATGTATAAAAGATACAAAACAGACTCAATCCGTTTGCTTATTCATATGGGGTGTGAAATATGCATTTCACTAGGCTGTGATACGCAAGTTAGCATTGGTTAATGTAGAACTTTATGCAATTATGTTTCGTCTTCATTGCTACTCTCTATCGACACAAACTTGTCTGACAGCTCTAACGAATAGTGCTAATGTCGCACATGTCTCCTTAAATTTTGGTGGTTACTCAAATTTATTCTTATACAGTGACCTAGCTTTAGTATACGTACGTATTAAGTCGTTATTTTTGAGAATTTAGGCTTTACAATTTCCTGTCGAAAGTATTTATTTATTCCGGAGCGCCATTAGACGTATACACGTCATAATGTTTGATATAGACCTTCTCATATAAATTAATAATATTCCACAAAGACTATGCTCACAGTGCTGACGGGTTCCAGATTTGAAGAATCGTTATATTGTTGATTAAGACATTTCTTGACTTTTTTTTTTTTTTTTTTTACATATTGGGGCTGAATAGACCTGGAAAGTAAAATGTGTGACAACACTAAAACTTGTAAATTCGATGCTGCTGTGTTTCTGCTGTCATTTAACTGTGAAACGTCAAAGCTAAAATACGAGACATTTCGTTTAGTTAACATTGCAACAATGTCCGTGATTAAAACATTATGTAGGTTTGATCTGTTCAGTTTATAAAATTGGCTCACACAATTAGAAATGTTCAAGATCTGTGGAAGCAAAGAAAAATCCTTGACAAAATAGAAGTTATTGGTTTAACTGAGATGGCATCTTTGTCACAACTGTTGGTATATATAATAAGGTGAACCATGATCATTGATACTCTGTGTTATGGGGAAGTCCAGTAATTTCTGCCCAAATCATGAACCTCCCTAGAGGCACCATCTAATCATTTAAAGATACAAATTTTCTTCAGTACTGATAGTATAAGTACTATCAGTAAAAAAACTCTTTATCTTTCTTAATTTTTATTCCATACAGCTTTCACACTGAAGAGAATAATATAGTTTATGATGGCCAACTATTTGTCTGGCTGACTTTAGAAGTGGTGCAGCAAATAAATCAATTTTAAAATCTGTCCTCAATAACTTCTTTCTTTTTATTTTCTGTTGTGGAGAACTGAGGCTGGGAGCTGAAGTCTCAACACAGGAAGAGACAAGGTGTGTTTGTAAAGGCCAGTTGAGTGACGGATGAATCCATGGGTCCAAGAAGAAAGGCCTGCAAACTCCAGCCTGTAGGGGGCAGTGGTGCAGGAGAACTGGTTTCACGACTCAGTGAAACCAAAGACTATATAAATGAGCTCTCCCATGAGGTTCTCTGTCACATATTCAGGTAAAATGTCCTGTAGCTTTAACACTATGCTGTATGCTTTATAATATACTGAAAGCCCAAATATATAATTGGGCAAATATTGTAATTAACCCAAATTAAGGAGTAACTGTCTTAAAAATAGGAGGACATGTGTAGCATGTGAACTGAACACTTGCAATTCAATTGCATTGTCATGTTTTAGAAAAATGCACTTCATGTCATAGCTTAGAGATCTGTGTGCCCAGTGACACATCTTTGAAAATTTACATTTCATGCCAGCCACTGATTTAATGTCATTTCTACTGGGGATTTTTGGTTCAATTTTGAATGCTTTTTGTTTACTTTGCATGTCCTATGCAATAAGAATAAGAAAAACACATTATACCGCCAGACTGTGAGATCTCTATGCCTGCCAAGCTCGTTCACCTAGTTTCTTGACATACAAGGAGAAGGTAATAGATCTTCTCCAGGAACTGGAAAAGGAGCAAGCCATTGACAGACCACAATACTACCGTTTATATCCAGGAGAAGCCCATCCATCCATCCATCCATCCATCCATCCATCCATCCATCTTCTGCCGCTTATCCGGGGTCGGGTCGCGGGGGCAGCAGCCTAAGCAGAGAAGCCCAGACTTCCCTCTCCCCAGCCACTTTGTGCAGCTCTTCCGGGGAAATCTCGAGGCGTTCCCAGGCCAGCCGACAGACATAGTCCCTCCAGTGTGTCCTGGGTCTTCCCGGGGGCCTCCTACCGGACGGACGTACCCTGAACACCTCACCAGGGAGGCGTCCGGGAGGCATCCTTACTAGGTGCCCGAGCCACCTCATCTGGCTCTTCTCAATGCGGAGGAGCAGTGACTCTACTCCGAGCTCCTCCCGGATGGCAGAGCTTCTCACCCTATCTCTAAGGGAGAGCCCAGCCACCCTGCGAAGGAAACTCATTTCGGCCGCTTGTACCCGCGATCTCGTTCTTTCAGTCACCATGACACATGACCATAGGTGAGGGTAGGAACGAACATCGACCAGTAAATCGAGAGCTTCGCCTTTCGGCTCAGCTCTCTCTTCACCACAACGGACCGGTGCAGAGTCCGCATTACTGCAGACGCTGCACCGATCCGCCTGTCGATCTCCCGCTCCATTCCTCCCCCACTCGTGAACAAGTCCCCGAGGTACTTGAACTCCTCCACTTGGGGCAGGATCTACTCCCCGACCCAGAGAAGGCACTCCACCTTTTTCCGGCTGAGAACCATGGCCTCAGATTTGGAGGCGCTGATTCTCATCCCGGCTGCTTCACACTCGGTTGCGAACCGGTCCAGCGAGAGCTGGAGGTCACGGACTGATGAAGCCAACAAGACCACATCATCTGCAAAGAGCAGAGACCCGATCCTGAGGCCACCAAACCGGACCCCCTCAACACCACGGCTGCGCCTAGAAATTCTGTCCATAAACGTTATGAACAGAATTGGTGACAAAGGGCAGTCCTGGCGGAGTCCAACCCTCACCGGAAACGAGTTCGACTTACTACCGGCAATGCGGACCAAGCTCTGACACCGGTCATACAGGGAGCGGACGGCCCGTATCAGTGGGCCCAACACCCCATACTCCCGGAGAACACCCCACAGGACTCCCCGCGGCACACGGTCGAATGCCTTCTCCAAATCCACAAAACACATGTGGACTTGTTGGGCAAACTCCCAAGCACCCTCAAGGACCCTGCTGAGGGTATAGAGCTGGTCCACAATTCCATGTCCAGGACGAAAACCGCACTGCTCCTCCTGAATCCGAGGTTCAACTATCCGACGGACCCTTCTCTCCAGTACCCCTGAATAGACCTTGCCAGGGAGGCTGAGGAGTGTGATCCCCCTGTAGTTGGAACACACCCTCCGGTCCCCCTTCTTAAAAAGAGGAACCACCACCCCGGTCTGCCAATCCAGTGGTACCGCCCCCGATGTCCACGCGACGTTGCAGAGTCGTGTCAACCACGACAGCCCTACAACATCCAGAGCCCTAAGGAACTCCGGGCGGATCTCATCCACCCCCGGGACCCTACCACCGAGGAGTTTCTTAACAACCTCGGCAACCTCAGCCCCGGAGATGAGAGGACACGCTCCTGAGTCCCCAGGCCCTGCTTGCTCACTGGAAGGCGTGTCGGTGGGATTGAGGAGGTCTTCGAAGTATTCCTTCCACCGATCCACAACGTCCTGAGTTGAGGTCAGCAGCACACGATCTCCACTGTACACAGTGTTGACAGTGCACTGCTTCCCCCTCCTCAGGCGCCAGATGGTGGTCCAGAACCTTTTCGAAGCTGTCCGGAAGTCGTTCTCCATGGCCTGGCCTCCTCGAACTCTTCCCACGCTTGGATCTTTGCCTCGCCGCAGCCGCACTCTGCTTGGCCAGCCGGTACCTGTCTGCTGCCTCAGGAGTCCCACAGGCCAAAAAGGCCCTGTATGACTCCTTCTTCAGCTTGACGGCATCCCTCACTGCCGGTGTCCACCGGCGGGTTCGGGGGTTGCCGCCACGACAGGCACCGACCACCTTGCGGCCACAACACCAGTCAGCCGCCTCAACAATGGAGGCACGGAACATGGTCCACTCGGACTCAATGTCCCCCGCCTCCTCCGGGACATGGTTGAAGCTCTCCTGGAGGTGGGAGTTGAAGCTCCTTCTGACAGGAGACTCTGCCAGGCATTCCCAGCAGACCCTCACAATACGTTTGGGCCTGCCGGGTCTGACCGGCATCCTCCCCCACCATCGGAGCCAACTCACCACCAGGTGGTGATCGGTTGATAGCTCTATCCCTCTCTTCACCCGAGTGTCCAGGACATGTGGCCGTAAATCCGAGGACACGACTATAAAGTTGATCATCGAACTGCGACCTAAGGTGTCCTGGTGCCAAGTGCACATATGGAAACCCTTAAGCCTGAACAAGGTGTTCGTTATGGACAGTCTGTGATGAGCACAGAAGTCCAACAACAGAGCACCGCTCGGGTTCAGATCAGGGGGCCCATTCTTCCCGATCACGCCCCTCCAGGTCCCACTGTCGCTGCCGACGTGAGCATTGAAGTCACCCAGGAGGACGAGGGAACCCCCAGAAGGAGCACTCTCTAGTACTCCCTCTAGGGACTCCAAAAAGGGTGGATACGCTGAACTGCTGTTCGGGCCATAGGCACAAACAACAGTCAGGATCCGTCCCCCCACCCGAAGACGGAGGGAGGCTACCCTCTCGCTCAACGGAGTAAACTCCAACGTACAGGCACTGAGCTGGGAGGCAACAAGAATCGCCACCCCTGCCCACCGCCTCTCCCCATCGACAACTCAAGAGTGGAAGAGAGTCGAGCCCCTCTTCAGAAGCTGGTTGCCAAGGGCTCGGAGCCCGCCAAGGTCCCCGCCTTCGGCTGCCACCCAAATCACACTGCACCTGACCCCTCTGGCCCTTCCTGCAGGTGGTGAGTCCACAGGAAGGGGGTCCCACGTCATCTCTTCGGGCTGTGCCCGGCCGGGCCCCATGGGCAACGGCCCGGCCACCAGGCGCTCGCCAGCGTGCCCCACCCCCGGGCCTGGCTCCAGGAGGGGGCCCCGGTGACCCACGTCCGGGCAAGGGAGACCCAAGACCAACAACGTCATTCATCATAAGGGGGATTTGTGGGCTGCACTTTGTTTGGTCTCTCACCTAGGACCTGTTTGCCATGGGTGACCCTACCAGGGGCATAAAGCCCCAGACAACTGAGCTCCTAAGATCATTGGGACACGCAAACCCCTCCACCACGATAAGGTGGCAGCCCAGGAGGGATCCAGGAGAAGCCATCCCTTGCATTTATGGATTGCCCAAGATCCATAAACAAGGGACCCTTCTCAGACCAATAGTTAGTAGCGTCAATTCTGTCACATACAACATTTCCAAATACTTGGCCTCCATCTTGACTCCCATGGTTGGCAACACCCCACACCACATCAGAAACTCCCAGGATTTTGTTACGAAGGTCAGTCGTCTCAAACTACAACCAGAGGTGATGGTATCCTACGATGTCATTTCCCTCTTTACGTGTATCCCTACCACTGAGGCAACAACGACCATCCACAAGTGCCTTCTATTGGACAACAACCTTCCAGAGAGAACAGCTTTAACGCTGACCCAAATCTGCACCATGCTGAACCTCTGTTTGAACACCACCTACTTTCAATACAGGCAGAAACATGGTTGTGCCATGGGTTCACCATTGTCTCCCATAGCTGCCAATCTCTACATGGAGGAGGTTGAAAACAAAGACCTGTCGTCCTTCATAGGAACCGTCCCAAGCCACTGGTTTAGATATGTTGATGACACCTGGGTCAAGATTCAAACAAAGGAATTGGAAGCGTTCTCAACCCACCTGAACAATGCAGATGATTACGTTAAGTTCACCAGAGAGGACATAAAGGAAGACAGTCTGGCCTTCTTGGACTGTGCAGTCAAGATCGAGGAGAACAGAAACCTTAGCATTGAGGTCTACATAAAACCTACCCACACAGATCAGTACCTCCTTTTTGACTCACATCACCCACTGGAACACAAGCTGGGTGTTATCAAAACCCTACAACACAGGGCCAAAGAAGTACCCACCACAACCCAAGGGAAGAAGAAAGAACGGGAACATCTGAAAACAGCACTCAAAACATGTGGTTACCCAGACTGGGCCTTCACAAAGACCTCCAAAAAGCAAGACCCCAGCAAAGAAGAGGAGAGAAATAAATGTCACAGCATTTCTATCCCCTACCTGTCTTGAGTTTCAGAAAAAATCAGGAGAATCCTCCAAAAACATGACATTCCAGTACAGTTCTAAACCCTCCAACACATTCAGACAGAGACTGGTACACCCAAAGGACAAGACACAAATAAAGCAATGTTGTCTGGCCAGAGAAGATCGCTGGTTTGAGAGGGGTGTCAAAGAAGCCATCCACGTCAAGTTGGAAAAACCATCTTTAAACAGAAGTGGTGGACTAAGGCTCTTGCTATCACCCACGTACAACACAGTCCTCCACTCTCTTCATCAACAATCCAAACGTTCACACTGTTTGACTAGACCTCACAACTCATTACTATGTGACCCAACAGACAAAGGGGAATCACCCAAACTCAAACTAAGTGAACGACCCTGCCAACGACTCTCAGGTGACCACCCACGTCATTAACATGCCAATGGTCCACAGGGCTATATTTTCAAGCTGTGCCCCCAGCAAGCTTAGAACTGAAGAAGCTTTCTGGAGAGGGTGAAACGTTTTCAAGGACCCCTTACAGTCCAGTTGCACACTGAGAGATCTAACTTTGGATAACTATGACCTGGGTGAATGAGAATCTACACAGACATACTGTAGATGGATTGTTTCATTCTGGAAGACTGTATCACACTGGGGTATGGACCCAGATTCTTTTTGGTTACATGTGGTTTATTCTAATTTAAAGAATACGACCGAAGCTAAAATGCAGATGTTTATGGTTTTGTGTAGGTATCTTCCCATGAGGGATATCATGTGTTTGGAGTGTTTGTCCAGAAAGCTTCGAGAAGCTGTAACGCTGTACCTGCGAGTGGTCAAGGTGGTGGACCTGTGTGCTGGTCGTTGGTGGGAATATATGCCTTCAGGTAGGAGTTCACAGCTGTGTTTGTCACAATGAAAGGAATGACATGTCCATTGTCTTAGCTCAGCTGACTCAGGCTGTGTTAATTACTGACATCAGTGGAAAGTTGTTTCTGTCACAATAGGCTCAAAATTTAGGTAAGGGTTGTCCATACTTATTAATAATAAAACCTAATATTGATATTCTGGCAACATGCTAGCACAACACTGACCTTTCAGTCTAAAATGTTTAAAGACAGAATAACAAAGCTGTCTGTCTATTAGAAGTGTCAAAACATTACTTATTAGTGATAGAAATGCTGTGTGGTCACAAATGAGGGAATGCTTATTCATTCTAAATAGATTTTTACACAACATCCTTTTGTCCTCTTTCTCTTTCTCCTCCCGTCTTACATTGAAACTGTGGCCTAAAACAGCGTTTTTTCCCTCTGATATTGCACATTTCCCAAATCACAAATATCAAGTTTCTAGTCTTGAATCTGAAAAATAAGTCAAATCGCTGTGTAATTTACTATAAGTGATCCAGAAGATTAAAAAAATATCAATAAATTTGGCTCAAACACTTTGGTTAATTATAAAGAGAGAATGCAGTGTGGAGCTCAACAGCAAAGGTTTGAAAGGAAGTCAGCTGTAGAAAGAAAAAGATACAGGTCATTTTTGGTTCTGTTGTGTTTTCTGCTTTAGGTTTTACAGACGGCAGCTTCTTGCTCCTTCTGAAGAAGATGCCAGATCTGGAGCAGCTATATGGCCTTCACCCTCGTTACCTGGAGAGAAGACGAGTAAGAGGCTATGAGGCCTTTAGTATACCAGGGGTCTTGGAGGCACTTCAAGCTTGCCCTAAACTGCTGGTTTGTGTTACTGCTCTTCTGTTCATAAACCAAACAGTGCTGTGTGCCTAAAAAATGACTGATCTGATGTAGTAGAATGGATGAGTAAGAAAAGAAAAATGAATGTTATTTCTCCCATGGTCTGATAAATGGTAGAAGATTGATGATGGATGCATGTGTACTCAAAGTTTTTGCCCATATTTAATGTAATTTTAGGGTGTCGAGACATCGCACCTGGAGTTGGTTGAAGCCATATGGAACTACATGCCTCAGGTTCATATACTGGGAAAGTTTCGCAATCGTAATGGAGCTTTTCCAATTCCTGCTGAGAACAAATTGACCATTCCCATAACTGCAAAGATCCAGACACTACATCTAGTGGGTGAGTCAGACATCATGGAAAAATAAAACAACGCTCAAAACTGCTATGTCACAATTACAACTGAAGTGGAGTATAGAAATAAGAATTTATGAGTAGCAACAAACTAGAAGATGAAGTTAACTAAAAAATGATAATAATGTAATAGAGAAACTGGTCTTACTGGTAATCACTGCGATTCAGGTGTAAGAGATGCTCTCCATTAATTTGATTAGAACTAGCAAAAGAATGAATTATGTGTTTATAACCTTTCTGCTGGTCCACCTTTCACATTGTGAGTTTTCCACTTATTTGTTAAGACAAAATATATAATGATACAATAAACTTTCATTGTGTTCATGAAGCGGTTTGAGAGATATTTTTTACCAATTAAATGAAACATATCTCTATAGCTCTACTTACATTTTTTCCTTGTTTTAGGCGTGAACGTCCCAGAGATCCCTTGTCTGTCCATGTTACGCCACCTTTACCTGAAGTGGGTTCGTCTCACCAAACCTCAGCCTTTTAAGGACTTTTTGTGCGTAAGCCTGAGAACGTTTGTCATGCGGAACTGTGCAGGGCCGACCAACTCCCTCAAATACGTACCCTTGGTTACTGGTTTAGCATCAGCCCGCAATCTAGAACAACTTGAGTTGGTGAGAGTTCCCTTCCTAGGAGGACTAATCCAACATGTGGTGGAGGACAGCTGGAGGTCAGGTATGAAGTTCATTTACATTAGTGGTTTCTGCTTCTCTAATGTCACCCTGATCTTGTTATTCAAAATGACAGTCGATTTTCTCTGTCAGGTCTATTCTTTCACAGATGTTGAATAATGGTAGCTTTTAAGGATTTGTAGATAATATGCAGGAGAGCATAAATATTCTAAGACAAACTATGAATTTTTTAGTGTTTTCTGTGTATCTCTAGGAGGATTTCGGAATCTCCAGACCATTGTTTTTGGAGCCTGTAAGAACGCTCTGGAAGTAGACTTGGGCTACCTCATCATCACTGCTGCTCGCAGGTGTAGATCCAGATCCAGTGTTGCTTCCATTCATTCATGTGTTGAATTCCAAGTTAAAGTCGCGATAATTCTCTGCTCATGGCTGTCCTGCTGATTTTGAATTTGTTGGACCTGACCTCTACTGAACAAACCAGACTTAAATTTGAGCTTTAGGTGCATGGCTGTTCAATTTGAAATTGAAAGACTGAGCATGACTCTTTTGACATACATTTAATGAAATATTTCTGTTTATCAGGCTCCATGAGCTCCGTATTCAGCCTTCTCTAACTAAAGATGGAGTCTTCTCTGCTCTGAAAATGGCTGAACTGGAGTTTCCACAGTTTGAGACACTTCATCTGGGATACGTTGATGAGTTTCTGTTGCAATGTTTGTCCCCAGATTATATATTAATTTCAGATATTATTAATGATTTAGATTATATATTATGCTTCAGTATTTAGGTATTTCAATTTTTATGTGCCTGTAGGATTATTGAGTTGTAGATGTACAACTTTTAACATAATCATTTGATTGTGCCACCTCATGTTACCCCAAACAACATCCACAGTAGCATAATACAAATGTCACCATATCCAAAAACATTACGTTTGGTGGCTGATATTAAGTTGACTTATCCCTTAAAACATCTTAAATTCTATTACAAATTCTAGATTTTCCACTCCAATCAGAGTGTGACTTGAGTGTTTGTGTCTCCCCAATGCAGGTAAAATGAGCCATTCAGAACTGGTGAAGTACGGTTTGGCTGATGTCATTGAAAACCCGGGTATCATCACTGATATTGGGTTAAAGGTCGTAAACGAGGTGTTCACTAACATTAAATACCTGCTCATCTACAATTGTCCCCACCTGCACAACCCCCATTACTGGATCACAGGTAAAAATTTGGATTGTTATTGTCTATGTATTTGTGGTGGGGTCCAGTTTGGATATCCAAAATTAGACCTGTGTCAGCTGGACTGAAAGGTTTCAATGAAAACGTTTTGCCCTCTCTCCAGAGAGCTGCTTCAGTTCTAAGCTTGCTGGGGGCAGAGCTTGAAAATATAGCCCTGTGGACCATCAGCATGTTAATGGCCCGGGTGGTCACCTGAGAGTCGTTTGCAGGGTGGTTGGCAGGGTCGTTCACCTAGTTTCAGTTGGGGTGCTTCCCCTTTGTCAGTTGGGTCACATGTTAATGAGTCACCAGGTCTCGTCAAACGGTGTGAACGTTTGGATTGCTGACAAAAAGAGTGGAGGACTGCATTGTACGTGGGTGACAGAAAGTGCCTTAGTCCACCACCTCTGTTTAAAGATGGTTTTTCCAACTTGACGTGGATGGCTTCTTTGACACCCCTCTCAAACCAGCGATCTTCTCTGGCCAGCACACGTACTTGACTGTCCTCAAAGGAGTCGCCGCTTTTTTTTATGTGTAGGTGTACTGCTGAGTCCTGTCCTGAAGAAGTGGCATGTCTGTGTTGGGCCATTCGTTTATGGAGGGGCTGTTTTGTTTCCCCAGTGTACAGTTCCTTGCATTCCTCCTGGCACTGTACATCATAGACAACATTGCTTTGTTTGTGTCTTGGTGTCTTGTCCTTTGGGTGGACCAGTTTCTGTCTGTGTGTTGGAGAGTTTGAACTGTACTGGAATGTCATGTTTTTGGAGGATTCTCCTGAATTTTTCTGAAACTCCAGACAGGTAGGGGATAGAAATGCTGTGACGTTTATTTCTTTCCTCTTCTTTGCTGGGGTCTCGTTTTTTGGAGGTCTTTGTGAAGGCCCAGTCTGGGTAACCACATGTTTTGAGTGCTATTTTTAGATGTTCCTGTTCTTTTTTTCCCTTGGGTTGTGGTGGGTATTTCTTTGGCCCTGTGTTGTAGCGTTTTGATAACACCAAGTTTATGTTCCAGTGGGTGGTGTAAGTCAAAAAGGAGGTACTGATCTGTGTGAGTAGGTTTTCTGCAGATCTCAATACTAAGGTTTCTGTCCTCTTTGATCTTGACTGCACAGTCCAAAAAGGCCAGACTGTCTTCTTTTACGTCCTCTCTGGTGAATTTGACGTAATCATCTGTATAATTCAGGTAGGTTGAGAACGCTTCCAATTCTTTTGTTTGAATCTTGACCCAGGTGTCATCAACATATCTAAACCATTGGCTTGGGACGGTTCCTGTGAAAGACGACAGGGCTCTGTTTTCAACCTCCTCCATGTAGAGATTGGCAACTATGGGAGACACTGGTGAACCCATGGCACAACCATGTTTCTGCCTGTAGAAGCCCTCTCTGTATTGAAAGTAGATGGTGTTCAAACAGAGGTCCAGCATGGTGCAGATTTGGGTCGGTGTTAAGGCTGTTCTCTCTGGAAGGTTGTTGTCCAATAGAAGGCGCTTGTGGATGGTCGCTGTTGCCTCAGTGGTAGGGATACACATGAAGAGGGAAATGACATTGTAGAATACCATGGCGTAAGATGACATCTTAGGATACCATGGCCTACGTAGGATACCATGGCCTACGTAGGATACCATGGCCACTTCTTCAGGGCAGGACTCAGCAGTACACCTACACCTAAAAGAAAGTGGACACTCCTTTGAGGACAGTCAAGTACGTGTGCTGGCCAGAGAAGATTGCTGGTTTGAGAGGGGTGTCAAGGAAGCCATCCACGTCAAGTTGGAAAAACCATCTTTAAACAGAGGTGGTGGACTAAGGCTCTTGCTATCACCCACGTACAACACAGTCCTCCACTCTCTTCATCAACAATCCAAACGTTCACACCGTTTGATGAGACCTGGTGACTCATTAACATGTGACCCAACTGACAAAGGGGAAGCACCCCAACTGAAACTAGGTGAACGACCCTGCCAACGACTCTCAGGTGACCACCCGGGCCATTAACATGCTGATGGTCCACAGGGCTATATTTTCAAGCTCTGTTCCCAGCAAGCTTAGAACTGAAGAAGCTCTCTGGAGAGAGGGCGAAACGTTTTCAAGGAAACCTTTCAGTTCAATTGACACAGAGAGATCTAATTTTGGATAACTATGACCTGGATGAGTGAGAATCTACACATTGGATTTACAATGTAAAGCCGCTGATGTTGTGCACTGTTACACGTCTTTCTGTCCTCAGATCAGTCCAGATGGAGCCGTCTTGTTGATCTGACGTTGTTTCGATGTCATGCTATCAAACTTGAGTCATTTTCCCAGTTTATAGAGTCACTTCCTAGTCTGGAGTTTATCTGTCTGGACCAAATGTTCAGAGAACCTCCCAAGGTAAAAATACACCCACAGAGTTGGATCCATATTTAATATGCATTTACTTTATACCCTTTGTTTTTTCTTCATGTAGTCTTGTTTTATACAGGCTTCCTTTAATTTAAAGTTCTCAAATGTATTTGAAAAAGCTAATATTAATGCAAAGGTCAGTAGTTCAATTCAATTCAATTCAATTTTATTTATATAGCACCTTTTACAATAAAATTGTCTCTAAGTGCTTTACAGAGGTAGAAACCCAGAGCCTGAACCCCCAGGTAAGCACAGTGGCAGGGAAAAACTCCCTTTTAACAGGAAGAAACCTTGAGCAGGACCAGGCTTACAAGGGGGAACCATCCTGCTGAAAGTTGGCTGGGTAAAGGAGGAATAAAAGAGGGAGACAGGACAGAGAGAATAAAGAGAGAGAGAGGGAGAACAGATACAATCATAAAACCAAAGAAATACAGACAAAATACAATCATAGAAATACAAACATATCAGACATATATACACATAATACAGCATAGCAGGTTGTTATAAAGAGATGAACAGTATAGGCAGGTGCCGACAGCGGACCCTGAGTTTGCCATAGGCCAAAGTCCGTACAGGCCTGGAGACGGAAAACCTGCAAAGAGAGAGAGAGAGAGAGAGAGAGAGAAGGGGGGGAGACACACAGAACGACAACGAAGACTGGACCCAGATAATCCCGGTGAAAATAAAAGGAGGAGAAAGAAGAAGAAGTAGTAATGACAGGATGACAGCAGTACAAATTACTAGATTGCGATAATACTGGAGTGGTGGACGAGGTTTCATCAACTCTGTCTCTCTCTCTGTCTCCGTCAGGGCTGTGCCAGAGTGGGTCTCAGTGCAGGAACTGGTATTGGTGTTTCCTCTGCATTGGTCAGCAACCAGAACTCCAACAATGACAATGGGAACAACAACAACAACAACCACAACCACAACAACGAAGCAAACTTACCTCCAGCTCCTCCGCCTGTCAATAACATCAACAATCAAAGGAGGCATTGGCAGCATGAGCAGCAACTGGTGCACAATGGCAAGTCCCATTTGTTTTTTACTGAATCAGCAGCAGTCAGTAGTTAAGTTAATCAGCAAGTTTTGGTTTTGTAAAAATCTTTTTGTTGTAATTTTTATAGATGCTTTTATTTCAGATTTAAAAAATTTCAATAATCAGTAAAAATACTTTATATTGTAAAGGAAACACATTTTTAATGCATATAAACTAGAAACCTCTCTGAAAATAAAAGTCTGTTTCCACAGCACCAGTGGAGGTGAATCCACTGGATGAGGAGGATGAGGAGGAAGGCTTGGAAGAGAACAACATGGAGGCTGAGCCTCAGATAAATGGAGTAGAAGAAGAGGCTGACATATCTCCAGGTCCAAGTTATCTAACTGCACAACCATCTGATGAAGAGCAAGCAGGTTTGCACATGATTCATAATGTATAATATCTCTGACAAAAAGGCAAAAAGGCAAAAAGAAAAAATCAGTTAAATATTCTGATTGTAGCAGGCATGATGTTAGTATCAGTACTAAAAAAATATATTTGGTCCTGCAGCTTATGGTAAAAGGATGTAATGTTAAAGAAAAACATTAACTACATGAATTTTGTTTACTGTCCATGGAGCAGATATATAATTGCTCTATCATATAACAACATATAATCTATGTTGCTTGTTAACAAAACTAATTAAGAATAGATATTTTATACCCTTGAAATATTGAAGATAAAATAAATAAATCATTCAATAGTAATTGTCGTCATAAACGTTTTTTAATGAAAGTGCAGAGTTACCCCAAACTCAAAATGTCTTTGTCTGACTTTGTCAACATCTCCAAACATGCTAAACACAGCCTAATCAGATAAATCATAGGAGTGATAGTTTGTACATAAATGTGTATTTGAACACAAAATGGTGAATGGGTAACGTCTCTTTTCCACCAGGTCCCAGTGGTTTGGTCCAGCAAGGCAGAGCAGCTGGTGTCTGTGTTCCCAAACCTCCACTGGTCATTTCCGACTCAGACAGTGAGGAAGAGGAGGGCCTTGTTTCACGACTAATACCACCTTCCAGATTACACCAGCCATCTCCTGGCACAAAAGGTATCAGTACAGCACATAACACACCTAAAGAAGTCATGAGAATGGGCACCGGCTCACATTTCATTGTATACTCAGGTCTGTAACACCAGAGATTTGCAGTTTAATATTTATTTCCATTTTTATTATAATAATCATGAATAATGTTTACTGTGGGAAATATTAGATCATTAAAATACCTAATTATTTCTTGATGTTACACACAGTATTTTACAACAATACAGAATGCTACATTATAACAATATGCTTAATTAGTAAACCGCATATTCTCTTATCAAAATCAACAATATACTAGTAATTTTACCTTTCATGTGGTTCCCCCCCCCCCCGACAAATATGTGTTTACAGGTAAAGGAAAGACTCCTCTGCGCCGGAGCAACCACTCGGCTCTCTCGGTGGACGCTACAGCAGATCAACCAGTGGTCCCGGTGTTGGAGAGCAGCTGTGATAAGAGCTGTCAGGTGACCAGCGAACAGATCAAAGCAGACATGAAGGCTGCAGCGGAAAACACCAAGAGGAGCAACAGTAAATGCGTTACTCCCGATGCAGTACAGAACAGTGCAAGGACCGGTACTAACAGTGGAGCAGTGTGGGGAACTGGAAGTGCTGGAGGACCAACAAGGACGAGAGCGAAGCCAGTGACTGGACCTGTGGGGAGGGCTGGACCTGGGGGAGCCACAACTAAGCAGGCTGTGGGAGGATGTGGCAGTATGGTGGCTGGGACCACCGACAGACAAAACGGTGGAGGGATTGACAACACTGAGGGACCATCCAGAGCACAGAGGGGTACACTGGAGACTGGTGTAAGGCAAAGCTCTGCGTCTACAGGTGGGGCTAGTCCGAATTCCACCACTGCTACTGGAAATCATGACTCCAGGAGAATAGCACTGCTAGCTGAACAAGAGGACAGGCAGCTGGCTACTTCCAGATCTGCTGGAAGCCAGCACAATCAAGGCACTCACCAAGATTTTGTTCCCAGACGACCTTTGACAAGGTCACGAACTCGCTTGTCTTCTGTACCTCTTGCACCTGAGACCGGTAAGGGTGAAGTTGCAAATGCAGATATACAGTCAGTTGAGGTATTCAGCCTACAACTGGGCAGCAGTTGGCTTTTAGTTTCATGTTGGTGAACTTTTTTTAGAACTGACTCAAGGTGTCTCAAATCATTCAGCTTCAGCACTTGCACAATGGCTAATAGAGTTTGTGTTCTTGAATGTTTTGTATAAAAAGTTGACATTTATATATTTGGTGTTTGATGCTAGATTTTTCCAGACCAGCATCTCGACTAACAGTGAGAAAGAAAAGAATGGCAGACAAGTCAACAAGTACTTCAGACCCAGTAACTGAGGATGACCACATACAGGTACCTTTTTTACCTTTTTTTTCTAGCTTACTTATATTAATCTCTTTCATGTAAAAGCATATAATTGAATGTATCTTTTAATTTGTACAACATCTTCACACTTCATCTTGCAACTTTTTCTTTTAAATCTCAGTCTTCTGAAGACTAAACTAGCTAACTTAGACATCCAAAGACTAACTGTCTTTGGATTGAGACTTTACAGCAAGAAGTTGTCATTTCCTGAATGCACTGTTTCACATGCAGGTTTTATCTCTGAAGAGTAAAAACTTAGTGGGTATCACACTGACCAACTGTGGGATCACTGATCTGGTCCTCAAAGACTGCCCCAAGATGATGTTCATTCATGGTAAAATATAGAAATACATTATTTTTTCCCCTGGTTACCACTGGGTGGCGCAACGGTGTTGACATTTGATGACGTGCATCTCACAGTGTGCACCATTATCAAATATGAGGTTGCAGCCATTCTTTATCTTTTCATTATTGTCTTTAGCCACCAGATGTCGAGTACTGAAGCAGCTGCGAGTAGAAAGTGCCCCAATAGTGAACAGATTTGATTATGCTCAATGTAAGAAGCTGGACATGGAACAGGTTTTAGATCAGATATTAAGAATGCCTCCTGAGAGGAATCGCATTATCTACATGCGCCCCATGCATCAGGTAAGTAATCGAGAATGTCTTTATGTTATCTTTGTTACAATAAATTAATCTTGAAATCCCTCTCTGATGATGATGATGAAATGATAAAGAAAATTCTATCATTGTCCAGATTATTGGCTGTATTTCTTATCTTTCTCATTTGGTCTCCCCACATCCATGATCTTTTTTTTTTCTGTAGATTGACACAGTTGCATTGGAGCAGCAGCTATTCCAGGGTCCATATCCCTATCATATTGCAATAGTGCATGAATTCAGCAACCCTCCTAATATACGCAACAAAGTTCGCATTCGCAGCTGGATGGACACAATAGCTAACATCAGCCAGTGAGTACAACGTCTGATAGCAGTAGAATAAGCCATTCAAGACAAACGAGTCTGCTTTAATTCCCTGAATTCCTAATTCTTGTTACGTCTCAATTTAGAAACCAGGAAAACACTAGTACTCCAGCAGCAGCCATGAATTTGACCAATCATGTGTTTTAATTTGTATATCATGTTATCCCTCCATTACTTGTGGCTGAGTCAGATTTAGGGGAATTAAATCATTATTATTGTCATATCTTCAGATTCCAGTTTGGTAAATAGAAACAAATGTAAATAGTAAATTAACTTTACTTAAATGAAAGAAAGGAACTCAGATTGTGGCTAACGTGTGTTCTCCCAATTTGAGTTCATAACGTTGATCTTATCTACACAAATGTAAAACTAAATGTTGATATTAGTAAACTGTGGGCAAGTGTCAGTTTTCAGGTGATATATGACTAATAAAATACAAAGCTGTGTATATCTTTGTTCCCTTTTCTATTCCAGAGAGTTGATAAAATATGAGTTCTTCCCAGAAGCCACCAGGACTGAAGAAGATGTGAAGAAGTATCCAAGATACCCCTGGGGTCGAGATATTTATACAATGGAGGGTAATACAGTTTAGTTTTTCCAGTGTGAACAGATGTACAAGCATGTTTTCAAAAATATGTGGACGCTGAAAATAATATAAATATATAGAAATGAGTGATAGATTATTTAAATGACTATGAAGACTAATAGTCGTTTGTTTAATACATCAGCTGTGGGGAGAGTAAAACCTGGGTAATTTGACTTTGGTGATTTGGATAATTAAGACTATGAAATGTTTTTAAACAATTTTATTGCATTGGTTTGAGGTGGAACCAGTGCAGAGAGGCTGGTTGTATGTGATCGGCAGCGCCTGAAGTTGTTTTAAAAACAGGTCTCACAGGAGGTTTGGTCTGGTGTTTACCTCAATGCCGGCAGAATGATGAGGTGAATGAGAGGTAGAACAAAGTTTAAATACCGCAGTTGATGAGTTCATACCTAGGTATGGAAAACAGGAAATACTGTCTACAAGACAGCTGATCACACCCTGTTTATACATCAGTCTATAGCAACCAGGACAAATACAGTATGTGTGGTCTTTTTTTACGTAAACATACATAAATGCTGCACCCGTTGTTCTTATCTGTGAACAAGAGGAGCAGTGTATGTGATGGGTGGTTTGTTTATTGATCAGGTTTTTCCTCACTGCCATGTGTTTTTGTGTCAGGTGTGGTTGACGGCGCCCCCTACAGCATGGTAACAGATTTCCCTTGGCTCAGGACTCTTAAAGCAGCTGAAGCTAACAGCTATGCCCGCTATGATTTTGAGGATGACGAAAGCTGTAAGTACAGTCAAAACATCAGCTGTGACTGATTAAAAAACAAGTGCAAGATCTAAAATTGTTTCCCTTCTCTTAGCAACCATCTATGCACCACGGCGTAAAGGTCAACTCTCTGCTGACATCTGCATGGAGACCGTAGGAGAAGAGATCTCAGAGCGCCGACAGAGCAAAAAAGGAGTGTTTCAGAGAGTGGTGGTTCTTTTCCTTCATCACTGTGACACACCAGGAGAACCTGTGGATGATGACTACATCTGAACCACATGTCCATCCATCACAGCAAGAAGATTCACATATAGAAATCATTTTGTTGGAAAAAAAATCAAATAAATTAGACTGTGTGCTGTGGAATCTGCAGGTCAGAGCAGCCTTCATTATGAATAATAATAAAGATTATGAGGAAACCCGTTTGAACTGAGACAGAAGTTTTCTCTTGGCACAACAAAGTGGCTAAAAATGGAAAATGTATGAAATTGTTTTTGTGATTTAATCACCAAGGGATTGATGCTTTTGTCAATTTTCTGTTCTACAAAATGAACAACAGCTCCAGTGTTAAATGAAGTATAGTGCCATTTTACATTTGGAATTAAACTTTACTGTTCTGGACTGGATTTGTACAGAAAGATGCCTGTGAAGAATAAAGGTCCACCTCTTCTGGCCACTACTGCAGCAGAAACACAGTTGTAGTTATGGCAGCATAGTTCATTCTGCTCTTCTTCTCTGTTTAGACTCCACAGACTGACACTCATGACTTCTCACCCACAGCAGATGACAGTTTTAAATCAACTCGTCTGACCTTGAGTCAGAAACCTTTCATCTGTCATGGGGACACTCAAAGTAAAGTGCGAGTGCTTTGCTTCTTAACAAAAATGTGTGTAGAAGTGAATTCTGAGCTTCAATTATTGACTGGAATTAAAGAGACTCCCTAGTACTACAGTAGAAAAACCTGAATTCATACATCGGCCTGGCCTTTAAAGCCCATCGATGGTTAGTTGACTCTCTTTAATGAGTCAAACAGGAATCAATTTTTTTCCCCACATTTGTAAAGAGCTTTGAGGAGTCTGTCAACAGGAAAGGAGTTGGATCACTGTTCCAAAATAGCTCACTTGGAAGCACTAGCAGAATTGGCTCATTTTGATTCAGATATGTAAATGCAAATGTTCTATCCAGCAGTGATTCACTGATCCTGGTCCACAATCTGGGGTTTCTTCAAATATTTAAAGTTACTTGAAAGAAATGATGGATCGTTTCAACAGTGAATGTCTACAAAGTTGTTTGCAGTTTTAAAGGACTCAGTATTGTGTTAGTCCTTCCTTCTTTTTGCAAAGTACATCTTTCATATTTAAAAAAGAGGATGTTATTAAAAAAGATTTGATTTTTTTTTTGTATGTCTGATTATTATCACCAATCATAGATTAGATTGTAGATTCAACAATTGTATATCATTGTAATCTTAGAATAACAAAGATGCTTCTAATTGTGCCAGACATTTGTCTTAATTAAGTATTAGACCAAGTGGCTAGTAGGTGAGGGACCAGACAAAGTGTAGCCCAAGACCCCTTATTAAGATGACCACACATGGTTCCAAGCTTCCCTTGCCCGGACGCGGGTCACCGGGGCCCTCTCCTGGCCGCATGTCCTGGACACCCAGGTAAAGAGAGGGGCGGAGCTGTCAACCGATCACCACCTGGTGGTGAGTTGGTTTCGATGGTGGGGGAGGATGCCGGTCAGACCCTGGCAGAGTGTCCTGTCAGAATGAGCTTCAACTCCCACCTCCGGGAGCGCTTCAACCATGTCTCGGGGGAGGCAGTGGACATTGAGTCCGAGTGGCCCTTGTTCTGTGCCTCCATTGTTGAGGCGGCCGAACGGTGCTGTGGCCGTAAGGTGGTCGGTGCCTGTCGTGGCAGCAATTCTCGAACCCGCTGGTGGCGGTGAGGGATGCTGTCAAGCTGAAGGAGTCGTGCCAGGCCTTTTTGGCCTGTGGGACTCCTGAGGCAGCAGACAGGTACCGGCAAGCCAAGCGGAGTGCAGCTATGGTGGTCGCTGAGGCAAAGACCCGGGCGTGGGAAGAGTTTGGTGAGGCCATGGAGAACGACTTCTGGGCGACTTCGAAAAGATTCTGGACCATCATCCGGCATCTGAGGAGGGGGAAGCAGTGCACTGTCAACACTGTGTACGGTGGGGATGGTGAGCTGCTGACCTCGAATCAGGACGTTGTGGATCGGTGGAAGGAATACTTCGAAGACTTCCTCAATCCCACTGACGCGCCCTCTAGTGAGGAAGCAGGGCCTGGGGACTCGGCGGCAGGTTCCCTTACCTCCCAGGCTGAGGTTGCCGAGGTTGTCAAAAAACTCCTCGGTGGCAGGGCCCTGGTGGTGGGTGAGATCCGCCCAGAGTTCCTTAAGGCTTTTGATGTTGTGGGGCTGTCGTGCTTGACGCGGCTCTGCAACATCGCGTGGACATCTGGGGCAGTGCCCCTGGATTGGCAGACCAGGGTGGTGGTCCCTCTTTTGTCACCGATTCTGTTCATAACTTTTATGAATAGAATTTCTAGGTGCAGCCGTGGTGTTGAGGGATCCGGTTTGGTGACCTCAGGATCGGGTCTCTGCTCTTCATGGATGATGTGGTCCTGTTGGCTTTATCAGTCCATGACCTCCCACTCTCGCTGGATCGGTTCGCAGCCAAGTGTGAAGCGGCCAGGATAAGAATCAGCACCTCCAAATCTGAGGCCATGGTTCTCAGCCCGGAAAAAGGTGGAGTGCCTTCTCCGGGTTGGGGAGGAGAACCTGCCCCAAGTGGAGGAGTTCAAGTACCTTGGGGTCTTGTTCACCCGGAACTCTGGGCGGATCTCATTGCCTTTGCCTCAGCGACCACCATAGCTGCACTCCGCTTGGCTTGCCTGTACCCGCTGTCTCAGGAGTCCCACAGGCCAAAAAGGCCTGGCACGACTCCTTCTTCAGCTTGACAGCATCCCTCACCACCACCAGCGGGTTCGAGAATGAGGGAAGAATGGAGCGGGAGATCAACATTCAAGATTCAAAGCTTTATTGTCATATGCACAGTAAAGAAGCATGTTTCCTTGTACGATGAAATTCTTACTTTGCTGCCTACACTGGATGCCAAGAGTATATATAAAAAATAAGACAAGGAGAGGCATGCAAAAATACAAAAATACAATAGAATAGGAACAATAAAATACAATACAGTAAAAAAGGAACACAAGATGTCTGTGTAGATTCTCAGTCATCCAGGTCATGGTTATCCAAAGTAGATCTCTCTGTGTCAACTGGACTGAAAGGTTTCCTTGAAAACGTTTCGCCCTCTCTCCAGAGAGCTTCTTCAGTTCTAAGTTTGCTGGGGGCAGAGCTTGAAAATATAGCCCTGTGGACCATTGGCATGTTAATGGGCCGGGTGGTCACCTGAGAGTCCTTGGCAGGGTGGTTGGCAGGGTCGTTCATCTAGTTTCGGTTGGGGTGCTTCCCCTTTGTCTGTTGGGTCACATGTTAATGAGTCTCCAGGTCTGGTCAAACAGCGTGAATGTTTGGAATGCTGACGAAATGAGTGGAGAACTGCATTGTACGTGGGTGACAGAAAGTGCCTTAGTCCACCACTTCTGTTTAAAGATGGTTTTTCCAACTTGACGTGGATGGCTTCCTTGACACCCCTCTCAAACCAGCGATCTTCTCTGGCCAGCACACGTACTTGACTATCCTCAAAGGAGTGTCCGCTGTCTTTTAGGTGTAGGTGTACTGCTGAGTCCTGTCCTGAAGAAGTGGCACGTCTGTGTTGGGCCATTCGTTTATGGAGGGGCTGTTTGGTTTCCCCAATGTACAGTTCCTTGCATTCCTCCTGGCACTGTACAGCATAGACAACATTGCTTTGTTTGTGTCTTGGTGTCTTGTCTTTTGGGTGGACCAGTTTCTGTCTGAGTGTGTTGGAGGGTTTGAACTGTACTGGAATGTCATGTTTTTGAAAGATTCTCCTGAATTTTTCTGAAACTCCAGACAGGAGTTTCTATCCCCTACATGTCTGGAGTCTGGAGGCAGCTCTCCTGTGGACTCTGCGATGGTAGATACTCTGCAGAGAGGTTTGGGGAGTCCTGGTGATCTTTGTGGCAGTTTTAACCACTCTCTGCAGTCCTTCACAGTAGTGTTGCCATACCACACAGTGATGCAGCTGGTCAGGACGGACTCAGTGGTGCAGCTGTAGAAGTTGCTGAGGATTTTGGCCGACATGCTAAATTTCCTCAGCCTCCTCAGGAAGTACAGCCGCTGTTGAGCCTTCTACACCACCTGGGTTGTGTTAAGTAAGAATAAAAAGGCAAAAAAAGCAGCATCCAAGAGCAGAGCAAACACGCCCGCCTCAGGGGGTGCCTGTCATCGACAGGCAGATCGGTGCGGCGTCTGCAGTAATGCGAACTCTGCACCGGTCCATTGTGGTGAAGACAGAGCCGAAAGGCGAAACTCTTAATTTACCGGTCGTTCCTACCTTCACCTATGGTCACGAGCTTTGTGTAGTGACCGAAAGAACAAGATCGCGGGTACAAGCGACTGAAATGAGTTTCCTCCGTAGGGTGGCTGGGCTCTCCCTTAGAGATAGGGTGAGAAGCTCTGCCATCCGGGAGGAGCTCGGAGTAGAGCCGCTGCTCCTCCGCATTGAGAGGAGCCAGATGAGGTGGCTCAGGCACCTAGTAAGGATGCCTTCCGGACGCCCCCCTGGTGAGGCGTTCAGGGCACGCCCTCCGGCAGGAGGCCCCCAGGAAGACCCAGGACACGCTGGAAGGACTATGTCTCTTGGCCTGGGAACGTCTCGGGATTTCCCCAGAAGAGCTGGATGAAGTGGCTGGGGAGAGGGAAGTCTGGGCTTCTCTGCTTAGGCTGCTGCCCCCGCGACCCGACCCCGGATAACCGGAGGAAAATGGATGGATGGATGGCTAAAGTGTACTAATACTCTGCTGACTACAGGCTCAGGTGACACCAATTACAGGCACTACCCACAGCACACTGCTGTAAACAGCCTTCACACTTCTTCAGACATGCTGTGTAATCCCTAGTGTAATTTAACTAATCAGGGAAACTGATTTCATCCAGTCTTTATCCAAATACATATTATAATAATTCATATGCATATGAAGTGTACGCAGGGTAGAGCATCTGTAAATAGAGCATCTATGGGTCCAGTATTACAATATGAATCCAGTCCCAGTACAGTTTCTATATGTACTATCATCAAACAATCAGACATTTTTAGTCTGACCAGTGTAGCTGCAGGTGTTGGAACGTTTGTTCTGGCACTATTCTTGGCTTTACAGAGTGACAGAGAAATATCTCTCCACAGTCAGGAAACTCTGTCATAAAACCGCCAAGTGTAAATGAAAATTGCCCAACAGCTATTAAGATACATTTGTGAATAATGGCAAATGCCAGTAGTGTTTGTTTCCTGTGCAGTGAAACATGAGACAGTCCTTTATTCCTCCCAAAGAGGGTTAAATTGAGAACTGGCTTCCATCATATTTAATCACCATGCACATTTACTCTGAGTTACATATAAGTTATTCTCACGATCTGTTTCATATAAATTTAGTTGTATTTCATCCATCCATTTTCTGCACCTGCTTTGTCCACACTTTGGGTCGCAGGGGTCTGCTGGAGCTGTCAAGGGGCAAGGTACACCCAGCCTATCGCTGGGCTAACACAAAGACAGGCAACCACTTACACCTATGGTCAATTTAGATTGCTCAATTCACATAACAAGCATGTTTTTAGACTGTGGGAGGAAACCTGAGTGCCCAGAGAAAACCCACGCATGCACAGGGAGAAGATGTAAACTCCACACAGAAAGGCCAGAGCCGAGATTTGAACCCCAAACCTCCAGACCTTCTTGCTGTGAATTGACAGTGCTAACCACTGCACCACCGTGCCACCCACAGCATTGTATTCTTTTTGTATTGTATTGTTTATATTTTGCTCACGTCTCTTTGAAAATAGCCCTTAGTTTGCTCTGATATTATTTAAATTGATGACACTTTTAGTCTATAATCTTTGGGCTTTGCTTCCATGTTCAACATTCACTGTCAAAAAGAGATATTGTCCTGATTCAGGTTAATACTCAGCTCAAAACAAATAAGGGAACATTTTATTGCTTTAGTTTTTAACAATTTATTTGACCTATTACAGGTATTATAGTCCTGTAAATATTAATGTTCAGATCATCAATATTATTAATAATATAATAATAAATATTTGCTGACACGTTCATGGAGCTGCTAAATTCAGAAACTGTAGTATGTTTCACTAGAGCTGGATTAGAATGGGAATAAAAATGCTCTATTTTTGTTCTTACACTCATCAGTCTGTAGTTCTGTCTCCCTCCTCAAGCCTTTATACCCATTAGAATTCCTTCAAAGGATTTAGTCTTTGTACGGAGCAGATGAATGACTGTTTATCCAGTTTAGTGGGCAGAACTCTTCTCCATATGAGGGAAAAGACTGCACACACACTCGAGAAGATTCACTTAAAAATCAGTTCTCATGCACTCTGTTGTGCATGGATGTACAAGGATAATGGAGTGTGTGTGCTTCGCTACCATCACTAGAAACTGAAGTCTTGTCACTTGTTGTACAATTACAGTGAATCATCTCCAAACATTACCTTATTAAGACACAGAAGGAAGCTGATTAATACCTGCCCACCTTCTCTGTCACACACACACACACGCACACACGCACGCACGCACACACACACACACACACACACACACACACACACACACACACAAACACACACACATATATAAATCTGCTATACCCAGTGGAAAAAATGTTGGGAGCTTTCTCTTTCCCTCTGAGCGTTCTTTGGGTCGACGCTTTCAAATTTGACATTACAAGCATGACATTGACACGGTTGCCCTCATGTGTTGCATTAATACTTGGTAGCTGCTTGACTGACATACAGGTTTGGGCTCAAAAGCAGAATCTTTTCATCAAAAGAATAAAGAACATTATGACAGTTTAGAGAATCTCTGCCAAAGTCTCCAGCTGACAGACACCCTCATGAAGAGTATAACCTTATTTCCCAGTTGTTTCCCAGTTTGATCCCAGTTTCAGTAATGGTGAGACTCACTCTGCTGGGAACCTCTGTTAAATACAGCCTGTTACTTATTTTGTTTTAAAGATTATCATGAGTTTATTTAGTGGAGATGTTTTCCCATCAGTAAAAAAAAAACATCAGTGTACTTTTGTGAAGCTGCTGACAGCAGTTTCTCCCTAAAATCCTGTTTTTATTTATTTCCCACATTTTTCACACAAGATACGCAAAAGTCGCAATATTTTCACACCATCTTAAAATACAGTATTCTATTTCCCTTCATTCCTCCCATATGTCTGACCCCCTTTTCCCTTCACCTCTCACCCTCTTGCTTCCTGTTCCCCCTCTCCTACATTTTGTTTCTTTATCTCTTTTCTTTATCCCTCCCTCTCCTCCCATCCCCCTCTGTTACTGAACAGTCCACATTTAGAAAAATTATCAGTGGAAGTTTTTCATTTCTCTTTGAAATCACACTCCTCCATTTTGTTTCTCATTTTATCTTTCTTTACTCTTCCCTTTCCCTCCTTTCATTTCTCATTTTCCTTCCATCCTTCTTCTCTCTGTCTTGATTCCCCCTCCTCTTTCTCCTTCACTATTAAAAGAACAGCCTTCCTCCCTCTATTCCTCCCATATGTCATTGTCTCCTCTGTTTATCCCACTCTCTCTCATGTCCTCCATCTTCTCCACAAAGACTCATTGGGTCAGTGTGGAGGGTTCTCAGTTCCTCAGTCAGGGTTTTTTTTTTGGGGGGGAGGGGGTGGGGGGTGGGGGGGTCCCAGTTTTCAGGACCTCCTCCTCATGGACATATAAGGTAAAAGTCAAATGCATGGCTTGTTGGCTCCGTGAACTTCATAAAGGAGTCTCACAGTTTGAAACAGAGCAGAAGAAAGCTCCAGTTTCATCCATGTGTAACTTTATTTAAAGCCTAGAGATTTGAGCAACACGGCTGAGCACAGATGTTACAGATGTGGAGAAGAGGAGGAGAGTCTTCATCGGTCCAGAGTTGGAGCTGATGATAGCTCTCAGCAGACGTCTTCATCAGGTATGATATTAACATTAGTCATCAGTATAATTACGTTTTCAACTGTTACATGTCCACACTTTCGACTGTTTATTTGAATTTGAATTAATGATTTTTGAAATAGTCTTCTCTGCTGTTTGGATTTATAATATCACATGAACGACAATGACCTTAGTCATTTTTACACTAACATGCAACCTGATATGTTATTAACCTGTAATAAACACAGACTCACGTGCTTGTGTTTGCAGTGTGCTAATGTTATTAATAACATTTAACCCTGAAACAAATGACCAGAACCTGGAAATACACCAAAAACATCAATGAAAGTGTTAAAAGACAAAAGTAAAATTTAAAGTGCCGTAATAATTTCAAGTTAATTTTTGAAAAGAAATAAAAAAAATAAATAAAATGAAATTGTACGATTGTCTGATTCTTTAAGAAGCACCACTCATTTCTACTCACACATGTTCAAAGATTTATTCATGTGTTTACGATTTCATTCAAATAAAAAAAACTAAGCTTTCTTTTTAAAAATTTCATTCTGTATTCAATTTGTTTTTGTTCAGAAGCTTCGCACCCCCTCCTACACAATTTAATAATAATAATAATAATAATAATAATAATAATAATAATAATAATAATAATAATAATAATAATAATAATAATAATAATAATTTAATATCCATACTCATCATCATCAATCATATGTTGATGACTAACATCTGGAAGGTCAAGAATAAACTATGTTTTCACCACGTTTAAGTGAGTATTAGTTACATTTTATATGATATAATATCTCTGTAGTTCTGGTCACATAACTAAATCTTTATGAAGCACACTTGATGGACCTGCAGCTAAACTGAAAAGATGAAATGTGTACTGACTTCTTTCTTTTTGCTTTCTTGTTTTTGCCATCTCACACAGGAAAACATCATCAACATCATCACTGATGAGGAGCGACAGCACAGCATGGCTGACCTACGGTACCACCGAGAACAGGACCGTTAGAAATAATGAAAAAGGTGAGAAGCCACGCCTGTCACACAGATCCACCTTCAGCTCTCAGTTTCCAAATCTAGATTTAATCTCCACAACTACACATCTAATCTCAGACCTGAATCCAAAGTTGTTGTTTTTTTTTTAATCTAAAAAACAGGTATAATACCTTTAAAAGTACAAGAGTAAATCAAAACTAATAAAGAAATGTCATGACATGATAGTTTCAGAGGGGACAGAACTGGTGTGTTTCAATATGTCAGTGAGATTAGTGCAACACCAGGGAGGAAGGCAGGAAATACATATTTATTTATGGCAGTGGGGAGAATATTCACATAACCCCAAACACACACACACACACACAGAGTCCCTTCTGGGACCATGGCCTCTTGATCCCTCCCTAACCCTACTCTGGTTAATTTCACGTGGGAGAAAGAGGAAGGACGGAAATGGCAAAGGATATGCAAGGAAGGAAGGAAGGAGGGAAGGAAGGAAGGAGGGAATGAAGGAATGAAGGAAGGAAGGAAGGAAGGAAGGATTATTTTGTTCACCCATCAGGTTGAAGATGACTGTTTTAAATTTTGCCATGACTTTCTTTTGCTTTGATTGAAGAATTAAACTGTCACTGTGTGTGTGTGTGTGTGTGTGTGTGCGTGTGCGTGCGCGTGTAAATCAGAGTAAGGCTTCCTGTGTGTCCTTTATAGAAGTGAGGAGAACCAGAAAGGAAACCATATTAGGAAATGTTTGGATGAAGAGCAGAGATGCTCTTAGTTTTATCACTTCTTGTCTAAACTCACACACACACACACACACACACACACACACACACACACACACACACAGGTCTGAGATCACATAATTGATCATACATGAATTACACATAGTCCCACTGTTAAACCTAAGTGATATTGTGTGTGTGTGCTGACACCATTGTGGCCAGAAATCTGAGGTTAGAACTATAGCAGCTTTTAAAAACAGCAGTCACACAGGTTGCAGCAGGATCTACACACATGGATCACACAGATTTTGGATTTTCACAGTGATAAAATTTGAAAAAATTCTGTTTTGTTGTTAATTAAAAGCAGCTGCTGGATACACCCCACCACCCCCACTCGTTGCCGTAGTCACCTGTAGATCATCAGTTTTTATTTTATTTTTCTGTTTCAGTTTCAGGGGGTCGACACTCACCATCCCACTATATCATCTCCATGAAAAACAATCTAACTGACATTAACTAGGCATTTTGCAGGTTTTAATGCATAAACATATATTGTATAAAAATACTTAAGTAAAATTTAGAATGTACACCTTTAAAAACAACTGCGTCCTCTATTTTGTGAGAAGAGGATTGAAGATGTTGCAGGAGAGCAGGAAGACATTTACTGGGCAGTTTTTATTGGTTTATTTTTGTGAGAACAAAACTTCCTGAGAACAGACTTTTGGGAGCTTTCTGCATGTGTGTGTGTGTGTGTGTTTGTGTGAGCAAACCTTTCTTCTTAATATGGGCTTGTTGAGCCCACCACAGACAGGGAACGACAGAGATAAAGACCTCCTCTCTCTCTCCAGGAGTTTCTCTCTCTCTGTGACTAGAAAAGGCAATAATGCGTCCAGCTGGAAGGAGGACGTACGGCTCAAGTGATGGGGATGTTTATCCAAAGCAGCAATCCCATTTTCCACGGTCCTCAAAATAAAAGGCTGCCTCCAGCCTTATATGGACAGAATGCAGTTTCCAGTCACACAGAGCCTGACATTCCTGAAAAACACCCAGACCCTCTCTCTCTCTCGCTCTCTCTTCCCTTCTCTCCCTCTCTCCTCTCATTATTAAGAATGATGAACTCAAAGACTTACTGTTTTGTCACTCCGCTGTATTACTGTGACATTCTGACTTTATTTTAATTCCAGGCTGTGTTAAATGGACTGAAGCACTTCTCAGGGAGCAGCTCAGTGGGTTTACTCCACATTAACACACTAACATGTGTGCGAGAGGAAGCAGCATTATATAAACCCACAGAGGATTCGATCATTTCCTGTTTGTCTAACAACAGTTTGTGCTCTCTGTTCTTCTGTTCCATTCAAATCCTTCTTTTATCATTTATGGTATATTACCATGTGTTTATTATACGTAAAATGAGACCCTGCTGTACCATAATAACTTGTTTTTTGGAGAATGTGTAGAAACATCAGCTGCAGCCTTCTGTGGATAGCTGTGTTGTTATAATAATAAGTGATGTTATTATTGTTTTATAGTTGGTATATACCTGTGGCCCACGGTGCAGTGCTGCATCTCTGGTCAGTTGGTAGTCTGAGATGAAGCACTGTAGCTCGGGACACAGAACAGATTCTCCCACACACCGACACACACCATTTTTATGTGGAAGCCACAAACACTATCCTGTATCCAGAAATTTAAAACAGTGTTTTTTTGTATAAATGATCTGGTATGAAAGCCACAGCCGTGTAAACATAATCAGAAGCAGCCATGATGATCTGATGATACATGGTGATGATGGACCACATCAGAAAAAGAACTTCCTGATTGACTACTCCTCTCTCCTGGGGTCCAGTTTTCCCAGGAATCCCTTGACATTTCAAAACAGGGGGATTCCTGGAAATACTGTTCTTGGGGGTGGGGCTTATCGACAGCTACAAGTGTGGCGAGCCTCCATGTAAACACATAGAAAGGTTAAATATTCTGATTTATAATCAATATTAAGTCAGATCAAGTGAAAATGAGAAGATTCTGCATAAAATGTGCGATTGCCCAAATAAATGGAAAAATAAATGTCAGTATCTCTTGTTAATTATTGTCAGTTCATGAAAAACACAAAGAAATTACCCACAAAAAATACAATTTTCTTAACATGAGGAAACAAACAATATTGCATACAGATATTGATAAATTAAACATTATACATTTTAGTACTGATAAGACAAATAAAGGCTTTTTGTGTATTCTCTCTTCTGTTTCAACCATCATGTTATAATGTCCCATCAAAACAAATAAGGAAATAGTTGATAATTGTTGTTTATGACACTGTAGAATTAAAAGTCATGTTTCTCATGCTGAATGGCTGAGATAACTGACCTGATATGAGACCAGACTATTGCTCATGTAGGAGTTTAAAGAAAAGTGACAAGTATGTGTAGACTGCGGAACATCTTGGGTAAAACATAAAGCAATGTAAGAATAGATTTATTAGCATTTTTTCATACAGTTTTACAGTTTTTCCTCCATGTGAGTTATTTCTACTGTTAATGTATCTGTAGATTGAATGCTTTATAACAAGTTTATCCATCTGTTACAACTTAATGAAGACAAGCTCGCGCTTCAGGTTGAAACTTGCAGTCTATTTGATCTCCACCAGGTGGCGACAACAGCAGTTGCAAAATTACAATAACTGGAGGTGATAAAGATACAACAGTATTTAAATATAACAGAGGATAAACATATTTAGTTTGGGGTGCAGCTACAGCTGTCAAGCATCATGACTGACTCACCTTACAGTGCAGCAAACACGGAGAAAGCCTTTGGGACAATTTGAGTGGGACTCTCTCTAATGAAAGATTATTTTAATTGTAGACTGACGATGGTATATTTCCTACTCATCAAGAGTGTGTTTTAATTCATCCACCTTGATTTTATGACCTATTATCGTTCATTGTGATGATGCGCCCATCCTGGATTTCGCTAAATTTCAAAAGGTTCCGGGTCTGGGCCCCTCATCCATGGATTCTGCCATGGCTCCCCCGGGCCTATGTGAGGGAATTGGGTGCATGTCCTGGTGACTCCAGCTGACGTTGGACAAACAGACGTGCCTGCTTCAACTGGAAATGAGCACAGAGGGTCACGGAGCTGCTGTCTCTGTTCTGGCAAGAGATCCCAGGCGAAACAGACGCGTCAGCAAAAATCAAAGATGTGTTCACTGACTCCCAACTTTCCAACATTTGCTGGAGCAGCTGGACTGACTCAACCGGAAACACTTAGCATGTTATCTATAATAAATTGACTGCGGTGAAACCTTTTAAGCAGCGGTCACCTGTCTAAAAATAAAAATACTTCACTGGCTTGGGTCATTTTTATCGAACATTCTGTTGAAAACTTGAATCCGCAAAGCTTCTGTGACGAGTGGAGACACGTGGACATAAAACATGTCCAGCTTTGTTCTTTGTATTTGATTTTCAAGGACAACTTGTGTAAGGTGCCATAATTGCACAATAGTGGCCTAAATGGCTGTTATGAAAGACTATTTAAAGGTTTTAACAGCAAGCATTCAAACAATGGACAAAAGGCTCCGGGAAACACATTTAAATACTTGCGCTCACCATCACTATTTACCTTTTTAGGTTGGCCAACTTAGTTGGAGAATGAGCTAATGTGCTACAATCACTATATAATCATTCACCTACTTTAATATTACCAAAAAGAAAATTTTGGAACAGGTTTACAACAGTCTGTCATATAGACTGGTGTGATTTTCATTGTAAGTATGAAATTTGTTTTTAGGTGAGATTTTTAATTGAAATTCTAATGCAAATATTTATGTACTAGGTTCATTGAGCTGCTACACCATAAAGTAGTCTAAAATTGTTTGACGTTAAAAATGGCAAACAGTTTTGATGAAGTGAGACTTCAATCCAAGAGACAACATACTATTCTGTACAGGATGGAACCACTGGTACCAGTATGACAGCAAATCAAGTCACATCTGGTCTGAGGAACTTTTAGCCTCTAATTTTGTACATAGAGCACAGGAAGCAGATGGTCTTATACTCGGTCTGCAGATTCTGAATTTGTTCCAAACAGCACCACTGGACTTAATGTTTCTGAGTTGCTGCCAGCTTCTTTAAGCCTCCCTGTTGTGGATCACTGGACAAAGTGTCATATCACTCTTGAATTCAGAGTTGATTTTTCTGCAAGTCCTATAGTGCATCAGAAATAAATTCTAGGAGATTTAGAAAACAGAACAGGCCATCTTCAGGTACCTGTGGGAAAATGACTTTAGAGCTGGAGACATAAGACCAACATTGTAAATAGCAGCATAACACAAAAAGATCTTTTGGCTATGGGGGGGCAGGGGACAAAGAAAGGTTCACATGCCAGACAGTTTTCTTTGTGCAGGTTGTTGACAATCATTTCAGGTTTGAGTTATGTCATTTTTTATTGTTTTTGGACCAGAGGTTGTACAACAGATTTAATTATATAATAGGTCAGAGCTCTAAAGAGAGGAAGAGAACCAGAATATCATTCTACCATTGACTGTTGCCATGAACAGCTTATGGCAACAGGAAAAATCCTAATCACCATAGGAAAATGAAGAAAAAAAAAAAAAAAAAAAAAAACAAAAAAAAAAAAAAAAAAAACCTCCACATCTGATTTTTAGTAAATAACATCCAGGATTGCATCAGTTTAGAAAGAAAAAGGGAATTTTTTTTTTTTTTTTTTTTCATTTTTTTTTTTAAAAGTTAACGTGTCCTAAAATCAGACTGAAAAAAAGTCAAACGATGACGTGAAGGGGGCAACATGTTCTGAAAATCCCAGGAGGGAAAAACAGGTTGAGCTGACCATCTTCAGTTTCAGAAGAACAGTCAACACTGCAGGAACAGAGAGGATGGATGAGGAAGCATGTGTTTGCAGGTGGGGGCAGGGGTCTATAGCCTCCACATCCAGAAAACCTGATTTATCACTTTTATTTCGGAGTGCAGAGTTTTATTATATACATATGAATATACAGATAACACAGCACTGTGTGTAAATCTATATATTTCCATTACATATAGAGTTATTATGGAAGGAGAGACAGACTCTTTGTCGCTTATCCAGGAAGAGAGTTGTTGGTCCTGGTCACCAACACTTCTGCAGCTCTGCTCTGAGCAGACGTGGCTCAGAAACCTACAGAGACAAAGAAAATGGCAGCACAGTTAGATGTGTCAGATACGCAGTCACACCAGCAGCTCAGGGTCTGAAATGAAAGGAAAGCAGTCGGTAAAGAAACAGTATGATTACAGAATATTAACACTTAACAGAAGTGTTAATGTAATGTACGGGAAGCCTGTTTTGTGATTAGATAAAAGAAGCTCATATCATTGTGAAGGATCACTGGCAGTCATGCAGTTGAAGTCTGCTTTAGTCTGCGTAAAGTGTACTTATACTTAACTGAAACAAATGTAAAGGAAAGGACTTCCACTCTAGGATCAGGCATCACAGGGACCGCCATGTCTGTGATGCCACTCAAATTACAAAAATTACAAAATATGAGTAAAAGCAGCATATCTGTGGTTTAATAAACACAAGTAGATGAATGACCAGAAGGAGGAACATTTGATTACCAGTTCCTGCTTTCCCATTTCCTCACATTCATAATTCAGTATTTGATATTAACACTACCTTTTCTCCTGCGTGGACCAGTCAGGTTTTTGGAAAGAAAAAAAAAAAAAAAAACATCTATACATCTTTCTGATTTGATGCTTTATAAATAAAACTAAATTATATTTTAGTGCCCTTGAGGAATACATCAAAATCAGAGTGGGAAGAATGTACTAGTGCAACTCAAATTAGTATATCATCAAAAAGTTGATTTATTTCATAAATTCCACTCAAAAGTGAAACACTGATTCATTACACAAATGCATTTAAATTGTTCATTTCTTTGATATTTATGGTTAACAGATAATGAAAACCTACTATTCAGTGCCTCAAAATTAGAATATTAAAAAATAAAATATTGGAGACTCATGGCGTCACGCGCTATTGCGCTAACAAACTCAAACACCAGCAAAGATTTCCTGCTGATGTGAATGTTGTCCAGAAGATTATCTCTCTCTTACACAAACACACACACACCCACAAGGAGGGAAAGGGCGGACTCATACTAGGGTCAGTTGTCCCCTACTCTAAAGTCTCTTTTAAAATGAAAATAAATTTTGCATTTTATGTGGAAAAACAAGCTCCCAGAGTCTGGAGGAAGATTGGAGATGCACAGAATGTGAGCTGCTGGAGCTCCAGTATAAAGTCTCCACAGGCAGTGATGGTTTGGGAGTCCAGAACCATCAAAACTCAAAGAAATATTTAAATATAATCAGTCTGTTTTGAATCTGTGAATTTCACCTTTTAAATCAAATTACTGAAAGGCTTTTTTTCGTTACTTTTTTTTTTTTAATTAATACAAGTAAACAAACTGGCCATGTAAAAGACTCAGCTGTTCCTAGGGGTTCACTCCTAATGCTGTAATAAAACAAAGAAGGTAGTGCAGATACTTCACAGGTTTGCCTGGATTAATGTTTATAAGATCTAAAAAGCCACAAATTTTGGCCAGTCAATATGAAATATGAAAACCAGATCAAAATGAAGACTGACAACAAATAATATCTCTGAATGTCAATCAGGAACACCGCTGTTACTATGGGTACAAAAATGTCATGTTTTAAACAGTATGTAAAAATATTCTGATGCTAGAACCTTCATTATTTAAATTGAGCATTACGGCTTACTCGACGATTGCTTAAATCACCATTATGTACAGCTCAGGACTGGTGTTCTTTTGTGCAGCATGCTTCACCACACAAGGGAAGTTGTAAAACTAGACAACACAACCTCCATTTTTGAGATGTCTGATTGAATCTCCTTTGGCTACCTAGGAATGGTCTCCTATGGAGCCTATTGTCTTGTTTAAATGTACAGTCCACAAGTCAGTCTACAACCCATAACAACGTAATACAGTAGTCAATCTGTAACGTTATCTTTGTAATCAGCTATCTTGTTTGTTTGCCGTCTGTTTCACATGTGAAGGCATCATAATCTGTTTGACTACACAGGTAAAGAGATTTATTGCAGTCCTGGAGGATCAATATTCCTCACGTTGCTCTTCTAAAGGGTCAATATCCAGCTCTCAACTGCCTGCCCACAGCGATAGATCACTGATGTCACAGGTAAATCAGGAAAGTTGTGAGTGATGTAAAGAATTCAATCCATTTTCACGAATGCCCAGTTTACAGAGGGAATGTTAATAAAGACACACTGGAGAATAGTGGCTATGCTCAGAGCAGGTTGGCTAGCCACAAAGCAGATTTACAAAAGATAGAGCCCATTGTCCTTTCCCACCACAGGAACAGGAAAGCATATCAACAAAGTTAGTAGTCAAATTACCCAAGGACGTCTTTGCTTCTGCAAGACAGACCAATTGTGTCAAACTATTTTATATTACATTTGGATATATATTTTTTATTTTTATTTAAATGGTGCCTCCTCAATCTTGTATCTGGCTTCATCATTCCAACAAGGAATAACAAGCGTTAGATGCTTTTTTTTTATTTACAATTTGGCATTTTAACTGTTTAAAACAAGGGGCACTTGGGTGGGGGTTAGAAAATAACACATTACCTAATAGTCATAATACAATACTAAATGAATATATGAGCAATTGGTGTCTAAAAAACGTCGCTTGGCTGTTTGCTACTAACCTTTCATGTTAGGCTTGGTTTTGTCAGTTTGCTTGCCTGTGGGGGTTTGTGCCTGTTGGCCTTGGCCCCCGGAGGAGGCTCCCTGCTGTGCTGCTTTCTGTTTCAGCATGGTCCAGTCGAAAGTGTAGTCATACTGATGGTTCAGAGTCCTAAAGAAAAAATGCTTTCCATAATTTAATATTCCAAACATTGTGAGAGCAGGCATCATATCAGATAAGAAAGGAGAGTGTGCATTCCATTACTTCAGTTTTAGAACTTTAACCACAAAATCCAGTCAATATTACATCTATTTCCTTTTACTAAGTTGTCTTTGAACACAAGAGCAGATCTCACTTGTGCTTTTTTTAAACAATACTCCATGACTTTAAGGATCAGCCATCTCTCCTAATATTTATTCAGAGCTTTGCTAACAACTAAGTGAGTAGTCTATGAACATAAAGTCCTGTTTGTCTATTTCTAATGACAATATTAAACAGAGCAAAACTGATGCACTTGAAGCTGTTTGAACAAAGGGTAATAAATAATAATAAAAAAAACTCATTTGAACAACATTGGCTGTATGATTAGACAGTTTGATTTAAATCCTTTAATTAGATTATAATTATACTATATATTATATTGCTGATATCTAAATAGAATAGAAATACTTTATTAATCCCAGACATGGGAAATTGACTTGTCCCAGCAGCCTCGCTAGTATTAACATATTTACAACATATACAATGCAATAAATAATTATGACAATGTGCCACATGAAAGTACTACTGGAGCACATCACAGCACCAGGGCTGTGAGTCTCCGTCAGACGGACTTATTGAACAGGGTTATTGCACTGGGCAGGAAAGATTTCCTGTATCTGTCTTTGTGGCAGCGGCGCTGAATCAGTCTGTTTGAGAAGGAGCTCCGCTGCCTGTCCAGGAGTGGGTGGAGAGGGTGGTCCGGGTTATCCAGGATAGCTAACAGTTTGTTCAGCATCCTCCTCTCCACCACAGCTTCCAGGGTGTCCGGTTTGCAGACAGGAAACGCTGCTGGGATTCTTACATGTGCGCTGGAGTATAAATCAATATAAATACATATCCGGAAGATCAAAACCTTCGATAATTTAAAATCCCATAAATTTGATTGGATAATTGCTTTTTATAACTGAGATGGCCTGTAACAAAATTGATGGCCTGTGACAATTCCAAAAATGACTTTAAATGTGTGTTTACCTGAAAAGGATGCGGAACAGCTGACGCAAGTACATGTAGTCGGGAGCCTCTTCAAAACGTAAGCCACGGCAGTAGTTCAGATACATGGCAAACTCTGCAGGAAAACCCTGGAAGTATAAGCCAAGCATAAAAAGTTGAGTTTCATGGAGGAGACTCGTTAAAGAGCTCTTCTATACCATTCTTACCTTACAGAGGACCTCCACAGGGGTTGACATTTTCTTCTCTGAGATCTTTTCATACTTCTGTTTCTTTGTGGCAGCCTGGCAAATAAATAACCATAAAACACAGACACTGGTAGTTTTTCCTACCGGTTGCTACTCTATAGGCATCAGTGAAAGATTCTAACAATATGCATCAGGCAGCACTTCACAGAAACTGAGCTGTTGACTGCTAAAAGCCTGATTAACACCAAGTGTCCCTAAACATAACATATAAAACAATTACATATCAGCTGTGTAGTTTTTTGCCCAACAATATTTAACATATGCAGAAATTACACCACTACTAACTTGTCAGTGGTGAGTTATAATTCATACCTTGAGTCCTTGCCATGGTAGACTGGTTCTGTTGAAATACATCAGCACATAGCCCAGTGACTCCATGTCGTCACGGCGACTGCAAAAATCAATGTGTTTGTTTAGTTTGTGATTTTTCTTTTTTAATAATGATTTTATAGTCTGGGTTTAATTTGTTACTGTTACAAAATGTGAATGACAAAATATTTAAACTTTATTTAAAAAAAAACAAAAAACAAAAAAACAAAACCCTTCTGGAAACACAACCTGCCTGGTTTGGGTGCTGGGAATCAATTTTACTTGCTTTATTTTTTACACATGCCTTATGAGCTTCCCGTTCAATCACGGTAAATAATTGAATTTGTCATTTCTTTCAGAGGTCTCCGAGGACCATGAATAGGTACCTCTGCTCGATCCCCAGATGTGCATTGATGGAGGCGTAGCGAGCTGTGCCAGTTAAGTTCTTGTCTTCTCTGTAGGGTATGTGCTGCCGAGTGCGGTTGTCTCGGTACTTCTTCGCCAAACCAAAATCAATGAGGAACAACTGACAAAAAAAAAAAAAAAAAAAAAAAAAAGAGAACACAAGTTTATATCATTTTGTACATCTGCAACTATTACAGATACAGACACAAATAAAAAATATTACAAATGTGGTCCGCGTGGTACACTTTGCCTATATTATTAACTAACTTTCATTTATGTGGAACTGGGCCTTGGTTCTTATATAACAATTAGGTATTCCACATCATACCAGGTAAGATGATCAGGGATAACTTGTTACTATATATCATCTACTTACACTGTGTGTATATTCTTATAGCCATGATCCAAACTATATATTCTTAAAGAACATGTATACCATGGAATTGTTCTGAACCACTTTGAATTGCTGAACTACAGTTAACGTTTTTAGTTGTTAATATAAAATTCCGGCTTATAGAGATGCCGAGTTATATTTAGTTATAAGTTTGTTCCACAAAAATATAAAAAATGGCTTTGGTTAAGTTAGACGACTCATTATTATTATTTTAACCTAGATTCCAATTTCTGAAGATCTATGAAAAAAGATATGTTGTTCAATTAATTCCCACAACCCGAATCACGTGTCAAACAAAAGTAAACTTACATTTTTACTACATTATTGCTCTTGATACTTAAACATTTTCTCTACTATTAATTTGTGCAAACAGTCTTCTCCCTATGAGTGTGATTGCACCCAACTACAAACTTGTGTTTGTAATCAATAAAGAAGTCAGTAATTAGTTTTACAGCACCAGAAGCATGGCTGCAAAAATGCTCCAGAAAGTTCACTATTTTTGCAACCATAGTACACACCTATGGTGACATCTTGCAGCCTTTACCTTGGCAAATATAAAAAGAAAGAAAAAAACAAACAAAAAAAAAAAACAAAAACAAGCACAACTAAAAACACTGCCCTAATTCAAAAATGGTAAGTTTTACATGCCAAAACTGAAGGTAAAATATAAACTATGCTAGGAATAAATGTACAATTTGTGACATTTGTACCTTAGAATACAGCATAATCTGACTCTACCAAACCAGAAGTCACAAAATACATGGGTATATGGTTTATCTGTTACACACTGGAAGTTAAAAATTAAAATAGTAGAAAATCGTCTTTTTCTACATCTGTATAGTAAGGTTTTTTTCCTTTTTTGGACAGCTGATTGTGCTCATGCTCTCTTTTGTCAGCATTAAACCATATTAAAGAACTTGTTTAGTTTAGTTTTTAGTGGGGTTAGACAGCTGAGTGGACCAAAAAGACAAGTGAGACAAGACTGAGACAAAAGCCTTAATAGCAAAAACATGAATAAATAAGCAGCCCTGCTAAAAACTTCAGCACACTGAGTATCAATTAAAAAGTGCGGAAAAAGCAGCATGGACTTAACTATGTGGGAGCTCTGTAACAAAACTAGATTTAAAAAAAAAAAACAAAAAAAAAAACTACTATACAGTTGCTAATGACAAATATTTTCGCTACTATTAATTTGTGCAACTAGTCTTAATTTACCCAGTAATAACCATGAAGTTATGAAATTTCTATTACTTTTAATTACATATAATCCAATATGAGGAAAACAAAAATGCTGCCCTGAAGCAAATTAAATAATCAAAATGAACTATGGAATTAACCATGAACTCCTTTCATTTATGAATTCCAGAAACAACTCAGATCAAGCTCCCTCATCTTTATGTTAGATGTGATAGAGGCTTTTATTTACAATAATTCAGATTCATGCGTTCTACAGAGGTGACAGGAAAGCTTCTGTCACCTCTGTAGAATCCTTCCTCCCAAATAACCAATATGTGTCCAATAAGTAGCTCTACCTGTTTGCGCGGCCGTATATCATCCCCATCTTAAACTATAACACAAATAACTAAATCAAGCAAATGAGTAGAATTATTTGGACAATTACAATATTTTTCCCTGCACATTTACAATAAATTTAAAATACAATTCATTTATTTAAAAAAAAATCTACAGGTAGCCCAAACCTGAATTTCTTAAAAAAGGTATAACAAAAAAAAAAAAACATAAAAAGCACTTTGACACAACAAAACCAGGCAGTTTTCAAAAAGAAGTAATGTCAATTCTCCACACATGTGGCCAAAAGCAAAACTGATAACTTTAGTGATAATGAAGTGAATCATATTAGAAACCAACCCATCCATTTCTATAGGCAATAATTCTTCCATGGCCAAGTGTCAGTCATCTAAAACAAAAATACTTTCAGTTACCAAGACCAAAACTACACATCAACAATTCCTCATCAACTGAAAGCAACCTCAGTAAAACCCTGACAAAGCAGAATTAAAGGCTTCCCATATATTATCCAACTATATTGTTTCAGATTTTCTGAAACTCTCAGACCTACATTGCAGGTACAGGAGTCAAAGAGGGAGACACAGACTGTGAGAGTTTGCATTTCATGACTAGATGAACCTCACTCAACACCTTAAAGCTCATGCAGGCTGTCAACATTTACCTGATTTGTTCAAATGAAATAGAAACAAAACTACTTTGACACAAGGAATTCCGCACATTTCAGTGCAAAACACTGATCTAGAAGATCACTAGGAACAGAGTAGTAGGTTAAAGGGTAACATTACTAGGCAGTAGGTTAAAGGGTAACATTACTAGGCAGCCCAACATGAAAAATCTGCCCAAAATGTGTCAAAATAAGAAAGGTCTTTTCACAGTGGTGGAAAAAACAAAATGTTTTTAGATTTTGTAGGACAGTTAAAAACTGTCCTACATCCTGGAAATAGAGTCAACCTGAATGGATGTGAGGAGAGAGCATCAGAAAGTTATTTTAGAGAAAGATTCTGAACTTAAATGATTCTTGATCCAGCCTACAAATGAGTCAATTCCAAAACATATTTCCAGTTTAATTTGATAAGTATATTATAAGTGTATTAAGATTTTTATTCCCGAATCTCCTTTTTAAGTCAATGAGTAAACACCCATAAAGGACCTTAGAACTATCGTCAAGGTTAAACATAAATAAAACTGTTCTCCGAGTAAATTCTTTTGTACATTTGCTTCCGCTACTCAAACAACCGTATAAGACACACAAAATTATGTTAAATGTGCACAGAAAGCCATCTGGGGCACAATTGGACCGACTGAGACCCCGTCCAAAATACTAAGGGATACAATGTGATCAGCTGTACTTTTCTGCTGCGATGAGTAAATTTGGGTGGTGGTGTGAACAAAGTAACCCAGTACAGTTACAAATGAATGCAAGGCGACAACTGCGGTTGTAAGGCAGCTGGTGTTGTGGTAAAGGTCACACCTGGTTTAATCCTGAGAAAGATGGATCCTGAGAGGAGCTAACAGCCAAGCTTCTTTTCCTCTTCCCCACTGATGAGTCTAAACACTAGGGCAGACAGTAGAGGAGCAGGGGTCAAAAACAGCCTGGATCCACCTTCAGTCAGTCACAGATAGCATGAGCACAACAGTACAGCATTCTGCCTGCTAATTGCTTCACAGTTTAATTTCTTGTCGCGCTCTAGTAAGAGACTATAGTATATTATACTTTTCTATGAAATGCCCATAATTATATACATTAAAACATGGGCATTATTTAAAGGCCTTTATCCTTTAAATGGGCTTATACAGGGTTTAGTCTTTTACTCAGCTTAGCCAAGCTAACTTTCTTCATTTACCTTCATTCCCACAAACAGGTGAACTGTACTGTCATTACAATGGAAGCACTCAAGCTTAAAATACCACCGAGTCAATAAACTGCATTTTCAAATAGCAGCTTTAAATGGCTAGAATAATGAGACTGTGCTATCGATTGACTGGTTCACAGAATCATTACATCAAAGCACCAACAGGAATCCACAGAAGCAGAAACTGAAGGAGCAGACTGTTTGACACTGCAGTAAAGGGTTGAGCTATGTTACCAACAAACATAGCAACACCTGGAAATCCCAAGATTTCAGAGAACAATAGAATGAATAGACCCTTTCCTTTCCTTATAAAAACAATTCCAACAGCTAGATAAGGACATGCCATTGTTACAATCTGAAACTATGTGCGAAATACTGGGAAAATACAGAGTTTTGACTTGGGCAATGTAAAATCCTCATTGGCAGCTGAAATCAAGATAAGTGTAATAGAGGATGCACAATGACAAAGAAAACAATCAAGATCCAAAGCTTGCTACTTCATCAGTCAAACAATGTATAGGTACAACAGCAGCATGTTTGGATGCTATTAGAATTGCTTTACTAGTGTTGATTGGACTGGTGACAGAATAGCCAATCTTGAAATGCTTGCACTCTACCATTTACCTCAAATCTGACCACAAAATAAATTATTCTTTATTATTCTTTCTCAATATAAAATACAAAAGTAAGTAATAATACTTACTTTTGTAAGTACCTCGATTGTTCTCGATATAAAAAGGATCAGCAAGGAAAAGAAAAAACATCTTTTGGAATGTTATTTACACTGCATAAAGGACACATGACAAAATATATGGATTTATTCAACTAAAGGTCAATAGAAAAAACAAACAGTACTATGCAAAATTAGTTATTAGAGTCTAAAACCTTCAGTTTTAATACCAACAGAACAGAAAAAGTTACATTGCAAACAAACTACTGTAACAGTGGTAACATTATGCTCTGACAGCCAATGCCATTCTTCAATGACTCAGACATGAGCTAATGTGTGCTTTAAACAAGAGCAGTGACAAATCCACACAGGCGCTAAAATGGCTGTTGATAAAAACAGCCAGCAGAAATGGCAGATCGGGTAACTTGGTTACAGCTGCTGAACAAGAAGATTCCAACATGTGAGATGCTGTGCCCACATGCTAAACCTAGCCTCTTTGCCTCTCAACCCAATGTCAGAACTACTGAGGAGGAGCAGATGTATTACTACATTTTCAAACTAGATACAGATGTAAGCACCAGGTGCATATGGGCTGAATAAGAAGTTTCTTCATCACCATGCCCTCTCCTAAGGTAAGGAAAGGAGAACCAGTCATCAGCATTCAGTGAAGCAGAAATCACACATAATCAAAACTAATAAAAGATGCAACTACTCTGGTCAAAACAGAGCTCCCCCACCATCTGTTTCATTGCTCCTTTCCAAGGATCTAGGATGTGAGACAGTTTTAGAGTCAACAATGGTCCAAGAGGCACATTATAGGAAGGAGACAAACACTTTTCACAGACACCACTATTGATCTATGATTGAAGGGTGAGCATTTCCTCTGAGGAGGTGCTGTAGATCCTGCTCATGATGGATGATTACAGGTAATGATCACATTTTATATTCACTATAAACTGGAGATATTTGATTCAGTGCAATATTGTACTATACATTTTGGTGTAACAACTTAAAAAATGTTCTGATGCCTCACTATTTGTGAAATAAGTAGAAAAGCACTCAGAGAGAACAGGCCTCTACCACGCAATGATAAACAACCCTCTAAAAAATTCCAGAATCCAGATACCACATACAGTATATTAGTCATGTCTTCTTTGGCTAAATCAAACAGATCTTTAAATGTTTTTAACACGTTAGTAATTGTAAACTAATAAAAGTTGAGTTGAACTGAAATTAGCTGGCAAGAAACCTTTGACTTGAGTTTTTCCACTTTCACTGGTTTGCCTCCTAACAACTTGTATGTGCTTGTTCAAACAAACAAAAAAAAGAAGTAAAATTTGGCTTTGTGACTTCAGGCCATCCCAGTGGTGAAAAACAGCAAGATGAAACTGATACGCAACTGCGTACATGAATGAAGGACTACATTGAGCACTTCCTGGAAGACCGAATATAGTCTGCCAGAAGCAGAGCTACAGAGTGAAATTACTAATGTGTGTATTACTAATATACAATGACAAAGGAATTAAAGAAAATTCTTATAAACATATCTTGTAACTCAGTGTGACATAGGCACCTTAGAAACACAGTAAGCACAGCATGTAAGAGTCTGAAGTTCAGTTTTGTTTGAAAATTGATATCAGTCCTCAACAACAGCAACTCTGATTGACACTGTTTACCTATTTTTTTATTGCTACTTCTAAAATGAGGGGAGAGAAATAACATTGCACCATAGCAAAATTTTAAAGGAAAGTCTGAAACACAATAAATGATGCTCTCCAGGACTTTATGAATTCCTTTGGAATTCTGGTTCTAAATAAACCACTACCCGACAGCTTTGACTCCCAGCCAGTGACCTGAATGACATCTATTTGAAAATAAAGACATCACCTTTAATAGTCTACCCATTTGTTGTCCATTCACAATTGCATGAGACAAAACAGTAAAGTTTTTGCTCAAATCTGGACAAATGTGCTGTCCATCATCACTTCAGTTCTTTTCAGAGGACTAAGAGGATATACCCACATAAACATTCTGAGGAACATGAAAGGTTACATCAACATTTCACAAGTCATATGCTGAGCAGACATCAGTTACAGCAGAGGTAGTAAAAAAAAATAATCACAAGGACTTATCTGAACAATCAGCCAACAACTGTGAAGGAAAAGAAGCATACTAACCTCTAGGTTCACTAGAGATGAGGTATATGCACATTTATTTGGAAGCTCTAGTGCCTACTAGTTATAGTTACATTTTGTGGGGTGTGTACGTCTTTGCACACACTGATGTTCAAAGATATTTTAATCATTTACAGCATCTATGCCAACACTAGATAAGACAGGTAGATTTGCTGTATTTGCTTGTTGTCAAGTGTGTATTTGTGAAACTGAGAAAGCATAAAAATCACATTCTTTGGCATGTCATCACCAGGTCATTTCCGATTCAGGAACACAAACAATAAAACAAGATAAAAGTAGCTAGCAATCAAATGTATTTGATTAATAGTTGATTTCCTCCTGCAATTACGCTTCAAAAATGTTGTCCTGCTACCATGACATCCTGCTCAACGCTCTTGCAATCCAGGTGGATTGATCTTACCTTATTACAATGACGGCCGATGCCCATGAGAAAGTTATCTGGTTTGATATCTCTGTGGATGAAGTTCTTTGTGTGTACATATTCAATCCTGCTGATCATCTGAAAAGGGGGAAAAAGTCTATAATATTCAAGAAAATTGTTTCATACATTATAAAGGACAGATCCGACCTTTTACGAATGGGACTTGTTTGTGTAGAAGGAAAAGTAGATCAATTAAAAGCAATAATGTAAACAGTTTAAATGTATTTGATTTGACTAAATTATTTTATTAAGTTTGTAAGTTTTGTTACTGGAAGGCTAGTCATCTTCAACAAATACTGACATGAACTTAACTCACAGCTGATACTGACATTCGTATAATTCCAATTTATGAAAAACAAAGAAAAAAGCATATGCTACAATATAAAAAAATAATATTTTTTGTGCTTATATATACATGCACACATATATATCCGTTTCATAAACTTTGGAAAAATTATTTGGGAATACCAGTCAAACCCTCCACTATCACACAGAAAAGCAAGACCTAACTCAGAAACCTAAGTCACAACCAGGATATTCTTCTTCAAGGGCAGCACTGCCCTACTAAATATTGGTCAGATACAGTCAGTATTTCGCAGTAATTTGCAGAGCTCACTATGTTTAAGTGTAGGTTACCTGGTCTGCCAGCATCAGGACTGTTTTCATTGTGAAACGACGAGAGCAGAAATTGAACAGGTCCTCCAGACTGGGTCCAAGCAAGTCCATGACTAGGACGTTGTAGTCTTTCTCTTGGCCATACCACCTGGTGACAAAGTGGGGATTTATTCTACATCAGTGACAATGCAACAGAATGAATCACAACTCCAGTAAAATGTGTTTAAACTGCCACCAGTAGGTACTGCATTTTGATAAAGCTGTTTTTAACTCGTCTTTGAGAAACAGTATAGCTAGCATTTTTTCAATTCACAACACACATGCAATACATAAACACTTATTTAAAACAAAGTATACCAATGTTATGTGGTTCAATTTACAAGGCTGTTCAAAACTGTGGAGCTTGTGCATCCCTTGTTTAGAACACATCTAACACTGACTTAAAATGGTACTCAATGCCATAAAATATGCAAAATGTAAAAATACATATCTAAACTATTAATTCACATCTGATGCCATGTTCTAAAATTACCCCACACGAGAGTAGAGTACAGACAACCTTACATAGGTGGGGATTGTATTCTGGTTAATCCAGTTTGTACTTGGAATGGAGGAGGGGCAACAGGGCTAGCCGGTTAGACAGGCTCTCACCAGTCTATAGTACAATATAAAGGCTTCTATTCCCGGTACAGAAATTAAGTAGTAGTTGGTTTTAAGTCAACAGAGAAGTCTCTGAAAAGCTGTATAAACTGATATTCCCTCAATTAAAAAAAATAAACACACACACACACTAACACATAATATTCTGAATGTAGCAGAGATAGTGAGGGAGAACAAGCAATGAGAAGGTAGGCCTGGGCAGTGTAAATTACAATTCATACCCCGGTACCAATAGGCTGAATGGCGGTATATGGTATTTAAACATAAAAAATACAGAGAGCAATGTGACTAAAACAAAACAGACAGGGTAAAATATATGGTAACTTTTGTTTAACCAGCTGTCAAAATGTAGACAGAATAGGCCAACCCCGGCTAAGAACACAAAATATGCAGCTTAACATAAAAACAGATTTAAAGAAAGGTACAAAAATTAACTAAACATCCTTGAATGGAAAGACATGGCTCGGCTCTTACATAGCTGTGCAAGTCACAAAGATGCAAACCATTTTTTTTTTTTTTGGAACCAGCTAACCAACCTATTTGCACCAATTTACCAGACTGCTGTTTTCATTAGGTCAGGTGGGGGAGTGGGGGTTTCAGTTAATTTCTGACAAGGAAGTCGACATCCGAGCATAAATTATGAACTACGAATGCACCATAAATTGTTATCTATTCATCATGACGTAGCAATATTTTAAAAATCTTTACAATGGTCACCGCTTAATTTTATAGTAAAGAGGACATCTAGAGGCTATGTATCCACTAAGCAGTACGATTGGTTCAGTATGACACTTCGTGACATGGCTTGTGTTTCCACTGCAGGGTGCAGCGGATGGATGGCAACTGCCACATTGGTTATGACATCACAGCAGCTTAAACCAGTACAACAGCACAGCCACCTAATAAAATTAATGAGGAACACAACATTGAAGGGTTGACAAACAAAAATGAATCATGAGGAAACATAAATGGTAATAAAGCGGTCTTCAACAATTTTAAGTTGTAACTGGTATAATTTGAGAAAGGAAGACAGTGCACCCTCGCTCACAGTTGAGTCTGAAAATCAAATGTTGAACAGCAGCCTGTCTAGCCTTATCTACTTATCTAGTGTACAATAAATTTGATGCCCCAAATGAAGGATTCAGCACACTTGTTTCTTCTTTAATAGTGAGTGGAAACATAACTTTATAGGCTAATTCCATAATTACTGGCAGTTGCACTGGTTACCACACCAATGATGTTTTTTTTTGCGTGTGATATTTTTTTTAAATATGGCAAATAGCACATTGTTACACATTACTGCCACCAACTGGCAAAATCAATCAACCGAGTGTTTTAATACTGCAAAATCATGTTGGAACAGGTGCTTATGACATATCATACTTATTGATCACAAGCCTGCATATACAATTTAAATTCAATTATTTTTATGTTAATACCACAAAATTATACACCCATTATGAACCTGTTTACTTTCTTTCTCACATATATCCCTCTGTAGGACTGTACTCTTTTCCCACTGCCCACTCCCTGCATTTGCAACAGCATTGGAAGTCACCATTTCAAAAAAAATAAATGTTTTGAACATATTTGAGGAAATACAATCAAGTACCACACATCATCCCTTCTACAAATGTAGGTAACGTGATGGCTAGTAAGTCATACGTTGATCTAAAAATCAATAAATAAAATCTTAACCATTATAGGAGTGGTTGGGCTCAGAGTGCAACAACAGTTAAATTATCTTTTATCTAGAACATGAGAAAGGGGTAAACAAAAAATCCTGCCTATTTAAAAACACTGATTGAAATAATCTTTTACGCCAGTATTATACCCTGTGAGAGTTGTCTTTTTGTAGCATAAAACATTGTTATTTTTATCAAATATTACAAATACCAATGCCTTAACTATTTAAAACAACAAAATGTATTCTCTTTCAAATTCAAAACCATATCACTGGCATGAAAAGTACTGAAGATGTCCCAGGCATTGACTGAAGTATGCCTGTGGACATAGGGGAGTCAGTACATCTGTGATCTTCCACTTGCCATGTTTGCAATATTTCATTAATTTACAATTACTTTAACCCAGTAAACATATTGGACAACATGGTAGCACTACTGCAGTGTGTGAGAAACAACTAAAGTTGACTTCTAAGTGGCTTGGCTAAGTATTGTTTTTGCTTCTGCGTCCCGCCGCCATTTTCTAACAAGGTAGAGGAGACATGTTGAGAGCACAACAAAAGAGGAGCGGCCATTTCCAACCAGTTTCCTTACCTCGCTGCTGACAGCTGCTACATTCGACAAACGCACGAATTGAGGGTTCACAGTGGGGCAATAAGGAATTAAAAACACACAAACAAAACAAAACCTGTCCAGCATTTAACGCATCTCCGTCTTAAAATATATCGTTTCAATAAAAGAGGAAGTAACCGACGCTGGGCTAGTCAAGAGGCCTAGAGCCAACAAGGTTGCGAACACTTTAACGTTTGTCTTCTAGCACCAATAACAATTGTAATTAGAAACAACCAATTATTTAAACAGGTACATACCTGATGTGTGGAATCCCAACACCGCCTTGTAGGATTTTATACAGCTTACTTTCGTATAACAACTGAGGATGTCTGGCTTTCTGTGATTCCAATTTTACAGCTACCTCCTAGAAGTTGAATAAACATAACAGAATATTACAACACGTTATTACACACAAATCAAGTATAATTTCTGTACTCTCTAAAAATAGAATAATGCGTATTAAAACGCCGTGTGTCATCTTTAACTACTTGAGTTTTAAACAGATGTCCAACAACAATTCTTGTTATCTTGCGCAGTACTTTTGGCTGTCAAATATTTCACTAAGTCAGAATTGATGTAGATGCAACAAAGTTACCTCTCCATTCGTGATGTTGATGGCCAGGTATATGTCACCGAATGATCCCGATCCGATTTTTCTGACAAGCTTGTATTTTCCACCGACTATAAATTCAGCTTTGGAGCCACTGCTACTCGCCATAGTGTCCACCAAATGACAATCTCCACCTGATATTCCTTAAGTATTTGTCAACAGTAGCCCGTTCGTCAGCAAAAAGTGAGTCCGATATGTCGACTTATAAATGACAAAGGTAACTGTGGACTCGTTGCTCCAAGTGTATTACCAACAACGCAGTTAGCGAGTACAAATAACCTTGATATAACTTGGCGTTATAGGTATTAGTCAAAGGCCAAATTGTAAAATTATTATAGATTTGATAAAATAAAACCGTCCAATGGAATGCAGTGCCAGCGTCAAAGTGGGTATATCAAAAATCCGGTCCGCAGAAGCTTTTCGGCCTTCGCCAACCACACAGCGAAGTAGCAGCTAATGTTACAGGATTCCAACGCTGGCTAGCGTTAGCATCGAGCTAAGACTGCCGCAGAAATGTTGTCCAAACCGCCTTCGGGTAAAGGGGCAAAGGCTACCTTTCGATCTTCCCCCAATATAGTCACTAACTGCCAAAGTTTTAGTCCTTTATGAGCGTTTCGCAAAATCCAAGGACTGGAACCGTGTGTACAAACCGCGAATCCACTCACTCCGCCATTTTGTCTTCTCTATCCTTTTTTTCTCAGCTGCTTTCCGCTGGGGGGGTGAGCGAGCTATCTCATGACCCCTTAAAGAGCTATAGGAAAGAACACAACGACGGCTGGTCATACACACTGACACCGTGGACATTGATAAATATAATTGTGATGAAATTTCATATATATTTTTGTGACAGCTGAAATGCCAAAGAAAATAATTACTCAGCCGAAATGACCAAGAGTCGATTAAATTCTTTTACCATGCAAACAATTTGATGAAAAAAACCCAGCTTTATTTAAATGACTGTATTTAGGTTAAAATATGCATAGTTTTTCGTCATTTACAGCCCTTAAATACAAACAAAGATTTGAGGAAAATTGCCAAATATTCATGTGTACAGCGGGAATTTTGGTGTGTGTCCGAAGCCCTATTTCATTGAACGCATCCACAGGTGGTATTACAACAGTTTAGAGTGAACTGCGTCATAACTACGTGTGCCACTGTTACTGCCTTCATGGTGTTTTTCAGTCGAGGTTAATTTTGCTGTTCACATTCTGCTGGATTTCCTCTCACATACATATAGATACATAATAAAATATATTGTATGTGTTGTTATATTTTGTTCATTACCTGAACCTGAATGGGAATTTCAAAATGTCTGTAGTATGAATACCGGTTAAGTATTTGTTCAATTACGGAATCTTGTTAGTGTGACTCATAGTTGGTCCTATATGGAGTCTACCCTAAAGGCCGCTGGGATATTCATGCATTTGTTCAGCTGCTGTGTCTGAAGAAGTCCTCCCTGTGGTTAATTTTATTGCAGTGTGCGGAATTATTGCACCACCCTGTGGCAAACAACAACAACACCTCATCAACCATATAATCACATGATATCCGAACAAGATCCAAAGTAGATTTCTCTGTGTCAACTGGACTGAAAGGTTTCCTTGAAAACGTTTCGCCCTCTCTCCAGAGAGCTTCTTCAGTTCTAAGTTTGCTGGGGCAGAGCAGGCAGGCAGGTCGCACCATCTATTGTTAGTACCCTTTGTACCAGTTGTCACATGTTATTCCAGTTGTTGGCGTGAATGTTTGAATGCCGACGAGGGAGAACTGTTGTACTAAGTATTGCGAAAGCCTGTGTCCATCACCTCGTTTAAGATGGTTGTCACGGATGCTTCGATTACTTCTCAAACGTTGCATTCTCCGGCCAGTTAACACAGCTGACCATTAAAAGGAGCAACCGCCTATGTGGTGATTGTTGAGTTCTGTCCGAAGAAGTGGCATCGCCAAAGCAATATTCAACAGGAGGGCTGTTTGGTTTCAATGTACGTCAGGTTTTTCCGGCACCGTACAATAACATTGGCGACGTCTTTTGGCGTCTGTTCTGGCGACCGTTGTTCTGAGTGAGAGCCGCAGCCGAATAAACATGCGCTTGAAAGACTTCTCCCGAATTCTTTCTGAACCCACACGGTGATAGAATAGCTGTGATCGCTTATTTTTCAGCCAAGTTCCAGCTGAGAAATCTTAGACAGTCTGGTAACCATTATGTGCTTTGGAGTGTTACTTAGATGTCCTGTTTTTTCTTTCTTTCTCTGTTAGAGAAAGCAGCCTTCAGCAGCTTGATGTTTGAAACAGGCTTGGGCAGGTGTGGACAAAGAAGGTACCGATCTGTGTGGGTGGGTTTTCAGATCTCAATACCAAGGTTTCTGTCCTCCTGGATCTTGACTGCATTAGCTTTCTTCCTGATCTTGACTGCACAGTCCAAGAAGGCTGTGCAGTCAAGATCAAGGAGACAGAAACCTTAGTATTGGAGATCTACAGAAACCCACTCCACACAGATCAAAGTACCTTCTTTGACTCACACCACCCACTGGAACATAAACTTGGTGTTATCAAAACCCCACAACATAGGCCAGAAGTACCTACCACAACTCAAGGGGAAGAAGAAAGAACAGGAACATCTAAAACAGCACTCAAAACATGTGGTTACTGACTGCCTTCACAAAGACCTCCAGAAAACAAGACCCTGTGCAAAGAAGAGGAAAGAAATAAATCTACAGCATTTCTATCCCCTACATGTCTGGAGTTTCAGAAAAATTCAGGAGAATCTTCCAAAAACATGACATTCCAGTACAGTTCAAACCCTCCAACACACCTGACAGAAAACTGTCCACCAAAAGACAAAGACACCAAGACACAAACAAAGCAATGTTGTCTATGCTGCACAGCAAATAGGAGGAATGCAAGGAACTGTACATTGGGGAAACTAACAGTCCCATAAACGGGTAATGGCCCGCAACACAGACGTGCCACTTCAGGACAGACTCAGCAGTACACCTACACTCTAAAAGACAGCGACACCCTTTGAGGATAGTCAAGTACGTGTGCTGGCCAGAGAAGACGCTGGTTTGAGAGGGGTGTCAAGGAAGCACCACGTCGGTTGGAAACCATCTTTAAACAGAAGTGGTGGACTAAGGCACTTTCTGTCACCCACGTACAATGCAGTTCTTCACTCATTTCATCAGCATTCCAAACATTCACGCTGTTTGACCAGACCTGGAGACTCATCAACATGTGACCTAACAGACAAAGGAAGCACCCCAACCTAAACTAGATGAACGACCTGCCAACCACCCTGCCAAGGATTCTCAGGTGAACCGGACAATAATATGCCAATGGTCCACAGGGCTATTTTCAAGTTTGCCCCAGCAAACTTAGAACTGAAGAAGCCTCTGGGAGAGAGGGCTCTCTGGAGAGAGGGCGAAACGTTTTCAAGGAAACCTTTCAGTCCAGTTGACACAGAGAAATCTACTTTGGATAACCATGACCTGGATGATTGAGAATCTACACAGACATCCGAACAAGATATTTATGGCGTTTTAGTTTAAAGGTTACGTGAACCATTACAGTGTCTCAAATGGTTTGGTGTCAAATTCGAAAGAAAAAGAAAGCCCAACTGCCTTAATTTCAAGTATGATACTCTTGATTTGAGGTAGTCTTGAGAAATGACTCCATATAATATTGCGTCTTAGGTTTTATACAAATCTTTTCTATTCAGAAATTATATTTTCTTTAGTTATTTGTAGTAAATGTTTAACAAAAACAGCTACAAAACCAAAATACAAAATGTCTATAGACAAGTTCTTGTTGAAGAGTCTTATAGTGACATGTTGCATGCTGTCATTATAAACGACTACACAGATATTTAAATCAGCTAAAATAAAAATAAGGAGTAAACATTTAGCAATCCAATGAGAAAGCATAAAGGGGTCTCATGTTATAGCTTCAGCTCCTTTAGGTTAAGGACATATAAATAGACCTGGGTTGAAAACCAATACCACTCCTTAGCAGATGTCTTGAGGAATATCTCTATTCATGTCACTGGGTGGAGCGGAAAGATTTAGACTGACTGCTGATGTTTCCATGTGGACTCTTTTCTATAAGACTAAATACACCACATAATCAGAGATACATTTGTTTGAAATGATTTAGATGTCAGAGATTCAGAATCCTCATACGATTCTCCTATTGTTTCAAGTGTTCACAGCGGTGAAGTTAATTTCCTGGCAAATTTGTATATAAATTTTAGGTTTTGATTTCAGACCAGTAATAATGACTGTACCACTAGACATGCCTAGATTTTTTTTTTTTTTAAAGAAAGACTTATCCATTCCTTTACCCATTATGTGTCACATTCAATTGTACATACAAAGCACAACTGTCTCTAATTGAAGGGTTATTTACACTGAACTATAAATAAGTGGACTACACTTTCAGCAAACTGAAATCCAAATTTCTAAGAAGAAAAACTTAAAGTGAAAGTATCAGGGTATGTTTATAGTCACAAAGAGCCAAAGCCACAAACATGAACCCAGCAGATGCAGACAGGTTGCATACATAGGCACAAACAGCATATATCCTTTCTCTCACTAAGTAGATTCCAGATTTAAAGCTTTTACAGGCTGGTCAAACGGGTGCTGCATTTCCTGGCCTGTAAGGTAAATGGTTGACTCTGAAAGTTGTCTACAGTTTGACCATTACTCATGCACGGCTGATCATGTGCACACTAATACCAACATAGACCCTCAATGATCCTCTTCAAAAATGAAGAAAAAAATCAAAGTAATTAGCACTTATAATTCCTGAAATAACTCAGGGTGTCTAACAAAGTTAAATATAAAGTAATAGAAATTAAAACATGTGTTTGTAGAAATCTAACTCAAATATCTCTTAAGTGACACATAATAATAATAGTTTAAGAAAAAAAAAACTGAGAAATTTTATGCTTTTTAAAAAATTCAGTAAATTTTCTTAATGTACCTCTTATCACTACATTGACTCTCTTATAAAAGAATGACACATGACACATTCGTTAATTATTCTCAAGGAAATGCATTTCGTTTTAAATTGATGTTTGAAACAGACTTGCCGAATCATTCAAAAAACAAACTGAACTTGACTTTGTTTTCTCATAGAAAATATATAACTTTGTGCTGAAGTTGGAAGTCTTTCGGCTTTTAGATCCCAGATTTCCCAATAGGCTGTTATAAGTCCTCTTCTGAGTTCTTTTGCTTCCCTAAATTTAGTTTGCTTTCAGTGCCAATTATGGGTTCAATTGGAAATATTCAAGGTTTTATTTCTTCATAAAAAGGTTTTTCCTTTGGAAATGAGCCTTTAGAGAGGAGTCAGAACAGGTCACTCCTGCCTGAGAGGAGCACTTTCAGTCTGTGATAGCATATCAGTGGCCTGTGACACTCAGCCTACCAGAAAACAGCTAGTGTGTTTTGCAAAAGAAAAAAATAATGTGTGAATCAGGCATCTGGTACAGGCAGAAACCCTGCCAACCATGAAGCTGGCTGCTGTGTTGCTTGGCTCTGCCGTAATTCTCTTTGTCTCTGGTGAGTTTTAAAGCCTAAAAGTTATTATCTCATCATGCTTATTAGTTTAACTCAAGAACACTTTTAATCCAAAATATACTGAGGGTGTCAAATTAGATTAGAAATTTTTTTTTGGTGTTCTATGTAAAAATATGAGACCTCTGCAGTGTCAGAAATGCTGATTTGTGCAGATTAAAGTACACTAAAATAATTAGTCCATCTATTTTAATTAGTTCATTCTGATTAAGCAATATAATCTGTAATCGGACTGACTCTTCAACACGCACAGTCATTCTTATTATAACCAGCTTCAGAAATAACTTGAAATTTAAATTTATCAGCAAAATAAGAATTGCGATTTTCATCTGGTGAATAATAAAAATCTGAATTAAACATGTACCATTCTAGGAATGGTACAATTTGACTGCAAAGTAGCTGCAAACAAGGGGGTGTTTTAATATAAAAACATGCAAATGAAATGATAGTGAACCCTAACCCAAAACTGCACATATCATTCAGTATCCTCCCTGGCTGGTGAAACTGCTCAGTTTCCTGATAGAGAGGAGAAGATGATGTGTGGAAGACCTGGTGATGGTGCTATAGCTGAAACCAGAGAGGTAAGTGTGGAAATGATCAGAAGTTTACAACTTTCAGCACGGCTGCAGAGGTTTCCACAATGTGTTTTTGTAAGGAAGTGTCACGTTTCATGCCATTCTTTGGGGGAAATTTGTTTGTACATCGCAATTTTGACAGGATATTTGTCTTTAGTCCAACTCAAAATAAAAGTAAAATTCAGAATGGAGAACTGCAGCTCAAGGCATAGTGAATTTTAATGTTCCGGACCTCCTGTCACACAGCATGTCTTCACTCAGTTTACCTTCTTTCTCTATTGTACTGTTTCCTCATTCTCCTCTTCTCCTCTCTGTTACTGGAACTTTCAGCTCCATGTATTCAGTTTCATCTTCCTGCTTTCTGTCCATAGAAAACCTTGAAGCACGCAATATGCAATGGCACGTTATATTTACCACATGCATATAGTGCACTTCACTTTATTCTGTAAGACCCAGGATGACACTGGCTCTCTAGCCCAACCCAGTCTGAGGGAGAAGTGTATGGGATCCCAGCTATGGCTCCATGTGGCTTGTCATATCATTGACTTTCATCTATGGTAGCCACAATATGGTATCACATTTTTCCTAAGCCTTGTTGAGCTTGGACAAAATGTTCCTTACTTTGAAAAATATACTGAGGCATTTTTTTCTTTAAAATTGGCTTCTTTCATTGTGAACCTCACTTTCTGCTATTTTCTCCTTAAAGTATATTTTCTGTTATTTTACTGGCTTATCACACAGGCCCTTTTGGCCCTAACTACACAAACACACAGTCTTTTGATTGTGCGCTGCTAAGGTGAATGCTTATGCTGTTTAAAGTTATTTTTAATATATAAAACAGCTGTTTATTCCAAATTAGTCAAGCACTATCCCAGCCCTGGACTCTACAAACTTGTTGATGAAATTCTTTTTTTAAATGACAAAGCAGACTCAGGAGACATTAATATCTTTTAATAATGTTTTTAATGTAAACTTTTAGTGTATATATAATAATGTATCCCAGTGTTAATCACAAGTTCTTACTGTTCTAAAGCAAGTTAAAAAGCTGCTGTATAACCCTATGTTTGCTGAAATTAATTGGTGGCATTATTAGAAATGGATCAGTCAAGACAACCACAAAGTTGCATTGTTCCTTTAAATATCTGCTGATGGATAATGCCATTTTACATGTGTGTACAGCCTGAATGCGACAAGTATGAAGCGGGAAGCTGCACCAAGGAGTTTGACCCAGTGTGTGGCACAGATGGAAACACCTACGAAACAGAATGTATCCTCTGCCAGAAAAACAAGTGCGTAACACCCATGCAAGCATGCTCGCACACACGTGCACATGGTGCTGTACGGCTAATTATTATATAACTCATTAATCAACCAGAAAAGATAGTATAGGTTATCATGAATGCAGTCGGTCGTCTGACAACCTCAAGAAAAGCAGGACAGAGTTGAAATGATTAACATATATGGTTTGATTTGCTATGTCCGCAAATTTCACAGGCCATGTAAACCTTTGCTGTTGGTTGGCATCTGCCAACTCTCTGCTGTTATCATGTTTGCAAATTTGAACGTATGAATTGATTTGTTATTTGATAGGAACTTAAATAGTAGTCACAAAATGCATGTTTAGTTAACGTCAGTCAACACTTGATTTATTACCAGATTTATAATCATGTTTTCTTTTCCTTACAGACAACAGAAGAAGAATGTAAAAGTGGCACGCAAAGGAGTCTGTTCTGTCTAAACAATTAGGGTGACAGAAATACCCCCCCCACCCCCACACGCACACACACATCCTTCCAGGTAATAAATTTACACATTGCATGTCTCTTGTCTCATTCTTAAAATCTGAAATCCGTTACTATTTTCAGTCAAACGGTGCACAGACAGACAAGACAGTAAGACAATCATAGTTGAAATAAGAATTTTTTTTTTAATTTTTGAAAAATTCTATTTACTCTTAGCAATAATGAAATCATTAGTTTAGATTTTCAGGATTATTGAAACATTCTAGGACTAATGATGCTCAAACACTAAATTCCAGGGCTTTTGATTTCAAAAAGGAAACCAACATGACTTACATTTAATTATATTTCATGACCACTAGGGGGCAATGCTGCTGTTCGCTAAAAATCAGGATAAACCTTGAAAAGAACCCAGATGATTGTCTTGTCTCAACACACATTGACACATTTAACGATACATTACAGCCAGGCTATCATGTTAAAGTGCGATAGAGGAAATAAAAACTCTTGCAGCTCAATAAAAGTTTTGTGTTAAATTTGACCAAGAAACACTATATCAAAATAATCATATTAAAATGTTGATAAAATGGAGAATATGTATGTATTACAAAATCTATTTCTAACGTACGGCTGACTGTTCAAGTTTCTTAATTTGTCGATTCATACTCTAATTCATCCATCCATCCATCCATCCATCCATTTTCTACCGCTTATCCGGGGTCGAGTCGCGGGGGCAGCAGCCTAAGCAGGGAAGCCCAGACTTCCCTCTCCTCAGCCACTTCGTCCAGCTCTTTCGGGGGGATCCCAAGTTGTTCCCAGGCCAGCCGAGAGACACAGTCCCTCCAGCGTGTCCTGGGTCTTCCCGGGGGCCTCCTACCGGAGGGACGTGCCCTGAACACCTCATCAGGGAGGCGTCCGGGAGGCATCCTGACTAGGTGCCCGAGCCACCTCATCTGGCTCTTCTCAGTGCGGAGGAGCAGCGGCTCTACTCCGAGCCCCTCTCGGATGGCAGAGCTTCTCACCCTATCTCTAAGGGAGAGCCCAGCCACCCTGCGAAGGAAACTCATTTCGGTCCCGTTTGGACCCGCGATCTCGTTCTTTCGGTCATTACCCAAAGCTCATGACCATAGGTGAGGGTAGGAGCAAAGACCGACCAGTAAATCGAGAGCTTCGCCTTTCGGCTTAGCTCTCTCTTCACCACAACGGACCGGTGCAGAGTCCGCATTACTGTGGACGCCGCACCAATCTGCCTGTCGATCTCCTGCTCCATTCTTCTTTCACTTGTGAACAAGACCCCGAGGTACTTGAACTCCTCCACTTGGGGGAGGATCCCCTTCCCGACCCGGAGAAGGCACTCCACCTTTTTCCGGCTGAGAACCATGGCCTCAGATTTGGAGGCGCTGATTCTCATCCCGGCCGCTTCAGACTCGGTTGCGAACCGGTCCAGCGAGAGCTGGAGGTCACGGACTGATGAAGCCAGCAAGACCACATCATCTGCAAAGAGCAGAGACCCGATCCTGAGGCCACCAAACCAGACCCCCTCAACACCACAGCTGCGCCTAGAAATTCTATCCATAAAAGTTATGAATAGAATCGGTGACAAAGGGCAGCCCTGGCGGAGTCCAACCTTCACTGGAAACGAGTTCGACTTACTACCGGCAATGCAGACCAAGCTCTGACACCGGTCATACAGGGAGCGGACGGCCCGTATCAGTGGGCCTGACACCCCATACTTCCGGAGAACCCCCCACAGGACTCCCCGAGGCACACGGTCAAATGTCTTCTCCAGATCCACAAAACACATGTGGACTGGTTGGGCAAACTCCCACGCACCCTCAAGGACCCTGCTGAGGGTATAGAGCTGGTCCACAGTTCCACGACCAGGACGAAAACCGCACTGCTCCTCCTGAATCTGAGGTTCAACTATCCGACGGACCCTTCTCTCCAGTACCCCCGAATAGACCTTGCCAGGGAGGCTGAGGAGTGTGATCCCCCTATAGTTGGAACACACCCTCCGGTCCCCCTTCTTAAAAAGAGGGACTACCACCCCGGTCTGCCAATCCAGTGGTACCGCCCCCCTTGTCCACGCGACGTTGCAGAGTCGTGTCAACCATGACAACTCTACAACATCCAGAGCCCTAAGGAACTCTGGGCGAATCTCATCCATCCCTCATACCTCAGCCCCGGAGATAAGAGAACCCGCCTCCGAGTCCCCAGGCCTTGCTTCCTCACTGGAAGGCATGTCGGTGGGATTGAGGAGGTCTTCAAAGTATTCCTTCGACCTATCCACAACGTCCTGCGTCGAGGTCAGCAGCACACCATCCCCACTATACACAGTGTTGACAATGCACCGCCTCCCCCTCCTCAGGTGCCGGATGGTGGTCCAGAACCTTTCTGAAGCCATCCGGAAGTCGTTCTCCATGGCCGCCCCGAACTCTTCCCACGCCCGGATCTTTGCCTCGGCGACCGCCGCAGCCGCATTCCGCTTGGCCCGCCGGTACCTGTCTGCTGCCTCAGGAGTCCCACAGGCCAAAAAGGCCTGGTACGACTCCTTCTTCAGTTTGACGGCATCCCTCACTGCCGCTGTCCACCAGCAGGTTCAGGTGTTGCCGCCACGACAGGCACCGACCACCTTGCGGCCACAGCACCGGTCGGCCGCCTCAACAATGGAGGCACGGAACATGGTCCACTCGGACTCAATGTCCCCCACCTCCTCCGGGACATGGTTGAAGCTCTCCCGGAGGTGGGAGTTGAAGCTCCTTCTGACAGGAGACTCTGCCAGGTGTTCCCAGCAGACCCTCACCATACGTTTGGGCCTATCGGGTCTGTCCGGCATCCTCCCCCACCATCGGAGCCAACTCACCACCAGGTGGTGATCAGTTGACAGCTCTGCCCCTCTCTTCACCCGAGTGTCCAGGACATGCGGCCGCAAATCCGAGGACACGACTACAAAGTCGATCATCGAACTGCGGCCCAAGGTGTCCTGGTGCCATGTGCACATATGGACACCTTTATGCCTGAACATGGTGTTCATTATGGACAATCTGTGACGAGCACAGAAGTCCAACAACAGAACACCACTCGGGTTCAGATCGTGGGGCCATTCTTCCCGATCACGCCCGTCCAGGTCTCACTGTCACTGCCGACGTGAGCATTGAAGTCACCCAGGAGGACGAGGGAATCCCCAGAAGGAGCACTCTCTAGTACTCCCTCTAGGGACTCCAAAAAGGGTGGATACGCTGAACTGCCGTTGGGGCCATAGGCACAAACAACAGTCAGGATCCGTCCCCCCACCCGAAGGTGGAGGGAGGCTACTCTCTCGTTCAACAGGGTAAACTCCAACATACAGGCACCAAGCCGGGGGGCGACAAGAATCGCCACCCCTGCCCGCCGCCTCTCCCCATCGGCAACTCCAGAATGGAAGATAGTCCAACCCCTCTCAAGAAGGCTGGTTCCCGAGTCCTTGCTATGTGTTGAGGTGAGGCCGACTATATCTAATCGGAACTTCTCAACCTCTCGCACCAGCTCAGGCTCCTTCCCCATCAGAGAGGTGACGTTCCACGTCCCTAGAGCTAGCTTCTGCAGCCGGGGATCGGACCGCCAAGGTCCCCGCCTTCCCTGACACCCAACTCACACTGCACCCGACCCCTTTGGCCCCTCCTGCAGGTGGTGAGCCCACGGGAAGGGGGTCCCACGTCATCTCTTTGGGCTATGCCCGGCCGGGCCCCGTGGGCAAAAGCCCGGCCACCAGGCGCTCGCCAGTGTGCCCCACCCCCAGGCCTGGCTCCAGGAGGGGGCCCTGGTGACCCGCATCTGGGCAAGGGAGACTTGAGACCAAATATTTGACTCGTCATAAGGAGATTTGTGGGCTGCACTTTGTCTGGTCCCTCACCTAGGACCTGTTTGCCATGGGTGGCCCTACCAGGGGCATAAAGCCCCAGACAACTGAGCTCCTAGGATCATTGGGACACGCAAACCCCTTCACCACAATAAGGTGGCAGCCCAGGGGGGGCTCTAATTCATACATATCATAATATCATGATAGAGAATTCAACCAGTTAAGATATAACAAAGGAACCAGGCCAGTCCAGAAGTAAAATATTAAAATATTGCTGAAAATAACGTCTTCCTGTTGTTACACACAACTGTTTACTAAAATGATCATTCATTCTAAATTTCTTAAGAACAGTCAGACTTTTTGTTTCCAATGTGAATCTCATTAAAAAAGTAGATTTAAATAAAACAATGAACTAATATCATTGCTAACAGGATAATGCAAACCACAGATTACAGATTTTATATCAGTCATTTGATGGTGATTACAGTAATAACATTTTTAACTTGGGGAAAATTACTTATTATTATTAAGGAGTGTTGTAGCGCCTCTTAGTGGACATTAATGATTTAGCAGCTACATACTGAGGGCGTCTGCACCGAGCTCCATTTCAAACTGAGTTCTATTTTTTTTACCCTTTATGTGTGATGTAAATGTGATATTAAAATAGCCAGAAGTCTTATATAGTGCACACATCCCCAACATCTACAAGAGCGAGAAAAAATGAGTCACAGTGAAAAATCACAAAAACACACTGAAAATCCTTCATATTTCTATAGATCTTGTGTATATTATAGTGCTTTCACACACAATGCAACCAGATGTGTTGACCACATGAGAAATTCTATGACTTCCTGTAGCAGAAATTACTATTCATTAAATATCCTGTTATCAGCTTTATTAAACCTCTGCACTGACCTGTGATGAACAGAGGCTCTAAACTGACCAGTCAGTAGATATATAACCCAGATAGTTTATAGCTTTATTCAACATATGATTTAGGCAGCTCGTGTATTAGTCAAAGCCAGTGCCCGCTGTTGCTATATAATCCATAATTTAGGGTCAGATCTCTGGGAGAAAACTCTTTGGTCAAGTGCTGGTGAAAATGAAATTCATCAGCCACAGTGTGCACTGACATGTTTGCAGTTCCAGGCTGTGTATTAGTATTGAGCTACTGTAGACATATGTACAGGTATGCATGGATCTGCATCTGCTGCCAACATGTCAGAATTCTTTATCTTTTCCAACTTTGCAGAAAACTGGAAACTTCAAACAAAACAATTTAAAACAATAAAATTAGGAAAATATCAATTTGTTTTTAGGGTATGGTTTCAATGAAACAAACTCCCACCAGATAAGATGGATGGATCAAAATATTGCATGTATGAGTGTTATACGGAAGCTTTTTTGGAATTCTCGCGCTGTATTTTATACTGCAAGTGTACCTGAAAAGTCTCTGTGGTCCATTACCTTGATGTAATTCACCTTGATTGAAACGTGGAAATTTTTAAATTATATCTGAGATTATGATACTGATTGATATATCAGATAACATATTTGAGATTAAGCTTCACAAAAAATAATCGGGACAGTTCTGGGAAAATAATACATGTCGTCACTGGAAGTGTACTATACCGGTTATAATCAAGCAGAAGCGCACAATCGCAGTGAAGTTCTTGTCAAGCAGAAGCTACGCTTGAATCATGCTGTCCCCTGACCTTTGAGCTCTGTGCATATGATAGGAATTCAGCATGACATCTGATTTAATCATTTCAATTTAATTTATTGGTTTAGTTCCAGAAATGCTTCAGTCTATAAGTCTGGAGCTCAGGTGAACACAGAGATGTTCTTTGTTTTAGTAGCATTCTTCCCTCCATGGAAGTGAACAGAATAAAAATCTATTCCTTTTGATGTCTCCTCAGCTATTTTCTGCGTTCACCTCCAGGGGTATGAAGGATACATTTGCACCTTGTGAAGTCTCATTGGGATTCAGACAGATGGAAAACTTAATTCTCCTCTGTGTTTTTCTCCTCTTTGTCATTTCTTTGTTTACTTTAGGCTGTACTGTACAAGGTGCTGCCACATGTGACACAGGTCAAAGGAATGACCATATGTTTTTAGATCAGGCACGCTGTTGTTATTTCCATAATTGTCAAGGTTATTTGAAAGTAACATGAACGTTTGGAAAAGAATTAACCAGAGTTTTTAGAAGAGAACCAAGAAGAAGGGCACAAGAATATTATTAACAATACATTAAGAATATTACATAATTGGACAATCAGGTTAATTTCAGTATATATAACTTTATGAGACACACAGAGTTTGGGACTGACTTGTGATTATTTAATTTACTAATCATTGAGACAGGTAGTGAGATTCTGAACACAGTCTCCAAACAGACCTAAAGGTTCATGTGACGTCTGTACAGTCAGATGGCCTCGTTTCAATAAAAGCTCCATACATAACAGTAAAGTGATATTTTTACCTTGTCTGCAGCTCTATTTTCACATCATACCTGCTTCCACTATGCTGCTCTGTCTTAGCTGATCTGAAAATCTCGCTCAGGATGGACCGGACCATCTGATCAAACATGAAAGCAGGGATCTCTTATTAACTCCCTGTCACGGTCAGCAAATCCAAGTTTGTGTGGTGAAGACCTTGCTGCAGTTGCAAAGATGGCTCACTGGGCTGGACCTTCACAGTTGTGGGGTAATACTCAGCTGAAAGACAACAAATACACTTTATATTTAAAAATGCTTATACTATACAATATTACATGTTACACAGCCCGAACACTTAACATTATAATATAGGATGTATCTTGTACTATACTTATGCTCTATTCCTGTACTGTTGATGTTGATGTTTGAAATCATGGCAGATGGAAACTGCTGTTCTGTTGTCATGTGCATAACAACATGTAACAAATGAGATTTCCCTGTAGGAGCAAATCATTAGGCACACATTCACGGTGCTTCAGGGGAGAACAGATATCAGTTTAACATTTTATTTAAAAAATTTGATACATTAATTTGAATGTTTTTTAATTAGATTATTTTTTTTTTCTTTTTGTCTTGACGTCAGCTTCTGATGCTTAATATGGCTGGAGTTTAATTTTAGATAAAAAAAAACAACAACATTTTGGCAAATTCAAACTTCTTAGTTGGAAAGGAAATGTGAATGAATATAATAAATGACTGTAGGCACTACAGTAAGTCCATCATATCGGTCCTGTCACATGGTCAATCGGCATGAGTTATTTAGAGGCAGCTAAAAGCCATCTCCATCTCCACCTGAAGAGACCCAATACAGCCATAAAATCTACAAACTTTCTGCCTGAATATTTAGGGCACACACTGAGAATCAAAGACATTATTAAAGTGCAACAAAAGTAAACAACAGAACGGATCTATGACCTTTGCTCCCCACTAACCTCGCGGTCATTCCAGACAGCGACCCCCCCCAAATGTAGAGCTATCACCTCCAAGCAAAATGTGCTTGGAGGTGATAGATAACGGCCTGTTTTTGAATAAATGATTTGACTAAAGAGGCAACCACAAGATTTTCCTCCATCTGCTTTCTGTTCCACCTCTCCCCCGGTTTCTTTGTGTGGGGTGAAAAGCACTCATTTGAATCAGGGTGCCGAATATTTATTAGCTGACTGAATTTAAATTTTAATTGGTGCTTGGCCTGCTGCCACTGAGCTCCACTTGTTCTTTTCCTCTCACCTCTGTTATTATAAAGAGAATGCATTTAAAAAGCTTTTTAAGTATTATTTTTTGTCACTGAGTTCTTTCTAAATGCCATAGCTTTCAGGTTTAGAATTACAGAAACATCTTCAGATGCATATGTTTAATACGTTTTTGGCCTAAAGAAAACTGGTTTCTTGTAACTGAGCCATTAAAAGAATAAAAATAATAGTCATTTACTCATTCTCTAATGTTTGTTGGATACATTAGATGAATATGTGTTGTACCATTTAGCATGGAAAATCATCAGAGTGCTTACTTTTTCTTTTAAAGCTACTTTCTTTGACTCAGCATGTCTTTATTACTTTACAATACATTTTATTTAATAGTGCCTTTCAGGACACCCAAAGACACTGTACATGATTAAAAATAACAATAAAACAACAGAACAATACAATCAACAGTAAAACAAAAAAAAATCAGTAACACAGCTAATAAAATGACAATGGTCAGGTAAAAGGGATTAAATGGATGGATGAAATTAGGTGGGATAGGCAGTATGAAACAGGTAAGTTTTGAGTCTGGATTTAGAAAATGGCAGAGAGTCCAAATTTCGGTCCGGGGGGAGAGAGTTCCCTTCTGGGGGCAGAGCGACTGAAGGCCCTGCTCCCCATAGTGCTGAGGCGGGCAGAGGGGACAGTGAGGTGAATGGAGGAGGAAGGACCTTGAAGGAGTGACAATGTGGAGGAGATCATACAGATATGGAGGGGTGAGGATATGAAGCTTTGAAGAAGTATAAGAGGAGTTTCTATCTATCTATCTATCTATCTATCTATCTATCTATCTATCTATCTATCTATCTATCTATCTATCTATCTATCTATCTATCTATCTAGTGCCCCCTTTGTTCTATACTTGAGTTTATTATCTTTTCTTAGAACTTTGTCTAGCTTTTACCTGGTAGCATGCAGAAAAAAGACATATGCTGTCACACCCAGTTTAAAAGTCAACAAAGACTCATGGGACGGCAGGGACAATTGTAATTTAGCTCAATACAAATTAAAAACTTTGGTGGACTTGAACAAACAAATGCAATTGCTTGATAACTCATTAGTGATTATATATGTATATATTTTTTAATAGAGCTCTGTGTGTCTCCATGGTTGCATAGTTCTTTACTTCTTTTTTTTCCGGGATTCTTCAGTTGTACTGATTGGATATGAGGTGCTGCACTGGAAAGAAGACATGCAGTAAACCAGACAGATTTTTCTCATTTTTGATCTTTGTTTTTTTAAGTCTGATCTCATCTGCATTCTGACCTTTAACATTGTGTACTGCTGCACACAGTAGGTCCACATTAAAATTTAAAAGATAGCAACCATCCAGAGAGTCTTACAGACTCAATGCTAAAGTTCTCTTTCACATAAGGTAGCTAACTACTCATGAATTATTGGCATTGTGATTAAAGGAGAACATCTGTGCTTCAAACATAATTAATTGTTTAGCGGTTTTATTTCAAACTGCTTGTAGTGGTGTTGAGAAGTAAGTATTCAAGATTATGAATTGTTAAAACATCCAAGAATCTCAGCTTTACCTTATTAATATATTTACATCTTGTTTAAACCATCTGAGTTAATCTTGATAACATGAAAATGAGTCAAATTAGTCAGTTTTGCATTACAGTTACTTTGCCTGATGTCATGCAATGAGGTCCAAACCTTTATCAGTTATCCTGCTCCAATAATGGTGGTATTGAATCACAACAAAGTACAGAATATAAAGCAAAATCAGCATTTAAAAAAAAAAAAATAAATTATTATTATTATAGATATAACAAATCCATAGAGCTCATTCATGTCTGTAGGGGCCAAAATCTAGACTTCTTCCTGTGTTGATATGTGTATGCGCTTGTTCAGTAGTTGAACTAGACAATGCTACATACAGTAATTGTCTCCCTGAGAGACTAAGAATATGTGTAATAATGAGGACAGGGACACAACAGAGAGAAATAATATTTCTCTCTTTGCCTCAGGGTTGGGCTTGTGCGTGCTGTTTTGATCATAGCCTGAGGTTGTGCAATCTGTTTGACTATTTAATGTATCAATTAAAAATTAGTCTGGTGCCTCCTGCCGTTCACTTAAGTCTGGAATGCCCACTGCCTCACGGAGCTCACATCCTGCAGAGGAGCCTGTGTTCTCAACAGCAGTGGCTCTCTGTCACCGGCAGATTCGGTCATTTTGGGGGCCCAAAGTGAGGAGTACTTTCAGTTTGGTTTTAGGTTTAAGTGTCCTTTTGCTTCTGTTTTATTCGAGATGCTAAATGCATTTTTGTTTAATTTTGACTTTACAATTGAGCACCTTCGCAGATATGATGTAGTATAGTCCACAATTAGATTAACTTTATACTGTTTATGAATCACTCAGCTCTTTTAATCAATACAAGATAAATGTGCCTTTATTATGTCTGTCCAGAAACAGACAAGGACATGCTTGATTTCACCAAAATTCCAGAAATAATAATTTTTCTACTTGCAGCTGACAGTTAAAAGATCTAATATTAATGAGGTGAAAAAGAAAAAGGTCCTAATAAGATCATTTTGTCTTAATATTACTGCAAAACATGTTAAATCATTTGAATAGTGTTTATCAAGTCAACGTTACATGTTACATTCTAGCAGAAACATTAAAATGTGTGTGAGTGATGAAATGCTATATTATTATTTAAAAGTGACGCTGTAAGATTGTTCAGATAAATAATGTGGTAACATGTGATCGGTCTATAGGTCTATCTACCTCGTAGATGTGAATGCTCTATTCCTAAGCTGCCTCTTCCTGCACTACGTTTGATGCTGATCTTGGACAACATCCTGACAAAAATGTAATTTTCTCCTACATCTGACTTCTAGTGCACTGCCTTAGTGTAAGTCTGCTTTTGGCTCAGACATTAGTTTACTACCTGTGCCTGGTTTACCAGGTTTGGAAACATTGATGACATGACTGGTATTTTGGCAGTAATAGAGTTTTTTTTAACAGATTAATCCCACTAGATGTAGTAAAATGATTTTTTTACACAGCTAGAAGTGATTGACCGAAGTTAGATCTCTGTGTGCAACTGGACTGTAAGGTTTCCTTGAAGACGTTTCGCCTTCTCTACAGAAGGCTTCTTCAGTTCTAAACTTGCTGGAGGCAGAGCTTGAAAATATAGCCCTTGTGAACCATTGACATGCTAATGATCTGGGTGGTTACCTGAGAGTCGTTTGCAGGGTCGTTGGCAGGGTCGTTCACCTAGTTTCAGTTTGGGTGATTGCCCTTTGTCTGTTGGGTCACATGGTAATGAGTCACCAGTCTCGTCAAATGGTGTGAACGTTTGGATTGTTGACGAAAAGAGTCGTGGACTGTGTTGTACGTGGGTGATAGAAAGTGCCTTAGTCCACCACCTCTGTTTAAAGATGGTTTTTCCAACTTCACGTGGATGGCTTCCTTGACACCCCTCTCAAACCAGCGATTCTCTCTGGCCAGTACACGTACTTGACTATCCTCAAAGGAGTGTCCACTTTCTTTTAGGTGTAGGTGTACTGCTGAGTCCTGTCCTGAAGAAGTGGCACGTTTGTGTTGGGTCATTTGTTTATGGAGGGGCTGTTTTGTTTCCCCAATGCATACTTCCTTGCATTCCTCCTGACACTGTATAGCATAGACAACATTGCTTTGTTTGTGTCTTGGTGTCTTGTCCTTTGGGTGTACCAGTTTCTGTCTGAGTGTGTTGGAGAGTTTGAACTGTACTGGGATGTCATGTTTTTGGAGGATTCTCTTGAATTTTTCTGAAATTCCAGACAGGTAGGGAATAGAAATGCTGTGTCGTTTGTTTTTCTCCTCTTCTTTGCCAGGGTCTCGTTTTTTGGAGGTCTTTGTGAAGGCCCAGTCTGGGTAACCACATGTTTTGAGTGCTGTTTTAGATTTGTTGCCTTTCTTTCTTCTTCCCTTGGGTTGTGGTGGGTATTTCTTTGGCCCTATGTTGTAGGATTTTGATTATACCCAGCTTGTGTTCCAGTGGGTGGTGTGAGTCAAAAAGGAGGTACTGATCTGTGTGGATAGATTTTCTGTAGACCTCAATGCTAAGGTTTCTGTCCTCCTCAATCTTGACTGCACAGTCCAAGAAGGCCAGACTGTCTTCTTTTACATCCTCTCTGGTGAATTTAACATAATCCTCTATATTGTTGAGGTGGGTTGAGAACACTTCCAATTCTTTTGTTTGAATCTTGACCCAGGTGTCATCAACATATCTGAACCAGTGACTTGGGATGGTTCCTGTGAAAGACGACAGGGCTCTGTTTTCAACCTCCTCGATGTAGAGATTGGCAACTATGGGAGACACTGGTGAACCCATGGCACAACCATGTTTCTGCCTGTAGAAGACCTCTCTGTATCGAAAGTAGGTGGTGTTCAAACAGAGGTCCAGCAGGATGTTGATTTGGGTTGGTGTTAAGGCTGTTCTCTCTGGGAGGATGTTGTCCAATAGAAGGCGCTTGTGGATGGTCCTTGTTGCCACAGTGGTGTGATACATGTGAAGAGGGAAATTACGTCGTAGGGATCATTTCCCTCTTCCAGAAACAAAACAATCCAGAAACTTGTTATGCTTGTGTTAATTTCAGTTGTCAGTGCACTGTGACCTTACATTTGACCTCAGACAAATATTTTTTCTTTTATTATAATTATTCTATGACATAGCAGATTATGCATCATATATCAAATAAGCTATATTTTCCATACTATATTTTCCTACATTAATAATAACAATAATAATGAAATAGACAGTGATGCTCACATACATTCAATTACACATTAATTATGCCCGGGAACCTAATTTAACAGATGTCCTGGATATCAATACAAAACTTCATCTTTTTCCTCTAACCTCTCAACGCTCCTGAAAAGTTGACTGGAAGCTGGATCATCGCTGGTGCATGCTCCTGGCCTACTTTTCAGCTGTTTTGCATTGTTGTTCATCATCGCAGTCTTTGGAAGAGGAGAAAGTCCTCAGGGAAAAGTGTTTCCCCCGAAGAAAAAGCAAAATATGAAATCCCCCAGATTCCCAACACTCTGAGGAATAAAGTGATGTTATTAAGTATGACGAGTGGCGTAGGCAAGTCGATGCACAACTTTAACCATGACCCAATAACATATATTCACTTTGTGAGGGAGAATATGAACCTGATATGTAAACGGGACTGACTGCATATTTAAAAACAACTATGGTCTTATTCTGTTTTTCTTGTTCCTTCAGTTGGAGTTACACTGCAGACTAAAGTGATGCTTATAGTGCGCATTTGTAAAAATGGAATATCATAACCCTCTTCCATGATTCAGGATACAAATATGTATGAGACTTGGACAGTTTAAACAAGCCCTAAAATATTTGACAAATCAAATACTTATAAGATCATTTCTTTACAACAATGGAGGAAAAACAGCCTTCATGTAGAGACAAATAGCATTAAACTAACTTCCAAGCTATGTGAGTTAGAGTTCAGTCTCATTTTACATTGTGATATTTAATCTTATCTTATTTAAAAATTTTAAAATCCAAAAGTTTGACACTTGAGAACCAGGAATAATCCAGACTGGGAAAAATGTGACACGTGTAAAACAGAAATGGAAAAATAGAGGACCAAGCAAAAATTCTTTTATATCAGCATGACTGCAATGAAGAAAGAGATGGAAGAATGGAAGAGGATGGCAGCTGTACCTATAAACATCTGTTTTCTTAATATGCTGTTTACTCTGTTTACCATAGTTATGAAGAACGCAAATGTGCACTGAATATTTCACAGAGGTTGGGCTGGTTGAGAACTGAAGCCATCTGGATGCTGGAGTGTTTTTCATTCTTTTAAAGATATAGTCAGAAAAAACAAAGACACGGACTGACAAGTGTCCTAGCCGAGTGCCACTCCACACACTCCTCAATGTGAATATTTTATGCTCAACCTCAATCAGAGCAACAGAAGACTTTAATGTTTGTTTTCACATCTGTTCTCCTCTCCTGCATCCAGGTTTCTACTAGTAACAAATAGCCATTCACAGACCAAAAGATTAAAGTCCTGCTTTGGAAGAAGAAGATTTTGATTTTTAGAAAACACTTTATTTACAATAAATAAATTGCTTAAAATATAAAAATTGTAAAATGTTGTTGGCAACAGAGCACAAAACATCATTAAAACACCAGGTATCAATAAAAACTTGCAGGTTATTTGACATTTTATAAAATATAAACTCAAGCCTCAGCCTGCACCTGACACTGCAGCGCCAGACTGAGGCTGTGTCTTGACCTGCACGCTCCTACATTGTTTCTCCGTGACACATAAATGGCCAGCTGTGCTGTGCCAGAAACAAAGTTGAGGAGCTGGCATTTTTTCTGACTTGTTTTTTTGTAATCTGCGCCATAAATGAACACCTTCTCACAAAAGGTGACATTAAATACATTAAAAACATCTGCTAAAAGTGCTAAAAGAGTGAGGAAACCCCTGAGTCTCTCACACTCGCTAAAAAAATGAAAAACTATTTCAGGGTGACCACAGTACGGGCAGGTGTTTGACACAGTGGGGTTAAAAACACACACACACAGAATCGCAGGTGATGGCACCATGTAAAATCCTCTATTGTAGGTCAGCAGTTCTTTTTTGGATTGGGGGTTTGTAGAGGACCCTCCAGCATGGAGCCCCTCCGTCTCCACCCAGCCTGCTGCTCCACACAGAGGGTGGCCTGTTGCTCAGTCCTCTCCTGCAGACCGCTCTCACACAGTCAAAGTATATTGTCTTCTTGTCGCCTCTGCAGAGGGTTAGTTCTCGGGCCTTCTCCAGCAGCAGGCCGGAAGCATCGCCAAGCTGAGGAGTCAGGCGTAGATCCAGAAAGGGGTCCCCTGGGTTGGGTGCGGTCCCTCTGCTGTATCTGCTGTATCTGGCTGGAGAGAGAATCCTCTCTCCAGCAGTGAGCCTCCTCCTCCACAGCTCGAGAGTCCTCTGCATCATCCTGGTGGACCGGACCCCCAGCAGCGACCCCAACGCCCCGGCATCCATCAGCGCCGGCCCAGCTGCGTCGACCACCTGTTTCAACAGGAGAGTCCGGGAGCGGAGCAGCGCCGCCTCCAAACCCGGCATGGCCTCGCAGGAGATGTCCAGTCTGGCACCATAAAAGACGGGTTCATTTAAAAGCCAAAACAGAGAGTTAGAGCTTTTTCCTGAACTGCTTTTAAAAAGGGCCCATGACTTAAAAACACTCTGATAAAAAGGAGGCAACCCATTTAAATTTACAAATTTAAAATCAATTAAAAACAGAGCAGCATTCAGTCCCAGGTTACTCACACGTCTGAACACACAGTGGCTAGTTCTCTCCACACCAGATCTGCCGGACCTGTTAAAAACTTTTGAACAAATTGTAACCTGAAGGTGGCAGTTCTGCTGGCCAAGTGGATGAATCCCTGTCCACCCCCCCCCCCCCAGCAAAGATAAACCCCCTGCGGAACCCAGTCTTTTTTGTCCCAGAAAAAGTCCACTAATTTTGCCTGGATTTGGTCTAGCAGCCCTGGTGGCAGCTCCATGCATGCTAGCCGATGCCACAACAATGAGGCTACAAGATTATTCACCACCAGGATGCAACCTCTGTAGGACATTTGTAGGAGCAACCATCTCCATTTCTTCATTTTTCCCTCTATGTTGCCTGGGATGTCCTCCCAATTTCTCTTTTCTGTGCCTTCATCCCCCAGGAAGACTCCCAGGTATTTAAAACCGTCTTTTTTCCAGCACAGATTCTAGGGTAGGACCGGGAGATTGCCACACCACTGACCGACAGCAAGGGCCTCATTCTTTCTCCAGTTCACCCTCGCAGAAGACAGAACATTAAAATAATCTGTTAAATTAGATAAAATGTCCCCGTCTCTTTGATTCTGAACTATCACAATGACGTCGTCAGCGTAGGCGGATAAAACAGTGTTCTTATTAAAACCAGGAAAAACCAAACCAGCCAGGCTGGAGCATATCTTACAGAGGAGGGGTTCGAGGGAAAGCGCACAGAGCATCCCGGACAGAGTGCAGCCCTGCCGGACACCTCTACACGCCCTGAAGGGAGCACACAGACTGCCGTTAAACTTCAGTATAGACTCAATGCCTCCGTACAACGCCTGGATCTTGGCAATAAAACTCATGCGGAACCCAAACTTCTCCATGGTTTTCCACAGGAAGCGGTGCTCAACACGGTCAAATGCCTTTTCCTGATCCAGTGAAATCAGACCAGTGTTGAGCCCCAAAAGGCTGGAGGTTTTCAAAATATCTCGAATTAGGTGGATGTTGTCCACCATGGACTTGCCAGGTACGCAGTAGGTCTGGTCACGGTGGACGACCTCCTCCATTGCCTCCCTCAGCCTGGTAGCCAACACCTTGGACAAGATCTTATAGTCGGTGCAGAGGAGGGACACGGGGCACCAGTTCCTTATGTCCTGCAGGTTGCCTTTCCTTGGCAGGAGGGCTACGACGGCTCTGCGGCAGGACACTGGCAGAGAACCTGAAACCAGACTTTCGTTAAAAATGGCTAAAATGTCAGGTGCTAAAATCTCCCAGAAGGCTTTATACAACTCAACTGTAAGGCCGTCGATGCCGGGAGCCCACCGTCCCTGCATTTTCTGCAGAGCGGCGTGCAGCTCCGACTCTGAGAGCAGCCTGTCCAGTTGGTCATCTGTTGCCTCTGAAACCTCAGGAAGCCCACCACAGAACTCCTCAAACAGCTCTTCCCTCTCCTCGTACTCACTCGAGTACAGGGAAGAATAAAAACCAGTAGCACACTGCTGTGGAGCTGGCCAGGTTCAGTCAGTTCTTGCCCCGTGTCAGAAAGCAAAGAGTGAATAAGTTTCCTCTGACTGTGTCGCTTCTCCAGGCCAAAGAAGAAGCTAGAAGGGGCATCCATCTCCACGATGTTCTGGACCTGTGACCGGACCAGTGCACCTTGCACTTTGGTACCCAGCAGATCCTTTAAAGCCATTTTTTTGACTTGAGGATTTCAATATATCCTCAATTTTCTGTGGACGCACTCAATGTCTCCAAGTCCACGATTTCGCTCTCCAACTCTCCAATAGATCTGCAGATGTCGCGTGTGACATTGAGCGTATACTGCTGACACAGTGGGGGTTAATTGAGTGAAATCTGAGACAATAACTAAAGGTATGTTAACGGAATCTACTAATTGGGGTTTTACCCCGGTGATGTTGCCAGTTTTTTCTGTCACTAGTACAGGGTCATGAAAATTTAGTCTAACAAGGCCAAACGCATCTTTCCCAGTTAGGCTCACACCCAATAACAAATGCATAGATGAATTGCTAGTGGGACACATCGTTCTGGCTAATAGGTCCGAGGAGAAAGGATTATGAGATAAATTGGTGACCGATAACATAATGGGATTCGTTTGGTCGTTACTCCATCCTCGGGTAAGGGTCAAACTAGTTTGGAATTCTTTCCAGGGACTGTACTATTTAGGTGTAACATAATAACTCTTGTGTGGTCCTTACATAGTGTACACATAGGACCAATCGGGACACCAAGGGCCATAATATGGGGGACCTCCTGCCACAAAATTGCACAAGTAAACATCATATCCCCTCCAACTGCCAGTATCTGATCCACAATCAATAACAGAACAAAGGTCAAAAGTATATGTAGTTGTAGCCTCTCGAGTATAGTTTAACTGTAAAGCACGACAGAGTAGTCCTGACTGCCCATTGCTGATCGTTTTATCCGGCGCCGCACTAAGGTTGAATTAAGGTGAACAGAGCGGTTTCCATGAACCAGCGATTTTTGAATGTGAGTGGTGAGCTTATTAGTGGCAAATGAAATTAACAAGAACAATGTGTTAAGAAACGTGCGTGGTGAGGACCCAAATGCAGACACGAGGCTGGCGTGCTGGAACGAAAAACAATCCTTTATTGGGTGAAAAGGAGAAACAAAAAGCGCTCCGATTGGAGGAAGAAACGGCGTAACAAAAAACACCGCAGCAACGTGCTGGGCTGCGCTCGGTGATCCACCGGCGTTCTTCGCCAAAAAAGGCAATCCTCCCTCAGGGGACTTGCTTCGATCGCGGCAGAGTGTGGGTGGTTAGCGTTCCTCCGTTTGCTTCGGCACCTCACGATTGGCAACGTCCTGACGCCGGTGCGCCCGTGAGCCCTCCTTATGAGGCTGCCGTGCTGATGGTTTGCAGGTGTGTCTCATCGGCCGCACCTGTGGCTCGTTCGCGTCCCCTGGGGAAACGTGACATCGAAAAACATCATTACGAGGGTCCGGATTAGTTATAATTTACCGGCTCGGCCGGTTCCTCACACAATGAACACAATTAGCATAGCTATCCAAAAACAACAATTGAGACATTGTTTCTTCAATGTAGGGCGGGTCCTCCTTCGTTCCTGCCGTGGCGGTCGGAGTGTCTCGTCCTCTGATGGTGATTCCTCTTCAGGGAATGGATCAATGTATCGGGTGATCCCCTGTGTGGGAGCCATCGTTGCAGGGAGAGGTTACTAGCACTTCACCTGTTATGCGATGGGGGTATCTGACGTCGCAGTCCCCTTTATCTCTGATGTTTTAGGCACTCTAGCACGCTGTGACAGATGAAACCACATGGATCCTTTCCCTTCAAGGCGAACAGCTGTGGTGGTCCTTGCCATGACATGGTGTGGCCCTGTCCAGTGGGGTTCCTGCCACTTCCTCTTGAAGACCTTCAGCAGGAGGAATTCTTCTCCTGCTAGCTCTGGTCTCTCCTCTGTCAAGGGTGGAACCTGGAGAGAAAGACTGATAGCCATATGTTTAAGAATTTTGTACATTACCTTTGGGTTGCAAGTTGCGAACCTGGAACCTGGAGAGAAAGACTGATAGCCATATGTTTAAGGATTTTGTACATTACCTTTGGGTTGCAAGTTGCAAATGGTCCCACGGCGCCCCAGGGTCCTGAGAAGGGACGTCCGTGTTGGAGCTCAAATGGAGTGGACCCTGTTTGACGGTTCACCAAATATCTTATGGTCATAAGGACCAATGGCAATGCATCAATCCAACTGAGGCCAGTTGAGGCCATTGTTTTAGCCAATTTAGTTTTGATGTGTTGATTCATTCTTTCCACCTTACCCTGTGACTGGGGGTGGTAAACTGTGCCTTTTTAGATAATTTTTTTCATTTGTTCAGTCTGCATTTGTGTGAGTGATTGCTGTAATGCAAGCTGTGACACAGCTTGTTATTGTTCTTGATGATAAATCTATCTAATAGAGTAATCAGACATTATGACCACTGGGCCCATGGAGCGCCAGGATTCAGAGGATTATCAAGCATTTGTTGTTTAACTGGTGCAGGCAAACCTGCCATAAGTTTTTCCTTCATCATTACCATTGTGGGCGTACCATCAGTCGGAGGCTCCGATCCACTTACTTCTTCCCGTGTGGAGCCACGCCTCAGGGATGGTTCTCTCCTCGGTCTTCCATGGATGTGAAAAGGATGCAAGCACTGCAGCACTGACAGGAAACCTAGCTCGCATAGCAGCAAAGAAATTCTCAACATGGTCAGTAACAGGCACAGAAGGTGGCACATCCTCAGTTCGAGCTGCTGCTTCAATCTGGCTCAATGTGTGGTGTCCTACACAGGTGGCTACAATAGCTCGCATGTCTCCCATGGCCAGTAACACCCCTTGTGTGTGGCCTTTTAAGGCTTGAATCCAGGGACTGGCCCCATTAGGGAGAGGTGGTAATTCATTTCTCAATCCTTTAATGTCGCCCAATTGCCATGGTTTATATGTTGGATTTACAGCGCCTGGGGTGGCCACTAGAGGGAGCTGGAGCACTGGTTCTGCTCCTGTGCTCGAGAGCACGTGACAGGAACAGAACGATAACCGTTATTTCCTGGTGTGGAGTGAATGGAGAGGCTGTGGTGTTGTCGGGATGGAAGTCCGGAACGATTGACCTGGTTCCCCCTGTTGAGGTGTCATAGGTGACGTGTGAGAAGATGCGTGTGATGCACCTTCTTGTGGTTGTGTCTGGATTTGTAAATTACGCAGCTGTGTTGCCAATTCTGCCATACGCTTAGACATGTCCTCAGCGGGACGCAATAAGTCTGCTCCCATCTGTCTTTGCCGTTTAACCCAGCCATCATCTTCCTGTGTTGAAGTGTTTTTTAGAGCAAAAGGGTTCGACGCTGAAAGTGCCAGGACAGATGCTGAAGCCGATGATTGCGTCTGACTTCCTTGTCCACCAACTGCTCCATGAGTTTCAAATTCCACATTCCCACCAGCCAATTGTACTGTGCCTCCTGCTATTACTGGATATAATGCTGCCCCTTGACAATACGGTGGAGGTGACTGCCCTGTTCCCAGCCCTTTGGTCACAATTTTTTTCTTTTTTGTCTGTACGCCATTTATTTGCTGCGCGCATAGTCATACACACATCTCTCAACGCTTGCGCCATGCATTTCGGCCTATCTGCTTTCTCCGCTTTACTTTCCCACTTCCTTCTTTTCAGCACACTCGCTGTCCCTGCCGTAATCTCTGCTTCCTCCTTTTTCACTTTCTGCTCCACAATAATCTGTAACAACTGCACCAACAGTTGATCTTCACCCAACTTTCCAAGGCTCACTCCAAACTTGGCCGAAAATTCTGCTTATTTTTTAAATACTTCTTTTTTTTCTTTTTCTGGCGTCCGTGTCAATTGATGCTCAAGAACAATTTCTATTGCTACTTTCTTCCCGGGCGCGCCCATTTTTAATTAGATATTTTTATACAGAAAGGAAAAATATACTATTATTATTATTATTATTATTATTATTATTATTATTATTAATAATAATAATAATAATAATAATAATATTCCCTATACAGTGCACTCTTCAGGTCCTCCCCAAGGCCTGGATAACCAAGGCAGTCAGCAACTCTGACCCCGAGCACTCCTTCCGGCCAAAACCCAGAAGCAAGCACTGACTTGCTTCGCAGTTCACGCGTTTCCCACACAATTTGAAATATACATTTAAACACAGCGATCAGTCCTCCACCACAAAACGCACTTTCGATAAAACAGGTAGTGCTTACCTTTAATCTATGTTGTCCGGACAATCTAAGAGTTGTGGGGAAGGAGAAGATCAGCCGTCCACGCCGTCACCCACCCCGGCGTAACGTCCCTTCGTGGTCGCCAATTGTTGTAAAATTTGGGGTCCGGGCGTGTTCGTCAAAGAACTTACAGGAAACCAGAACTGTCAAGCAAGGTTTATTCAGCACAATCATGGTCTCCCTGCAACACTGTGGCAACTCACACAGTCCCGCAGAGGGGCAGGGGAGTCAATCAGCACGATCGATCGCGGACTCTTTTACTACACTGGAGCAACTCTCACGGTCCCACGTAGGGGCAAAAGAGTGCCTCTTCTTTCACGTACAGGTCTCTTGAACATTTGACGCCCCTTCGGCGTATCTGCTAATTACGTGAAGGCCATGCGGTATTGACGCAAGAGCGCAAGTAAGATATGTGGAGGTCACGTAGACACAGGACAGAAAAATACAGCCTTGTATGATTACATGTACATCAACAATATAAAACAAATCTTCATTTTGCTACACTAAGACACGTAAAATCAGTTTTCCTGTGTCTAAAACAAGTCCAAAAATAGATTAGAGCCTCCCTAAAACCTCTATCAAAAGTTAAAACAGAATTAAAATGCCAGTAAGCGCTCTTTGGTAAAAGATTCTTGATGTAAATATGACATAAAACCAATGATCAGTAAAACCGGCTGGCGTGATGCTGCAGCTTTTAAGAGCATTAAAATGGTGCTTGAAACAATAAAAACAGTCAAGCCTGGCCATAGAAATCCTGTCCTCACCTAGATGGGACCATGTATACCAGAGGTGGGCAAACTAAGGCCCAAGGGCCACATGTGGCCCGATGAGCTATTTAATCCGGCCCACAGAGCCTTCACAATCATTCCTCCAAAAGCCAAATGAAGGGAGTTGTCAGCTTGATTGGTTAGAGACAGGTTCAGACAGGTTTTTAGCTAACCGCCGATCCTCGTTTCGGAGGTTAGTTTCCTGCTCCACCTGGCCGGCCCCTTCACCAAGATCTAAAACCCAGTGTGGCCCTTCACGCTAAATAATTGCCCACCCCTGATGTATACTGATGGCAGTCTGCGCGCATCCTCTTCCACATATCCACGAGGCCATGGGAGTGGACCAGCTGCCCCAGAGCATGTTTGGATCCTGGATGAGGCTCTGCATGGTTGCGGTCTAATAACTCATTCTGTGTACAGTTAAAATCCCCACCCAAGATTAAAAAATCCTCCGAGCCACAGCAGTTCAGCTTGGTGCTGACCTTCTCTAAAAACCTCTTCCTCTCTGCACCGTTGATCAGAGCATAAATATTAATAAAAACCAGAGTGTGTTTGTCAAAGTGTGCCTTTACTAAAATACATCTCCCCTTCACTACATGCTCCACCTCCACTGATGTAGGAGTGAATGACCTGGAGAACAGGAACCCCACCCACCCCAGCAGTGCTAAAGTGGCTCAGGACCACCTGTCTCTCCCACTCTTTGTCCCAGTCAGGTGCATTCTGTTCATCGCTATGCGTTTCTTGTAAAAATAATACATCCACATTTTTCCTCCGTGCTGTGTCAAACACCAAAGCCCTTTTTTCTGCCACCCTGGCGTCATTAACATTTAACATCCCTACTCTAAAAGACTCCATATTGAGTGAGAAGTTAAAAACACTGGCAATAAGAGAAAAAAATAAAATCAAGACATCCATGATCATTAAAAATCAAGCTCTTTTATAACTTTTATCATTTGTTTTTTTAGTCTAAAAATCTCTTGATTTGTTAACTTGGACGTGGCCTTATTTTTTACAACATGTCTTGCCGAACAAAAGCTTGTCTAAACATTTTTTCTATGTTTAAGCCTTTAATGCTTTTTGTTTGCTGAAGGAACAGCTTGAACATTTTATCTGGGTAATATTTGCTCTCTTGACTCGCAGTGGTGATGTTAGACACGTGACTGCAGTCAGACATGTATGCTTCTGGTTCACTGTCGCTGTCTGCAGTGGTGGCTGCTGGGGCCTCCAGTCGCCCAGCTTTACAACCTTCCACCACCGCAGTCAGCATGTTTTTACGTTTACTGCGCTGCTTTGCAGGAGCAGACGCAGACACACACAGACACACTCTCAAGCACACTCTTGGGCACCCTGGGGTCCACGACACAAGCATGAACAGCGGCAACGCCCTCAGCCTGCCTGCCTGCTGCCTTACCCAGCCCTACCTTACTCCTGCCACCCTCTACCTCACCTACCATCTCCACCACCTCACCTATCTCGCTAATCTCATCCACCAAACCTCCTGGCGCACCTACCTTACCTATCTCACTCCTGCTGCCCACCCTCTCACCTGACATCTCCACCTTCTCACCTGTCTCATTCATCACCTCACCTTTGCCACCTATGTTCTCAGTCTTACCTACCAAACCACCTACCTTGCACGCCACCTCACCTGTTTCACTCATGTTACCCACCACCTCACCTGTGTCATCCACCACCTCACCTGTGTTACCCACCACCTCACCTGTCTCACCCATGTTACCCACTGCCTCACCTACCTGTCCTACTCCTTCCACTACCATCTCTTCTATGTCCCTATTACTAATTCCATCACCAACCACCTCAGTGTGATCACCGTGCTCCCTGTGCTCATTGTGCTCCCCGTGTTCACAGTGCCCCCCTGACTCTCGCACACCGCTCCCTCTCGCTGCGCAGTAACGGGTGTCCAGGCCTCCCAGCGGCGGCCGCCTCCCCCGATTTCACTGGCGGCAAACCCGCCGTAGCGGACCCAGCCTCAACCGAGCCAGCACGGTTTGGACAAGCTCTGACGAGGTGCCCTTCCTCCCCACAGCCAGAACACTTTAGTACGGTGGCACACAGCGGGTAGTCAAAAGCATCCACCCGCACCATGAATCGGTAGTCAAACTCCTCAGTTTTGTTATTCAAGATCATAAACACTTGCCTACGATGAGAGACAACGTGTTTCAGTAGCGGTGATTTACACCCAGACAGAACTTTCTTCATCGGAGAGACTACCTTTCCATGATCAGAAAATCATCGTTGATCAGAAAATCATCGCTGATGAACGGCGGCACGTTCGACAGCGTGATTTTCGTTGCAGGCTGCGTCAACAGCAGCACCGGCTCAAACAGCCCGTTGACGGTAATCCCCGTCTCCACCAGCCTGTTCACTTGCTCCACCTTCTCCAAAAACAGCACCACCGCTTTATTCATCCGGGCAGCAGATCTAATGGAGCTGTACCCGATAATCTCCCCCACAGCCAGCGCTACCTCCTCCACGCCGCACAGAGAGGTGGAGCCCACTTTGACGCCGTGCTTCCGTGACAGCCTGGTGAGGCTGTCAATCGCCATGCCGGCTCCTGAACAGCACTCCTGGCAGCCAAAACCGGGTGACAAAACCACACAAAACCACCACAAACTAAAACCAAATTACACCAAAATAAACACAAACACCTACACACGCCACCACCAATAGATCGTTATAGAAAAAAGGACAGAAAACGGAAAAAGAAGCCAACAAACTCTTTCTCACTGTGCTCTTCCACTCACACTCCTCCCACACGAAGAAAAAAAATTACTCTTCATCTCAAAGCAAATGCAATATATTTATTAAACCCTATTTATTAATTCCCAGTTTGTTGTTCAACTATGCATTTTCTCTACCTGAAGTCTGAGATGTATTATATTATTTTAGTCAGGGGAAACAAAGCAGGGGTGGTAAAAGACTGTGTGATAAAAGTAAAATCTTTACTTTCTGTATTTGAAATGTGAAACAAAAAAAAAAAAAAAAAAATTGCCATGCATGAAAGCAGCTGTCAGGGAAACTATTCCTATTTGGTTATATATTTGGTGAGAAAGTGGCAAGTGAGTTCAGTAATTTTCAGTGTAACAGTGGATTTTAGTAATGCAGTGGAATTCAAAATTGATTATTAACTAAATGAATCTTGGTAAAATTTAATAAAACGCTGTATTCAGAATCAGAATCAGAATCAGAAAGGGGTTTATTGCCATTGTCAGTGAACAGAATTCACAGACTAGGAACTTGCTTCGGCGTAAGGTGCAACATAAAACACAGAATCTAAAATATAGTCTCTTGAAATAAATACACAAATATACAAAATCCGAACAGTGCAACTGTAGTGCAAATGTTAAAGTGACAGTGAAAAGGTAGTCAAGTGTTCATTAGTCCAACAGCAGATGGAAATCTGACAGATTCAGGTCTGTTTTGGGGTGTGAGTTGTAAAAGTAAGTCCAGAATCAAAGTTTTCCAGTGCAGTGATGTGAAAAAAAGTGTACTTAGAACAACCAAAACTCATGTCTACAACCCACACATAAGTGAAAAATTATATTTAATAATCAGAAATTGTATTCTGTTAAACACTATAAGTGTATATGCTACACCAAAATTATCCAAACCAAATAAAAGGACAAGTGATTTGTAATGAATAATAAAGCATCAAGATACTGTATAAGTAAATACTTTATAAGTAAATACTGTTGAATGTATGTTCCCTAATCTAAAATGTTACCTAAACTTTATATCCTTTATCATCGGTGTCTAAATGAATCAATAAAAAGTTGCAGAATAATTTGAATTTAAATGTTATGTAGGTTTCTGTATGTGTCTGGTCGTCAAAAAGTGGGTATGCTGTAAAAAGAGAGGAATTGTTCAAGGGGGTAATATAACCTAGTGAATATACAGTGGGCCTGTAATGATTTACTATGCAAGCAGAAGTCACGTGCTAACCAGTAATAAATGATGTTATAGGTAACATTTTTAAGTAGGGAACACACATTCACCAGTATTTACTTATTTATGTTTTATTATTCATTACAAATCACTTATTGTGATCTTATTCTGCATGGTAAATAATTTTGAATATGTGTTCCCTAATCTAAATTGTTACCAAAATTTTGTGTCTCGTGTTAATGTGTCGTTATTATTATTATTATTTTTTTAAGCAAACTGCTGTTTCTTGCTACAAACCATATTAAAGGCCTTGTATTGTGTGCTTCACCATGTCTACAGCCAAACGCATCTTAAACCTGCTAAAAATACAATTCTACGTAGCAACCAGGAATACACACTTTCAGTACATTGTGCAGACTTATATATTCAGTGACTAATTCTCAAACAATGCTGCTATGATCCTAATGGTATTTTCTAACAGAAACTTCAAAGATATTGGTTTCACATCTGCAGAAAACTTACCCTAATGTCATTGTCACATACACTGTACAGTGAAAAAGATAAAGAAAAAAAAAGAAAATCATTCTCTTTACCTGCTTTCTCATTTCCTATTCATAATTAAAGTGTCTCAGAGGAGCATTTCCACTGCACTGCCCTATTTCCATATTTGCCCACAACGAGAACCTTTTTATGCTTTGTTCTGTCAGGAGAAATAAGTGAATTTCTTCCTCATAAATGGTGTCGCACGGTCCCAACAGAATTATTCTGAAATCATAACCATGGTCTAATGTCTGTCCATTTGCTTCCATTTTCAACAAACTCTTATTGTGATTAACCCACTAAAAATCGTGACCTCGTATTATCAGCAAAGTGTTCCATGGACAATGTCTCTTACAGGAGTCAAATAAATAAAATTAACAGCACAAAAGTGCAGGAGTTGAAGCTAAAGCTGAAGCTGCCAACAAACCAGTTATTACAATCATACGCCATATTGGAGTTTTATTGACATTTATATTTCCAAAGTTTCACTCAAGCTGCAGCTTAGTGTCCCAATTCCAGTATTATTTGAGTCATCTGACACAGATTTGAAGTGCTAAGGCCCTATTCTTCTGCAGTGCAGTGCAGTGCAGGACTAAAACGCATCATTATGGTGGTGCAAATGAATAATTAATTGCATCAAATTCCATTTTTCTTTTTCTGGGAAGCTTTGTGTTCCACGGAGGGGCACAACAGAATTTGTGTTATGCGATTTAAAGTTCTTACTCACAGGTACTATAACTGTGTTCCTTTGACGACTCTAAAGAAACTCCGTTTTGCTGTGGACTTTGTACATTTTCCAAAACACAACCTCACTTTAACGCATGTCCAGCCTTCTTGGACCACTTTTTTATGTCTACACGTGGTGGTCTGGTGGAGAAGTGTGCTTTGGTGACCAACTGTTTGGTGACCTCCATCCTCCTCCATCAAAGAGGGTCCTTCATCTTCCTCTTGGACATGCTCTGACTGCCCTTTGCTTAAGCTCATACTGTGAACATGCCTTCTTCCTTTTTCTGTTGAATCTATCACCATCTCCTGCATTCCCTTTTTGACTTAGCATGCTGGATGTCTTGGATGTACATTATCTTTATCTACATTTTTAGAGTGCCTCAAGCACGTTCCTCCTGCACTCCACACTCATGCAACTTGCTCAGGTCTGAGTCAAGTTTGCCCTACTCTCTTGTATCAATAATGTTTGGAAATGTGGTTTTATCTTTCCTGGCTGGTGCCTTCCTCCCTTTCTGTATCACCTCTAGTTTTATGAGAACAAGTACACTGTGGTGCCATCAGGCAAACATCTTAAACAAGGAAAATAATGTAGATAGGAAGTGGCTGTTAGTGAGCCCTGTTGTTCAACCATTGGAACCCACCCCCCAACAAACCATTTTTAATAAGAAATAAAAAGGAGAACAATAACAATAATAAAAATCAACCAAAACAGCATCATATAGTCTTAAAAAGTATTTATCAAGTTTAGCAGATCTCTGATGTTAACAACAGAAGCTAAACTCCACAAATATTAAAACAGAATGAGCATTAATTGATATTTAATAGGGAGTAGAGAGGACAGATGTCACTCAGGCAGTCAGAGGAAATTAGCACTTTAGGAACTTTTCTCTGCTTACATTTTCACACAAATATTTTGCCAGAAATGTATCTCCTGTAAATGTCTTCACATATTTATTGTATAGAGAGGCTTTTGATTAAAAATGAAACATCAAAACATATTTGCACATTGCTTGTGAACTAGACTCTCTCTCTCACACACCCCCCCCCCCCCACACACACACACTTGAAGATCACTCGTGGTTTTGGGGGTTTTATGCAACAACACAGATCATTTACATTGGGTTTGGTGCACATCCTGTGCAAATTTGACTTTAACCTTCCACCAAAGCTGAGGTGAAGACAGGCAAACATCGTCCGCCATGCAATCATACAAAACAAAAATACAAATGTTCTGGCACAAATAGGAAAAAAATGATGATGATTATCACAGAATTACTTTCCTATATACTTCTGATCCTACACAACACTTTGGTTGTGTTTACAATAAATCATGTGTTCTAAGCTCGATCAGGTACCTCTGTAAGTGATACTATGTGTTTCACGGTGTTGCTGTTATACTAGCATCATGGTAATGTTCTCAGTATAATCTCAGAAACACACAGCTTATGCTTGGGACACATAAAAAAACTTGTTTATGTATCAATAGCAGGACGTCATTTCTGCCAACAGCCTTTGACTGAATCTATCCATGTCCTAGGATCTATCCATGTCCTAGGATCAGAGGACATGATCACACAGGACTTAGCTATATAAAACTATCCAATTTGGAAGCAAGAATCAGTTCCAGATACTTTGAGGCAAAACAAAGAGACAACACAAGACAGTCAAGAAAACTTCCAAAAAGTGTTTGCATTGAATATGCATTTGAAACTGAAAGTAAATCAGGGTCTAAGATACTTGATAAGTCAATCCGATTGACTGTTCAGCTTTAGTCAGAATGAGAGATGAAATGGAAATAAACACACACACACACCTTACACACACACACATCCACACACACACCTTACACACACACAATAGAGAGGTGTATGAGATATAGCAGTAGTTCCACTACAAATACCATGAGCCTGATGAGCCCTTTCTAATTTTCACTGCATCAGTGACAGCAGTGCTGATTTCAGTAGTGCCACATGACAGTCTGAATGCAGAACAGGCCAGTTCTTTGACATACTCTAGCTGCTAATACATGAAAAAAAATAAACAAAAACAAAAACAACAAAAAAATAATGACAGAATTACCATGGCACAATTGTGAGAGCCTCATGTAATCTTCGACGGTCAATTTTACTGCATTAATTGTCAGATAACTAATTATGGTTGATACTAAACATGACCACTTGACTGAACCTGCACGATTTCAAATGGAAAGCTCAGCCCCTGGGTTTTATTTTGAGTTATTCTCAAATATACCTCCCAGCAACAGAGCATCAATAATCTGCCACTAAAAATATATCAGACACACAGACACACCTACACACACACACACACACACACAGACACACACACAAATCTCTAGAAACAAGACATGTAACAGAATTCCCTCTCTTTCTTTTCCCACTGTGATTCCTAACCTGATCATGCATTGCAGTTAAAAATATCTCCACAAGAAAAGTGTATAAAAAGGAGATAATGTGTCCTGACAATAAAATATCTGCTGTGGAGGGGAAAAACCTCTGACCTTATTAAATTAATTAAGCCACAGCTTAATATAATAGAGGAGTGTAGAGAGATAGAGAGAAAAAGCAGTCCCTTTTTAAGTCTCTTGCTGATGAAGCTGGAGGGAATGAACACCAACCTTACAAAACGTATTCAATTAATTTTAGTCTCAATGGAATGCACAATAATTGTCTTCAATGTCATTAATTTCAGCCTGTCTTTGACTGCTCTCCTCACTCCTCACACAAGAAGACATCCACTGAAATTTCTCTCTCTCTCCCGTGTGTGCATGCAATTTATTATTAGCACAAGGTTAGAATTTAAAATGCTCACATGATCGTTTACTGAATCAAATGCCATAAAACAACATTCTAAATGGATGGATTTGCTTGGCTTGTCTTGCCTGTCCTGAGGGGCGGGGACATTTATGGTCCAGAGGACAAGAGACTGGCTGATGACTGGTTTCTAAGGTGATACATGAAGAGGTCATGATCCAGACAGGAAAGTGTGATGAAAGAAATTTGTTTTATTTTATAAGCCTCATGTCCACATGCTAAACTGTCTACAACAGCACATACAACAAAAAAACAATGTGTATATCGCAAAGTGTGCTTAAAAAAACAAAAAAAAAACAAAAAAACTTTAAAAATTACTTTTGATTTAGTCATCTGCAATAAAAAAATGTAAACAGGAAAGGATACAATTTTTTATCAACTTGTCTGATTCTGACATTCAAAGGGTGTTTCACAGCGTGTCTGTGAGATTTCGCAGCCTCGGGGTTTGTAAGGAAATGGATTCATATGTGCAGGTTGAGATATTATCTTTACTCTAATGGACATCTGGTTTCTCAAAGCATTTCTTCAGAATAGAGGCAAGTTTCACTAAATAACACACAATAGTTATTTAGAGTCGGTAATTATTTGGGGGAAGAGGGATGCTCTGCAGATACCTTCCTTCACCACAGACATGTTTCCTTTTTCTGCTCCAAGATTGGTTTATTTAAAATTAGGTTTTTCAATATTTTAATGTCAAGTCTTAATATCCGCGAAGAACTTTAGAAAATGCTTTCTTTTCTATACTAGTCTCTATTTGTCTACCACCTGTTAAAGAATAGTTGAAGGCTGTTTGGATCAGATGTTTAAGGTTCCTTAATGTTTAAATTGTGGCTCAGGAATGTATACCACATACTGTATCTTTCACAAATTTATTAATAAATTAGAGGGAATATAGCTGGGTAAATACACAATGTGATTAGTTGTAGAGCTACTTTTGCACGCATACTCATTTAATTACAGGACTTCCTGTTTGAATGCCACCACTTGGTCGAATATTACACTCATAAAGCTATTTAAACTATACTTACAGCCTGAATAGACTATCCCATCAGGCAACTGTCCTCGCCCAGATTTACATCCAATTAGGGCAATTCATTTATTCAACAAGCTATCGTTAATTCTTTTAGGAAAACCCTTCCAACTAGCAGATCATCATTTGCAATTTCAGGCACAATACTCATAATTGTGGAGCAAGAGAAGTTGTTTATTCTCACACCAGATTTGGCATTTTGTCTCATATTCTGATATTCACTGTCAGTCCGATCACTTCTGCCATCTAGATTTTATGATGGTGATGAGACACATTTGTGAAAATAAGAGGGTTTAAATGAGAAAGGGGGTCAACTGAAAAGAACAGGTTTCACTATGGATGCTAATAGTGGTAACTTCCAGAACTCTAGAATGTTCTGAAGAAACTGAACGGTCTCTATCAATTTTTAAAATCCAGAAAAATTAAGACAGAATGATCTGGTAACAAACACTTTCAATGTCTCAGACATTGTCCTTCATATATATAGATATATATATATAGATATATATCTATATATCTATATATATATATAGATATATATATATACCTATATATATATATATATATAAAATTCCCTTCTCACCCCCCATGGGTGGTTCCTCCTCTATTCTAAGCTCGGGTCCTCTACCAGAGGCCTGGGAGCTTGAGGGTCCTGCGCAGTATCTTTGCTGTTCCTAGTACTGCACTTTTCTGGACTGAGATGTCTGACGTTGTTCCAGAGATCTGCTGTAGCCACTCCTCCAGTTTGGGGGTCACTGCCCGGAGTGCTCCGATCACCACGGGCACTACTGTCACCTTCACCTTCCAAGCCTTTGCCAGCTCCTCTCTGAGCCCTTGGTATTTCTCAAGTTTCTCATGTTCCTTCTGCCTGATGTTGCTGTCACTTGGTATTGCCACATCTACCACAACGGCTCTCCTCTGCCCTTTATCAACCACCACGATATCTGGCTGGTTCACCATCACCATCCTGTCTGTCTGTATCTGGAAGTCCCACAGGATCTTCGCTTGGTCATTCTCCACCACCTTTGGAGGTGTTTCCCATTTTGACCTTTGGGTTTCCAGCCAATACTCCACACAGATGTTCCTGTAGACTATGCCAGCCACTTGGTTATGGTGTTCCATGTATGCTTTCCCTGCCAGCATCTTACACCCTGCAGTTATGCGTGAGCACGTCATCCGTCATCCTTGTCCTTGATGTACTCATGGAGCTTGGCTGTTTCGTTATGGATAGTGGCTCTCACGCTCACTAGTCCTCGGCCTCCTTCCTTACGACTTGTGTACAGTCTCAGGGTGCTGGATTTGGGATGGAACCCGCCATGCATGGTGAGGACCTTTCGTGTCTTAACATCTGTGGTCTGTATCTCTTCCTTTGGCCACCTCATTATTCCTGCAGGGTATCTGATCACTGGCAGGGTGTAGCTGTTTATTGCCCGGGACTTGTTCTTGCCATTGAGCTGGCTTCGAAGGACTTGTCTTACTCGCTGGAGGTATTTGACTGTTGCCGCTTTCCTTGTTGCCTGTTCAAGGTTGCCATTTGCCTGTGGTATTCCAAGGTACTTGTAACTGTCCTCAATGTCTGCCATTGTTCCTTCTGGGAGCGAGACCCCTTCAGTGTGGACTACCTTGCCTCTCTTAGTCACCATCCTACTACATTTCTCAAGCCCGCATGACATCCCAATGTCGTTGCTGTAGATCCTGGTAGTGTGGATCAGGGAGTCTATGTCCCATTCGCTCTTAGTGTACAGCTTGATGTCATCCATGTAGAGGAGGTGACTGATCGTCACTTCCGGTATCCATAGCCAGTCTTGTTGATTATCTGGCTCAGGGAGTTCAGGCCTATGCAGAACAGCAGTGGGGACAGAGCATCTCCTTGGTATATGCCACATTTGATGGACACTTGTGCAAGTGACTTGCCATTGGCCTCAAGGGTGATTTTCCACAACCTCATCGGGTTCGCCACGAACGCTCTTAGAGTCCTATTGATGTTGTACAGCTTCAGGCATTCAGTGATCCATGTGTGTGGCATCGAGTCATAGGCTTTCTTGTAATCAATCCAGGCAGTGCACAGGTTGGTCTTTTGGGACTTGCAGTCTTGGGCAACTGTTCTATCAACCAGGAGCTGGTATTTGGCTCCTCTGGTATCTCTACCAATGCCTTTCTGTGCTTTGCTCATGTACTGATCCATGTGCCTGCTTATCTTAACCGCAATGATGCCTGACATGAGCTTCCATGTTGTGGAGAGACAGGTTATTGGCCGGTAGTTGGGTGGGACTGCACCCTTTGCGGGATCCTTCTGGATTAGGATTGTTCTTCCCTTGGTTAGCCATTCTGGGTGAGTCCCATCTCTTAGCAGCTGGTTCATTTGTGCTGCCAGGCGCTCATGGAGTGAGGTGAGTTTCTTTAGCCAGTAGGCATGGATCATGTCAGGGTCTGGTGCTGCCCAGTTTTTCATACCTGATACTCTTTCCTGGATGTCTGCCACTGTGATGGTAACTGGTTTCTGTTCAGGGAGGTTGCTGTGCTCCTCTCTCAGAGACACCAGCCACTGAGCACTGCTGTTATGTGCTGCCTCCTTCTCCCATATACTCTTCCAGTACCGTTCGGTTTCCAGCCTTGGTGGGTCTATTCTGCTGTTATTACCCTGCCACTGAGCATACACTTTCGCGGGTTGAGTTGCGAACAGCCTGTTTATTCGTCTGGCTTCATTGGTTTTTGTGTATCTCTGTGTTTGTTTGGCAGTTTCGAGTGCTTCAGGTATGGGCATCTGGATGTACCTCTTGCGCCTCTCTGGGCCTCTCTCAATTGACTCACTTCTCTCCGTGCTGCCTTGATTTTAGCCTCCAACCTTCGTTTCCATGGTGGGTATTGTTTCTCATGGCTACCATGGTTGCTCTTATAGCCAAGCATCTCTAGGATCACTGCTGCTGAAGTGTATATCAGCTCGTTGGTTTCAGTGATTGTTGAGGTAGGGATCGCTCTCAATGCTGCATTCACACTTTCCAGGAGACTTTCAGATGGTACTTCACTTAGCCGTTGTAAACGTTGTCGGGGTTGCCTTGTGTTCATTCTCGCCATGATTCTATCTTTCAGGTCAGTTGCTGCCTCGCTCAGCGTTATTGGTATATCTGCACTCATTGGGGCTTTGTTCCCAATCTCTGGTTGGGGCATTGGTATAACCTCCTCCCCTCTGACCTGGCGTCCTGGCCCGTAGCATTTGTGTTGTACTTCGTCAATCTCAAGTTGTGATAGCAGTTGCCGTTTGCGAATGTTGGAACATTGAGTTACTAATTGTTTCGCGGTCAGCCATGACTCATCATGGTATGAGGTAGGCAGTAATGTGAAGGGTCTTGCCCAAGGACCCACACTGGATGCTGCTGTATTAGTCCTTGTGCCCTCCGGGAATCGAACCCTGGTCCCCCGTCTACCCGTGTGTGTGTGTGTGTATATATATATATATATATATATATTGCCATCTTCTGGTAGCTATGGCATTTTTTGCTATCACAGTATCTTTATCTTTAATTTATAGGAAAATAAACCCTTAAAACTCTTTAGCTGTAAACAATAACTAAAGAACTATGAACCTGATCTGTGATTTACACTAAAGGGACACGAAGATACAGACATGCTCTCATAATTAGCATGACTAATTAGCTGCAAAGGAACAATAATTAATTAAAAAATTACATTTAATTATTGAATACATTATAAAGTCAGAGGGGTAAAATGGAGTGTGGGGGTAATTAAAACAAATGTTAGATGTGTTCCTAATTAGATTAGGTTTAGAGTAAAATGGGACTATACAGATTGGGGGCCAGGGGAGAAGAGAAGCAGGCTGTCACGTAGCTTTTCAGTTCATCAGCAGGCCGAAGGAGAAACAGCTAGGGGACAGTGCAGATCAACCACCGACCCACAGCAATGTAGCTAATTATCTGCGGACTTTGCTTTATACATCCACTGTGCTTTCAACACAGTAGTGTATTTTGATGGCTGGGGACAGCCACCCTTTTTAAATTTTTGCTTGGAATTAATGATCAAACCAAAAAACAACCACAACAATAATAAGTATAAAGCTTCATTTTAATATACAGACAGAGAATACAGCAAAAACACAGCATTTATTGCAATAATTCACGCATTTCCTGTCTAATGGGATATTAACACTGGAATGTTTCCAAACAAGCAATATGGACAAAAAAAAAAGAGAGAAAAAAGGGTAGCAAAGCCAACCTTACATATGAGGTCACATGTCTTGCCCCACTAAAACACGTGATGTGGAGCAGCAAAATTGTAATGGAAAATCATCTGGAGCTCTGGACCACAATGGCCTACATCAGGTCACATGTAGATGGCATGTCATGCTAAATGGATGCTTTGTCATTACTTCATATCATAGGTGAAGTCTCATGTTGTGCGTAGATAGAAAGGAAGCACAGGATGGACTCTGGATGTTTGGAAAAAAAGACAAAATCCAACAATCTCAAAGCATGACCCAGCCTGAAAACAGTACAAGTCGTGAGAGAGCTGCCACGGAGCGAAACATCCTGATGGAGTGCTCACAAAGAGAGATTCGATCCCAGATGAGCAGAGGCTGTTTAAGTGGATGAACTAACTCAACAGTTAACCAGTAACCACACACCTGTCTGAGAGCAGAAACCTGCAACAGTTTCCATCTCTGATGTGTCTCAGAGCACACTTTGTCATCACTCTAATGCGGAATGCGTTTATCTTCTTCCTGAGCTCAGCGGATGCTGCCGTGATCTCTGCCTCACTGTTGGCACGCTTCCTTTTCTCACCTTTCTCTATTGCGTTCTTCAGTTCTAATACTTTATGCTACTCTGCTCTGAACTTCTTGCACTCTCACTGGCATCTAATCTTTTACTACTTTAAATTAAACATTTTGAAATTTCTTCCTGGTTTATTTATTTATTTCTCTCAGCAAAAGTGACTCCACATGAAATTAAATTAATAAAATAAACAAAATGGAAAAATCTTGCAACAAGTTATGTGATAGAAGGCCAGTGAAAGATTGGCTGATCGTATCCATGAGATGAAGGAATACTCAATGTACCTCAATTATAAGAGACACTTTCCACCTTCCCGTCTTCGCCTGATAGAAGTAGAGCAACAATTGTGTCAGAAGACGGCTCACGTGTCACTAGAAAGGACACAGAAACACTGTTGTTCAAAAGAACATACAGGTCCAAAAGAAGTAACCGGTTATAAAAAACATCCAAATTTTCTTCTGTGGGGATGAACCTCATATCAAGTTATTCACCAACCTCTCAGCTGGTTATGTTACTCTCGATTGTCTTCTGGGAGGAGGCGGTGGACTAGCTTTAACTGTAATGAATGTATGCAAATTAACGTTCAGCATTATTGCATGGTCACAAACATCATAACCAAGGACTTGCTGCTGTAACGGTTCCTTTTCATGGTGACAGTGTTGCTTCTAGATCCTCACATTGTCGCTGTGAGTTGAATGTTGAATATTGTGCTCTTTCTGTCCTCCTAAAAGCATCTCTTGGGTCAGTTTCATTCAAATGTGCTGTTGGTATTAATTTGACTCAAGCACAAAGACTTTCTCACATGTTGAAGTCTTCAGTGTCGATATGATCAGAATATTACTGCTGTGACATTTAACATCACTCAATTGCAGCCGAGGACTTCAGATCTTTTTATTCAACTGGAGTCCATTTAAATAAACTGTAGCAATTCCATGCGAAAAAAAAACAGAGGTATGAAAGATCGAATCCTCCTCAGTTGTCATTTCCTGGAGATTTCAGGCTTTGTCTTCATTTTGTGTATTAGAGTGGAATCCCTGGAACCTTTTCACTATAAATAGAATTATAATCATACAGTATTATTATTATCACAATATTATTTGTAATTTGTTTTTGAAAAGAAACTTGATCGCAATAAAAGTGAAAATAAATAAAAGTGAAAAAAACTATCAAAAAAAAAAAAAATGAAAATATTAATTAATGGTGTGCCAGAGGGATGATTAGAATCAGCTAGTGGTGGAGGTGATGACTATTGAAAGCTCAATCTGGAAATAATAGAACTGGAGAACCAGCCAAGACCGGCTCACTTCTATGAGAGTACAATGTTCATGTATGCGTTGTGTTCTAATCTGAGCAAGGAAGCCTGTACTTTATTCTTTGTGCTCCCTGTACCCGACTGATGAATGAAAATATTTGTGATAAGACTGAAGTAGGATCTTAAAAAGCCTCTGTTTAGGCAGATCCTGGCTCAGATCTGGTTTGTTGATGTTGCTCTTTGTGTCCGCCCCTATAAACTAATTAAAATTAGATGTGTGTCCCCAACACACTAGCCTCTGTTGGCTCGGCTGTCGCACAAGTGTTGGCCCACGGCCCAGACCTCATCCCTCCTCTAACCTGGAACCTTTTGTTCTAACAAGCTTTGCGCTGGTCCTGCTGTTCTGGCAGGATGGTGGGAGGAATAACAGTTTGAGCCGAAGTCTAGAGCTGACCGCTAACCTGACTGACTGTTTACTTCCAAAAGAGCTTGAATCTGTTTTTAAATTTGTTTTACTTTTCAATGCTTTGACTTCAGTAGTTAATAAATAATAAAAAGTGTCAGATTTATATTAGATCCTACCATAATTTTGTATCACAAAAGCACATCCTCTGTATTGTCATGGATTAATTTTTCTTTAACAAGGCCTCAAAATCATTTTTTTTTTGTATGCTGTGCTTTTGGCAGTGTGCATTGGTCCTCAGGAGATTTTGTGATGATGATGTTTCCTCAAAGAATTGTCATTTTATCCCAGTTTGATGAGAGTTCATTCACTATTTCACAGCCTATGGAAATAAGTTAAAAAATTCAGATCTATCAGTTGTTTGTATGCAGACAGTTCATTAAAAACAACAACAACAACAACAACAACAACAACAATAATTGTTCTCACATCTCTTTTATACATCTTCCTCATGTCTCCACTGAGAAGCAATTAGACTGCAGACAGACATCATATAAAAGAAGTGAGAGGCAGAGGTGTGTATATGCGGCTATTTCAGAAATAACACGAGGCGGTTATTTCAGCGATGGAGTGTTTTTGTAATGGGGTGGTCAGATGATCATCTCCTCTGATATGCAAATGTGAGAGTGACACCACAGGAGTACCCACACCTGTGAGGGATAGTGAGTTTTTGTTCAGCAGAGACAAAACCTGCTGGTTACAGATGTGATAACCTTCTGCAGTTTTCTGAAATTCAGTAAAATGCTATTCTCCGGTTGTGATAGTCTTATGAGGAGTTTGCTCCAGGGCACTGTTTTACAATGCTCATCCATTTTATTCCACACTGTTGGAACCTTCCCCTGTTTGAGACGCTCGTTATTTTTATACACTAAAAGACAGCCATAATTGGAAGGGTGCTCACCCTTAAATAGGTCTCAGTGTAATAAACAGCTGTTTGCTGATGTATCCGTGTGTGTGAAAGTGTTACTGAATAATCATATTAGCCTCGCAAATATATAACATCATACCGAGTTCATGTTCATGCCTGTGAATGTGATTTCTGCGTTCATCCTGGCCCACCATATACATTTGCACCCACAGGAGGGTCTTCATGTCCCCCTACCTTCTTCAGATTCTGCACTGACATTGATGCATGTCTGGCTGCACCATTGACTTGATGGTGCTTAATTTACAAGATCCTTTCTGCAGACAATTGATGTTTCTCCTCCAGTGGTGTGCTCTGTGGAGCCCTGACAATTTGCAGACATGAATGCACTGATGTGTCTGTGTTTCACTCATTGAAGCTCGTGCATGTCAGCATGCTCAACCCAGAACAGCTGACAGGGGAAGGGGTGGAAGGTGCAGAACACGCTGTGTCCTCGCAGTGGTTAGGAGGTGTAGTGGACGGTCAATAGGGGGAACTCACGACCTGACTGGAGTTTACGTAAAAACAAGTTTTCTCAAGCCACAAATTACAAACTACATAGTTTAATTACAATGGATTTTAAACCCGGAAAAACAAAATCACTGTAAAATTGAGTGGAAAAACAAAAGAACCTTCCAAGATCTCAGATTTTTGAAAAGTGTCATTTAATTCTGAAAAATCCTCAATTTCTCAATATAATATGCCATATATGCTTTATATAAAGCTAATATAAAATAAAATAAAAACTGATGTGGAGGCACACAAACAAATGTATCAGTGCTTAGACTTGGTATATTACCAAAAACATGACTTTTTTCTTTTTGACTATGTCTGACTGTGATGGAGATGAACTCTGCTCTGTTTTCTCCTTCGTTCACTGACCATTTACTGTTCAAATAAATTCAGTTGCCTTACTGACACATTAATTCAAAGTTATCTCTGACATTTAACATGAACAAAATTAGGGCCAAAGTTTTTAAATGATCAATTAATATAGTTTTTAATTAAGACATTATCAATTAATTGAGTAATTAATTACATTATTTCGCTGTAGACCATTCGTGTTCACATTGTGGATCGTATCTAAATTTACTGTGATAGAATGTAGACATTTAAGTTATTTATTTTTTTTCTAAGTATGCTATATACACCCAGTTTGAGCTGACATTGTTTACTTGCCTTAAGGAGATCAGAGATGAGGAAGCTCTTCATCAGAAACGCAGCCGACTGTTCTTCCCCCCCCAAGACTTATTGTAGTAGTCTGTCTGTTTCACCAATAGCAAATTTGAGTCCTTAAACTCCTTTAACCTAAAATATGAACCTGGAATGGATGTGTTCTTATTTCTCTAATGAAAAAAAAAATGTATAGGCTTTTCTGACTAAATCGTATTGATGTGGAAGAGCAGAACAACAGTCACATGATGCGTTTGCACAGAAAAGCAGCTCATATTTACTGTGTATTGATAAAGGAATATGGTTAATGAAAATTAAAGTGAACTGAGTCTGCTGCTCTTAGACAATATGCGCATCACATATTATAGCCCTAGAACAAGGGTTAGGATACTATAACACAGGATTCCACTCACTGTCACTGTAGTCATGTACGGACTATACACATTCTTTGAAAAGCCCTCATTTATTGTCATGTTCTTATTTTCACGCTGTGTTTTATTATATGAAACCAAATAATAGCGATAGAACGTTTTTCTTCTCATTTCATCTTGGTGCCTTGTTTTGGTATATATTTCTTGGTTCATACATTAAATAATTCCCCTTACTATAAAATGATTTCTGCTCCGAAATTAGACCATTAGGGGTCGCATGAAGTCCGCAAATTCCGCTCTGAATGGTGGACGAGAGTTTATAACGTTACCACAACTAGGTGTAATTATAGGTTTAAGACCATGTGAATGGCGCATCATCCTTTGCATACGTAAAATTCCTTTTTGCATGCATTAGCTGGATTCTTCCAGCCTACATACGTATAGCTCTCACGTCCAGACAGGTCCGTCCCCTACATGTTACCCCACAACCCAGTTTAATCACGTATGTGTTTATTATATGAGGCGGGGTTCGGTAGTTACAGTGTCAGAGTTATTCATGTACAGTGTTATTATTATCATGCCGTCTCTTGTTTTGCGTCATTTCTTCTCAACAGTGTGGCTTTGGAGAAGATGGAGTGAGAGAGGCAGAGAGCAGTGGGCGAGACTTGGGGGGCCCGGCACAGTTTGACTGGCAGACCCGATATCCAATCAATAGAGTGCGCTCACCGTGATTTGCAGTCGCGGGAGCAGCGAGGGGGAGGTGCAATGCGGCCAAAAAAGCGAATAACTGAGTGAATAGCGTCAGTGGAGTGGAGGTGACCGCAGTATGGGAGAAATATTCCAAGACGACACACAGCTAGAAACACTACCTATTATGACAAATGGATATGACTAAAGAGAGCTTGAATCTGGTCTTTTATTAGATGGATCATCATTTCGTTTTTTCCCCAGAACTATTTTCCATTCTGGTTCCATCACCACAGTAGCGCTGTGCTTCATTGGAATGTGCGCCGATCATCGCCTGGACGCGTCTGAAATCCTGTCTAGAGAGGCTAAAATAGAAGAAAAATTGCTCCAGTCGTCTTTTAAAATCTTTCAATTCTCCGAGTTTTAACGGGACACATTTACCGTACCTGTACACACTTTTACGCATTTTGAGACTTTTTGTACTCGGACTGAAAAGGTGATGGGGACTGAAATTGTGCCCACTAACATAAGATAATACGGTTTATTTTCGTTTTTCAAACCAAAGTGCACATTTTCGGCAATGATTGTGTTTTTGCTTTTATTGTGCATCACGGATGGAGCGCTCTCTCAGATTCGTTATTCTGTGCCGGAGGAGGCGGACCATGGCACTCTCGTCGGAAATATCGCCGAGGACCTCGGCCTAGACCTTACAAAACTGGCCTCCCGACGATTCCAGGTTGTACCAAGTTCTCGGACGCCTTACCTTGAAGTAAACCTGGAGAATGGCGTGCTGTTCGTTAATGAAAAAATCGACAGGGAGCAAATCTGCAAGCAGACCGCGACCTGTCAGCTCAACATGGAAGTATTCTTGGAGAACCCACTGGAACTGTTTCGTGTTGAAATAGAAGTAGTGGACATTAATGACAACCCACCTAGCTTCCCGGAAACCGACATAACGGTGGAGATCTCTGAGAGTGCCACTCCGGGCACTCGCTTTCCTTTGGAGAGCGCATTCGACCCGGACGTTGGTTCTAACGCGTTACGCACATACGATATCACCACAAACAACTACTTTTATGTTGATGTACAGACGCAAACTGACGGAAACAAGTTCGCAGAACTAGTCCTAGAAAAGCCACTCGACCGGGAACAGCAGGCTGCGCACAGGTACGTTCTTACCGCGGTGGACGGCGGTCAACCACCGCGGACTGGCACGGCGCTCCTGGTAGTTAGAGTGCTGGACTCCAACGACAACGTCCCGGTTTTCGACCAGCCCGTCTACACTGTCAGCCTGTCGGAGAACGCACCGGTGGGTACGTTGGTCATACAACTTAACGCCACCGATTTGGACGAGGGATTAAACGGAGAGATCGTTTATTCATTCAGTAACCACATTTCCAACCGCGTCAAGGACCTGTTCAGCATAGACCCACGCACTGGGCGCATCGAAGTGCGCGGAGAGGTGGATTTCGAGGAGAGCAGCCTCTATCAAATATTCGTCCAGGCTAAGGACCTGGGGCCAAATGCCATCCCCGCGCACTGCAAAGTACTTGTCAAAATGACCGACGTGAACGACAACGCGCCGGAGATTACATTCAGCACCGTCACCGAGTCAGTGAGTGAAAAAGCAGCTCCCGGTACCGTCATCGCGCTATTGAGTGTGACGGACAAGGACGCTGAAGAAAACGGTCAAATTCACGTGGAACTGCTAGGTGAAGTTCCGTTCAAATTAAAATCATCCTTTAGAAACTATTTTACCATAGTCACAGACGGACCTCTGAACCGGGAGCAGGCAGACTCGTACTCAGTCACCGTGGTCGCACGGGATAAAGGGACGCCCTCTCTCGCCACCAGTAAGTCGATTCGAGTCCAAGTGTCCGATGAGAATGACAACTCACCCACATTTACGCAGAGCATATATGATGTGTATGTAACGGAGAACAACGTGCCAGGTGCGTACATACATGCTGTCACGGCTCTGGACCCGGACGCCCGACAAAATGCGCTTATCAGTTACTCCATATTAGAGTGCAACATTCAAGGCATGTCGGTCAAAACGTACGTGTCCATCAACGAAGAGACCGGATATCTGTATGCACTCAGGTCATTTGACTATGAGCTGCTTAAGGATTTTACATTTATGGTCCATGCCAGGGATGCAGGCACACCTCCGCTCAGTTCCAACGCCACGGTCAAAGTGATCATTGTGGATCAGAACGACAATCCTCCTCTGGTGCTGGCCCCTCTGGGGAAGAATGGCACAGCCAAGGAGCCTCTGCCCCGCTCGGCTGAGCCGGGCTACCTGGTCACCCGCATTGTGGCGATGGACGCAGATGATGGTGAGAATGCTCGGCTGTCCTACAGTATTTTGAGGGGGAATGAAAACGGCATGTTCAGGATGGACTGGAGGACGGGAGAGTTGCGGACAGCGAGGCGGGTGTCAGTCAAGCGGGATCCCCACCAGCTGTATGATTTGATGATTGAGGTGCGGGATCATGGCCAGCCGCCGTTGTCTTCCAGTGCCAGCATTCAGGTGATGCTGGTAGACAGTGTGGTTGAAGGCCGTGGCGGTGGAGACAGGAGAAGCACTACAAAGGCTAAGGATGGCAGTCTGGATCTCACCCTCATTCTCATCATTGCCTTGGGCTCCGTCTCCTTCATCTTTCTCCTTGTCATGATTGTGCTCGCTGTGCGCTGCCAGAAGGACAAAAAACTCAACATTTACACTTGTCTGACAAGTGAATGCTGTATGGGCTGTAGCTCCTGCTGCTTGCGGCAGGGACGTGCTCGCAAGAAAAAGCTCAGCAAGTCAGATATTATGCTAGTTCAAAGCACCGGCAATGTCAGTGGGGCCGGTACAGCTCAAGTCCCAGTGGAAGAATCAGGGAGCTTTGGCTCACATCATCAAAACCAGAACTATTGCTACCAGGTATGTTTGACTCCAGAGTCTGCCAAAACTGACCTCATGTTCCTAAAGCCGTGTAGTCCATCTAGGAGCACAGACACCGATCACAATCCATGTGGTGCCATAGTGACAGGGTACACAGACCAGCAGCCTGACATCATATCAAATGGCAGCATTTTGTCAAACGAGGTAAGAGTCTTTCTCATATCCTCCATTTCTATTCAAGAGCAGCATGACTAAAACCAGGTCCCTGTTACCGAATCTCCCTATTAATCCTGTGAAGTCTGCCTGTTTGATGCATTTATTTCTAGCATTTACTAGCATGATAGCATTTATTACTAACAGGATTCGTGGGCCATTTCCTTTCCCTATTTTCATTTGCATTAACCCAGTTAGTATGCTACAACATAATCAGATTTTCAGATTTATGGATGAACAGAAACGTAATCATCTAGAATGACAAAGACTCCACTGGATGCACAGCTGTCAGCTTCATTGTTTTACTCTGGCCATGAAACAGCAATTATTGCATGTAAAAGTCTTTGAGATTAAACATAAAAAAAAGTCAGGTAAAGTAAATTGGTCATATTGAATCAGAGGCTGCTGGTTATCGTGACTATATTTGTATCTTTGTGTATCTGAAGAATTGCACCTCTCATCACACTAAATGTTCCCTCTGTGCTGGCATTAGTACATGTATTGATTTCCCTCGCAAAGTGTGTGTTAATACCCCCACCTGTAGAAAAGACTCAGATTCAGTCAGTTACTCAGTAAGAAACATGTGTAAGCTAAGTTGTTAACGAATTAAAACCTCTTTGGCTCCGTGGTTGTGAGTTATCTTCTGTTGTACTAATCACAAACAGTGCTTCACAGACTGAAATGTTGCATTTATCTTTTAGACCAAACACCAGCGCACTGAATTCAGCTACCTTGTTGACAGGCCGAGACGTGTCAACAGGTAAGCAGAAAATGTGTTTTTCTGTCTGTCTCTCTCTCTTGCTCATACACACTTTCCTACTGTGAAACACTCTTATTGATGTGATGATAAGCTGCAATCAGAGATGGTGTAAATGGGTGTGAAGTCTTCACTGCTGAAATACATCCAAATGCTCTCTGTCTGTGTTGGTTCTAGTTCAGCCTTTCAGGAGGCGGACCTGGTGAGCTCTAAAGACAGTGGTCATGGAGACAGTGAGCAGGGAGACAGCGACCATGATGCCACCAACCGTGGCCATTCTTCTGGTAAGAGCTGACTTTGGTATGACAATGTAGGGTGTGCCTGTACTTCCGTCAGATTTTATCTAATAACTCGAATCAATGGCTCTTTGGCCCTGAGCCTGGTTTGACTGATTAGCTTGTGGTCACTGTGGTGTGGGTCCAGGAGCAGATTGCTGTCTGTATCTCTGTCCCTGCTGCCTTGCAGCAATCTGGTGGCTGGGAGACTGGAAGTTGCTTTTTAATTATAGTTAAGTTTGTCTGTTCAGAGCACAACAGCATTTCATCAGAGCACAACAGCATTTCATCCTAATGCTGTTGTGCTCTGAAATGTTTGAGTATATATCCCATTATATTTCTCAGTTGATTAAAAAGAGAACTTTGAAAAGACAGAGAAGAGAAAAGCTGTTGTTGGCCTTAAACAGTCAGTTTAAAGACCTCATTAGAATCAGAATCAACTTTATTGGCAATGTATCTGAAAAACATGCAAGAACTTGGACTCTGCTTGAGATGGGCTCTATTGTATTACATTAACTTAAATTGCAATATAAATTGCAATATAAAAATCAACGTTTAGCTAGACATGAGCTGTTTAAAGATAATCCCACAATAAAATATAAGTAAACAGAAATATAAAACCCAAACTTTGTTATTGTAATTTACAGGTTAATACATGTTACATGTATTAACCCTTAACATAATTTATTAGTAATCCAGTATTCATTTTTGGATGATATTGCGACTGATGTTACAATTTTCCAATTTTCATGATCATTACATTACAAAAATGTGATTATCTTATCTTTGTCTCAAAAATATTTTAAATATTTTAGAATCACAACGCTGTGGGACCGTGATTAAATAGATTTGAACTTAGTTTTATCTCTACGTGCATTTTGACACATTCACTTTTCGGTTTATCAGAGCTGATCGCATAATCTCTTTTTCTGTGTAATTAACACATAACAATTTAATATCGGCAGGAAGAACACAAACCCTTGAGTGGCTGTCTGTAAATATGTGGCAGGATTAATGATGAGCACGCTCGTGGAAAGCACAGTCCCTTGGTTCTGGCGATGGCTCGATGAGATGTGATGGGCGTTTTAATGAGGCTTAACATGTACCAGAGTGCTGGGAAGCGGACCAAATTGATTGTGGCTAGGAAACAGGCACTTCATTTGTTCATTTAATGAATTAACTATCAGGAAGTGTGCCCCCTGTATGCCTCTCTCATCCCTGACTACATTCTACCTTCAGCATCGCCTGTTTTAGTTTCAATTTCCCTTTAACAAATCAAAGCTTACACAATCTCATTGAGTTATGAATGCTGGTTCTATGCCTTCATTTGTTCACCGTGAATGAAATCTGACCAGCAGGCCCACCATAACGGACTTGTTTGTTGTTTTCAGTGTCACTTCAGCAGCTTTGGATACTGGTTTATACAAAAACACAGAATGTATTTTTCTTTTTCCATCAGAATGGGCTGCTTTCAGTCCTAATCATGACTGAAGCAGCCAGGTGATTTATATAAATGAAGCTGTCCTATTTCTAGAGCATTAGCATTTAATTTAAATGTTGCTAGCCAGCGGTCATATTGCGTCTTGAATAGTCACGCACTCACATCCTAAAAGCAGGACTGGGTGTGAATTAGGATTTTAATCCAGATTTTGGAGAATTGGGTTGTTTTTAGGATTATAAAGTGAAGTGGAACTCAAACAAAACTTCACTTCTGACTTTGAGTAACCTTGTTCTCACAAACTGGACACAGTTACGTTGCTGAATTATTAGCCAGTTTAAACAGATTATTTGTTGTGCACTAAATCTTTGTTTGATGAGGATAATTGATATTGTGGCTTACTGTTGATTAATTTTGGACAGAAATAAAATAAATAACGGGTTTATTCTGTGTGTACTAATTGAGTTTGTCAGCAGCGCGTAAAGTCGAATCACATTGGCGTCTAATGAATGTTAATGTTAAATAAACATGTCATTCATCACAACAGCGCATTCACCTCGACATGAGCACACAAGCACACACACGCACGTGCCAAAATTTAAGATAATCTTGGACTTGGGGACTGCAAGTTTTTACATTGGAGGATTTGTAGGAATGGTCAGCAGCAGGATTCATTAGATCCAGATAAAAAATAAATGATTTACAGTTGGTGCTGTGATGCTGCAGTGGACTTGAGAGATGATTCATGTTCAGCTTTGACAAAACAACAAAACCAGAGCATTGTGCGCTAATTTAAATATTATTTTTATTGTACCACCAAGATAAATTACTGCTCATACTACCAGTAATAAAATTCAAGTCACATCCTGATATTCACTATTGAAACCAGTTAGTTTAAGAATAACCATTTGTTGAGTAAAAATAGATCTGTGGACATTCAGCTTTTGAATACATTTAAACTTCATTTATCTCTTACATTCATATATTTTCCCTCCCAAAGGTATAGATTTTATTTATTGACACATATATCACATATGTCTATACTGCAGAGTCATTTTGTCTTTCATATACAAGCATTTAATTCTGAAACAGAGACATTTAAATTGTGTCCAAAGTGTCATGATAATGTACTCTGTGACTTTCTAAGTCTCACCTATACATTTATTCACAAAGGTACTACCAGGCATTTGGAGAAAATAGAGTTGAGGTCTTTATCCACTTTTTTATACCCCTCCCCACCACTTCACTTCACCACTTCACTATCATCTTTCCCAGCTGAATTCCCACTGACATCTGCACGTGCAGAAGAAACGTTGATAGTGTTGCCCTGTGACTGTTTTCACTGGCTCCTTGTTTGCTCCTTGTCTAACTGCTGGATGCGTTGACATGGTTGCTGCATCATCGATTGCTCAACGGGGGAGTAAATAATTTTGCCTCTGGGCAAATATTTGATCAGGTAACTGCTGATGAAGGAGAAAATCAGGACATTACTACAATTTTAGCTTTTTAATATTCAGCACAGGAATTCTTTTCATTAGGTTTTCTGTGTCATACAGCCACCCGTCTTATTTTGCTTTAATCTCACTCTCTGCATGTTTGCTTTGGGCTGCCCATGTCCAGCCCCACAAAAACTTGTTTCCTCATGCGAGAGGACATATTAAAATATAATGTGCTGGTGTATTTATGGCATATTGATTAATATTTAATAAGAAACCCTCTCATTAGTAGACTGGACACTTTTTCAAGCTACCAGTGAGGCCAAGCCAAATTCATTTGCTTTGTAACAAAGCAAATTCCCCCTTTTGCTGACCTCTTCAGACACACCAAAACAAAGACCGTGACAAACACACACACACTCTCACACACACACACACACACACACACACACACACACACACACACACACACAAATGTGTGCGTGCTTCTACTGCTGCTTACAGGGATGGCTTCGGTTTTAACCTAATCAGTCTGTATTCAGAGGGATTAGCAGCAGATAACCCGAGCTGGACAGTTCAGATTGTGGATGCAAACAGTTACTCAGACACACATACACTACAAGCGGATTTAGGTTTCCAAATGCATGGGATCTAGGCACTACTGGGAAAAAAAAAAAAAACAACAACAAAAAAAAAAAACATATGGGGCAAAACACTCTTTGTCTTAAGGCTTACACTTGGCCCACACAGTAGCACTGAAAAAACATACGTGTTAACAATGGTTTGTTTTGCTGTTTGGCAAATGGCAGTTTTTTCACAAAGAACCCTGTCAGTTTAAAAACAGAAAAATAATGTGTTTATGTGGAAATGAAAATGTTCAGAAATCTTTTAGTCATACTCAGGCATGAGGCCTGTAACGAATAACAGTGGGTTTTGCAAATGGGGTGAAACTGACGGGCTGAGACTGGAACTCAATACTGCTGAGGTTGGAGGTCAGGTCACGGCACTGTTTGTTCCTTGAAAGCAAGTTGACAAGTCTTGGAAAGACTGAAGCTGTCTGACAAACAAACACACACACACACACACACACACACACACACACACACACACACACACGCGTCACTGTATTTCTGCCTTTGTGAGGATTGTCATAGGCACAATATTTACCTAGCCTTAACCCTAACCCGTAACCATTCCAACTAACCTTCTGATCCTTACTTCTAAATCCAATTCTAACCCCAACTTTAAAACCAAGTCTTAATCCTCTAACAGGCGTTTGAATTTGTGAGGATCAGCCAAAATGTCCTCACGTTCCAAAAATATCCTCACTTTGCAAGTAGAATAGAACACACACACACACACACGCACACACACATTGTGTGTGTATGTGTGTGTATGTTCCAGGCCTTGAAGAAGACTTTTTTTCCTCCTTGCACTCCCTCTATATATAATTTCTAATATGTAAATGCAAGTATGGGCAAAACTGCAATGGGAAAAATGGACTCCAGGGACTGTATGGTATACTGTAGATACATGTAGTATGCAATGCTGCCCATAAGGTTGGAATAGTTTTGATTGCGACCACATTTTTCATTTTTTGATATGTTTACACATCAGTAATCAAATCTGACCTGATTGACCGATAAAGATTTGAGAAGATATACACTTAATCTATGAGAATAAATAAATGGGATAAGGGGGCAAAAGTGTGTTGTCATCAGTGTATACATAGGTGTATTATATTTTCTCTTTGTCACATGATATAAATGCAATCTCATCTTTTTTTTTCTAATATGTGCAGGGACTGATCTCTTCTCTAATTGCACTGAAGAGTGTAAGGCACTGGGTCACTCTGACCGCTGCTGGATGCCGAGCTTCATGGCTTCTGATGGGCGTCAGGGTCCCGACTACCGCAGCAACCTGCACGTGCCCGGCATGGATTCAGTCCCAGACACAGAGGTATTTGAATGCCCCGAGCAAATGGCTGATAAGTCATTCTCTACCTTTGGCAAAGAGACGCCCTTAAGATACCAGCACCTCCACCCCCACCAAAACCACCACCATCTGCTCAAATCTCTCCACCTCAGACACCATCAAGGCTCGATAGAGAGGAAAGAGTTGGAAACATTTTTTCCAAGCTCCAGAACAACTTATTAAACCAGCTTTTTTAAGTGAGTATTGTGTTTGATGTACCTGTCTTCGCCAATTTAGGAAGATTTGTCTTTTTCACCAAATTTGATCAGCAGAGGAACAGAAAGCATGTTTTTCATGTGAGGTCTGATTCCCACACCTTACAGCAATCTTTTCAGAATGTTTTACTAACTCTTCCCTCTTTCTTAACGTCACCATTATCTCTCTATAATGATCTCTACACATGCAGGCACGCCCATACACACACACACACACAAACACACACACACACACACACAGAGTGTATAAACAGCTGTGAACTATAGACTGTTCTTGTGTGGGTGTAGATGGGAGCATCCAGGCACCATCTCATTACAGATAAGTGCTCGCTGTCACGTCAGAAACAGCGGATGTTGCACTGTGCACAACAATGCATACCGGCAGAGTTTAAAGCAAGAAAAAGAGTCAGAAAGACTCGTCATTCAAACATTAACGGCTCAATTTTAGTTACTGACAAAAATTATAATTTCCTCAGAAATTACTGTTTCTAAAGTCTCATTCAGATACCAAAAAGAATACATCCTGAAAGCATAATGATTCAGTGCAATTTGCAGATAATGGTAGATTATAATCATAACGAGTGCTTAACAAGTGGTCCTTTTCACATAATTCAACACAGCTTGCAGGAATATAGATGCAACAGTCTGGAACTCACTGCTGCTGTACAATTTTGCCTTTTTTAAATTAATCTTTTATTTAGTGTAAATTTATTTTGTAATATCTGGGAGCATAAAGCAAAATTTAACATAACCATTTATCACATAAGATTTCGGAATCTTGATAAAAGACTTTTTTTTCCCCCTGAAAACTTACATTGACTATCAGGGTTTATTTGATTGTAAAGTCAGTGTGGGTTTGGCTTAACGAAAAGTCGAGACGGTGGTAGAGACTTTAGTAGTCTCTTGCAATTCATGAAGTTTAGAATTATAGTATTGAATCTGATGTATAATTCAAGGATTTTGAATTTGATCCAGACTTCTTGTATTGTTGTCCCCATGATGCCTGCTAGCATTGATATACATTTAGTTTATTCTTTTAATGCTCACATTAACTGATCATGCATGGAAGGTATCGCTGCATTTCCCATGAATACTGCCACTCAGTCCTCAGGAAAAGTAGATCACCGTGGCCCTTATGCTAAGTGTGGAGTGGCAGTGGGGGTGGTGGATAATGGCTGAGAGGAAAAAAACTCAGAGAAGATGGGATGGGGGTAAGAAGATAGGGGGTAGCAGGGATAGAATAATGATGCCAAGAGGCCAAAGCTCCCTAATCTGATCAAGTAAGCCACTGATACACAGAGACTCTTTTGTCCCTGTATGTGCAGGTCTGGGCCTGAGCCTGGCCCGGGGGTCAGTAGCGGGTGGGGTGCAGAAGGGGTGGAGATTGGGGGTGTTGATAGGCAGAACTGAATGGCTATTATCGTTAAACTCAGACAACACTGAAGGTCTGAAAGGAAGCAGGGGGGCCCTAGCTTGTTAAATCTCAGACTCCCCTTTTGTTGCTGTCCTAAATAAATTGACCATGCAATATTCCCCAGTTCACGCCCCTCTTCAGTGCCACCATTCCCATACACCCCCCACTAGCCCTAACCCCCAGAGTCACACATTCATTATCATGTTATGCATGTACCATTTCACAAGCACGAATAAAACAAACAATTTGCTGGAATGTGAGACTTCCTACTCATGACTGCCCATGTAAACCTTCTAATTCTATGTGAATGAATCCGCTAATTTTCTTAAATTCCTTTTTGTTTCTGTCATTCCTCCCAGACGAACTCTTCACCCCCCCTTCCTTTTCTCAGCGACACACCAGAGCTAACTAGGCTTTTTGTTTTTCTCTGCTTCTTACAGCGAGGAAAAGAGTTTGTTAGCTCCTTTCGAGTGGACATTCCAGAGACCGCGTGACTTTGCACAATCATCCCTTCATAACTATGGCTGTAAAAAATAGTGATGAAAAAAAAAGGCAAATAAAGCATCAAGTTCTCAATATTTCCTACTCTCCCTGCTCACACCCCCTCCGCACCCAACAGAGAACACGAGAAATAAACCCTCAAGGAACTGAGAATTCCCTTCTTTCTGGAATCCATTGGATGCTAGACTTTGGAGGCACCCCGCTCTTATCAAAACGTAAGGGGGCTTAAGGGTATGGAGGAATCCACACAGATAGATGAACAGCCTTACCAAAAGGACCCCACAGTCTCAGCAGAGCTGAGAACTGATTAGGAGGAAGGACACTCATGATTCAAGGACGCTGGACTGGACAATGGCGTCAAATTCTTTTTCCAATCTGTGTGTGCCTGTTTACAGCTCTGATGTAAATCAAAACTTGATGAGAACCACACATGTATTAAAAAAAAAGTAACCGAACCAAGAGCCAATTTGAGAAACCGCCACTGAGACCTTTAGGTGTTTCTACTCACAGAAAAACGCCAAATTGTACAGGAGAATCTGTGTGCATTTTAAAATGCAAGTACACTGTTCTAGAGTTTTTTTTTTCTATTTTGTTTGTGTGCCTAGAAATCATTCTTCAATCTTCTTCAAGCTTTGTGGACTTTTTTTTAATTTTATTGACTGTTTTTTTTTCTTTTCTTTCTCACTTTGGGTACTGGTTTGTTCAACTTTTTATGGGCTTGGTCCACGTTTGACCTACACTTTTTGATTCTGGGACATCAAGTAGTTTCTATTATGTGTGAGAAGTGTTACTGTACTCTTTTAAGAAGTTTCAAGCTGAATATAAATTTATCTATAAATATCTATCTACTTATTATGGAGGTGTGCTATCTGTTTGCTGGGTTGCACCTTCTGATTCCTTTAGCTTTTGTCCAAGAACCCCTAAAGAAGGCTTTTTTGTTTTTGCCAGTGGAAGAATCAGAGACAGAACAGCTTTAGCAGATATAAAAGTTCTGATTGTACATCCTTATACTGTTTTGTTTCACTTTTGAATATTGATGAACATGTGTAGGAATAAAAAGGACATCATAATTTAGACTGAAATCCATGGTAATGCTGTGTCATTGTAACCAAAATATTAAGGAGCTGTTTTAAAAGAAAGAACACAAAAACATGGCCAAATACAAATGTACACAATGCAGTTAGATCCAGTATATACACATTATTTTCTCGCATATTAAAAACACAAACAAATATGGCAACAATAAACTGAAAAAAATGGTGAAATCTTGTGTCTTTTTTATTTTAATTTCTTTGATGGTATACAAGTGCTAAAAAAATGTATTTTATCATTCTAAAACCACGTTTGTTTCTACAGCTCATTTATGTCAGTCCAGGTGTGTAAAAAATATTAACTGCATGTTCAGTTTTTGCACAGTGACATAAACTGTAAATGTCATAGATTTGAAATGAAAAGAAAAAAAAACAATTTAAAGGAGGAAACTCATCTAGACAGTGAACATAGCAATAATGTTAATGTAGACTTTGGAACCTTCCAGGCTCTGATGCTTTGATTACAGTTAAATGAAAGGAAATAAACATACCATCAGAGCCACCAGAGTGTACGGACTGCCGATAAAAACCTTTCAATGTCGCAATCCATTGTTGTCGAGCCATCACACATTCTGGCTGTTAATACAAGTATGTAGATTAAGGAGATCATGCTGTGTTTTTGTAATCTGTTTGAAAGAGATGTTTCCACTGTAATCCGGGCTAGATTATGGTATCTACATATGGTGACAAACTAATAATGCACTTGACTTCACATGCACATGCTAAATCATCTATGGTCCTACTTAATATTTCATGACATCCCGAGAAATCAAACCGATCATTCAAAGTCTTTGTTGATGCTACAGACGACAGAGAAACGGGTCAAACGCCACCAATATATCTCACTCTATGTTTTTGACTTAGAAATTTCATTCTTCTGTCAAATATTGGAGGACAAATGTGCAGAGCAGTATTGTGAATGGTTCGCACCAGGCCTTTTGTTGCTGTGTAATGAGTGCAGAGCTATCAGAGCAGGACCGTTTAGATTGGGGACAAAAGTTGAACAGAGAGGAACTGCAGCATAATCATATCTATTTTCTTGCTAAATAGAAGCTATTATGTTTGACCTCCACTTGACGTTCATTTTGGTCACAAACCACAAACTTTTCATTTCTATAAGCATAAACCTACACTAGGCCCCAAATGAGAAAAGCCAGTAATGTCCAGTGAAGATAATTGAAGAACAAAAGAGGACAGTTCCCCAACAAACGGACAAATGGGAGGATTTGAACGGAGATGGGTGGTTAAATAGAGAAAGAGACACTTTCTGGTTTGAGTACGTGCGCGCGTGTGTGTGTTGGGGGGGTTGACTCACGATAACGAGTTTCAAAGTCATACACTTCACAAAGGCAAAGTGGATTATAGGAGTTTGAACTTTTTCCCCTTCTGTAAATGTGGCGAGACACAAAAAAGATTAATTATTGTGAGCTGGTGCTGGAGGTGCCTGCTGGGCTGTGAGCAGGACAGTGCGAATGTCTGCATTAAGGCTGGATGCTGGTCTTTTAGTTGGCATAGATGACTGACAGTTCTTGGAGAAACAAAAAGTCACACAGAAAAGGTTTGATTAGGCAGTACTCTCAGGCTGGGATCACTGTGGCATAGTCATTTGAGAATGCCTCTATGTGCTCAGGAATGTCCCTCTCAAAGTGTCAGGGTCCATCATCAGTAAGATTTGTATTTTAACATTAATTACTGAATACAGTGGTAAAACATGTCCTTCTCTGGTTCCATTTATTATTATTTAAAACCTTACGTTTTTAGCACAATACGTTTCAGAAGATGTGAGCGTTGTTCTGCTCTTACTGAATCTATATTAGCTGTGCTTTTTTACACCGTCTGTTGCACCTATGTGACTGTAAAAACAGTACAGTGTTTTTCAGTGGCGGGGTAGGGGCCAATGTTCTTTTCCCTCTGAGGGGTGGTAATGTCAGTACGGGTGTGTTTAACTGATGTGGTGTGTGGGTCTGTGTGTCCATGGGGGTAAACATGAGTCACACTGAAAGAGATGTTAACTGATGGACCATGGTGAAAACATTATTCTGTGGACCTGCCCTTCACGTGTAGCGTGCAGTATTCTGTAAAATCTACAGTCGTGTCCCAGGCCGCAGATTTTTCATTATAATTAATCAGCTTGAATTGTCCGACTGGTTCTTTGTCCCTGCCTCTCATCTCGCCTGTCTAACCTAAAATAGCACAAAAAATGCAGGCTAAAAGATGTGGGAATATTGTTAGATATTATACTTAGTGGCTTTTCTCCCAACACAGATGGTATAAATAAAGAATCAACTTCTGGACCACAGTACAATGTCTGACTTTTTTGTTTCCCTATTGCATCGGAGATGAAGGCTGATTTATAATTACTTTTAGATGGAAATCTTACAAAGTCGTTTGACTTTCCTGTGTTTTTGCACAGAAATGAGAAATTGTCACATTTGATCCATGTTTAGATCCAGAAAAGGTTAATATAAATATAGAATTTTTTTTTGGTTTGTTTTTATAAAATGCCCCCCCCCCAGTTTTTGCTGATATTCTTTGGCTGTATTCTCAAAAAATAAATAAATAAATAAATAAAAAATAAAATAAAGAGCATTTTATGTTACATTAAACTGAGACTTGGACCAATTCATTATGTAGCTGAGGTAATATACAGGACCTACACCTACTTTGACACACACACCGCACCTACTTTGACACACACACCACATGTGTCAAATGAATCGACTGTTAAATTGTCTGTTAAATTCAGCACTGCTGGCAAATAAACAGCTGAAAAATGCTGACCTTCAACCTTTAAAGTCAACCATAAACACATTAGTAAAGATGGAGGATTTGGGGGGGGGGGGGGCTGTGAGGCACTGACTCTTAAATCCCTCCGGAGTCGCTGAGATTAAGTGGGAGATGGATGAGAATGGATAACAACAGAAGAATAATATATGTTTGAAAAAGCAGGAAACTACTTGCTATTACTGTCTGGACAGGAATGCTGAGCTAATGTGATCACACAACGAGAGCAGACTCTGTGAATTAATACAATTTCAAATCACAATCCAGCGCTATAATATGATATGTGACAATATTACATACAGTTACTATTTGAAAATAATAAGTTAGTAACTTCACAATTTACAAGTCTCATTTTTCTCACATCACACAGAAAAATGGTGTTATTTTGAATATGTTTCTTGTCTGTTTTGTTTTTCTTTCTTTCTTTTTTGTTTTTAGCTATGTATGAGTAATTGTTGCTTGTTAAGAGACATCCACAGCAGCCACAGACAACCACAGTGCCTGTGGCACTAGTGTTAATTGTTGGTATCCCCACCCCTTCTGCTATTCAACTAAAACACACACACACACACACACACACACACACACACACACACACACACACACACACCTTGTCACCTTTGAATTGTTGCCCCCGATGCTCCCTGCTGTCCTGAATTGTCCTGGTCTGGACTGGCTCTAGTAAACATGCCCTCGGGGGTGGGCTGTGTGGGTGTTGGTGAGGATTGGAAAAAAAGAGAAAGTCCAGGGCAGAGCCTGCTTAATGTCTTAATGGTGCAAGCAAACACACACACACACACACACACACACACACACACACGGAAATGTCAAAGTGGCCAATGGTTATGGTAGCTTCTTTAAGTTTGTTGCTTTGTATGTTTTTATTTTTTACTGTGAAGTTTTAATATAGTCCTGTTTTTATGTGTTTTAATAAGAGTGTTGCATTATTTTTGATGTTTTATTATTTTATTGTATTCTTGTGGAGAATCACAATTATCACAGACTGAGAACAACCATGCTCTCCAGACCACACCCTCTCCCGATTACAGATTGGATTCGATACACCTGGCGAGAGGCCTTTTAAAAAGACGAAGGAGACGGGCGACGGGGGAAGGAAAAAAAAGGGAGAACGGGTGAAACGAAGAAACGGGGGTGGATTGGCGCAGCTGCGTGAGAGCGGATGCAGCATGGGGGATGTCGGAGGAGCAGGATGTGGAAGCCGGTGGGGTGGACGAATCATGACAGCGGCAGCAGGGGTGCGCTGCAGTGGACAGAATGGATGGTGGCTCCGTTCTCCTGGATTTCCTGGTTGGACGCTCGTGTATTGATTCTTGAGCTGTTCCCCATGTTTTTTTGTGTCATTTTAACGTTGTTTTAGAGAAGGACCCATATCTGTTGCACTTTTAGATTGCATTTTTAGTCATTTTTATCCTTTTATTAAATCTGGTTTTAATAACTTCCCCTTTGGCTATTTTTTAACAGTGGATTCATTTTTACTGGCATAAAAGAATCTCACCTTGGGTGACATTCTTCATTTTTGGCATTGTTGACAGTGCAGGATACCGGTTCCACTGTTAAAAAAAATAAAAAAAATAGGTAATATAAAGATGGAGGGGATCCAGAGTAGTACAAATACTGTCAGGGTTCTCCAGTCCCTCTGGTGTTGTTTTGTGTTGTTGTTCTTGTTGTGTTCTCTGGAGGGCGGTGTGATCCGGGTCTCCGCTGGTGACAGACGCACCTGGGGAGGATTATTCATCAGCTGGACTACTTAAGGACCTGCCCCTGTTCACCAGCATCTGATAGTTATATCTATGAGAGTGGTACTTTGACTTTCACTGTTTGCTTCATGTTATTCCGGAAACCTTTTTCTCACGAGAGCCTTTTTTCTCTTTTTTTCTTCTTTTCTTTTTTTCTCTTTTCTCTTTCTTTCGACTACCACACCACCCTTTGATTCTCTTTTATGGACATTTCCACAGAGGAGCTTACCTGCGAAGACACTGGACTTACTGCATTCTCTTGTTGGTTATTTATCCTCCCATTTGGAGCGCTTTCTGTTCATTTTTTCACTATCACCCAGTAAAAGGGTTGTTTTGTTTTACTTTAAATCTGGCTGCAAGTTCTATGCGTTTGGGTCCTAATTACAACTAAACCTAACAGAACGATCAGACCAGAATGGACCCAGCAAAGGTGCAGCATGCTCTAACGAGCCAGTGCGCTCTGCTCGGCCGAGCAGAGCATCCGAGCCTTGTCGGATGCCTCAGCCCGGACCACGCAGAACATCTCTGACCTGACGCAAAAGATCACCAGCCTTTCCACCCAGGTATCCTCACTGGTGACTGCGGTCGCTTCCCGCGATGGGTCCCCATCCTCCAGCCCGCCAGTTAAAGACTCTCACGCTTGCGACCCCGAGCCTTTTGATGGAGACCTGGGCAAGTGCTGTGGATTCCTGCTCCAGTGTCGCCTGGTGTTCCGGCAGCGTCCGCACTGATTTGGGACAGACTCAGCCAAGATGAACTACGTCATTGGACTATTAAGAGGTAGAGCGCTGACCTGGGCACAGGCAATGAGCGCACGTTTACAGCTCACGAATCTGTCCTATGATGAGTAAGAGACGAACCTCAAGGGCATGTTTGACCGCCCCACTTGAACCAGTGATGCCACAGACCACCTTCTGACCATCCAGCAAGGGGCCCGTTCGGTGGCAGACTATATGGTCGAATTCTGGCGGTAGAAGCTGGATGGAACATGCCCCCACTCATGGGGGTTTTCTGCCGGGGTCTGAATCGTTGGCTGCAGGACGCGCTGGCACTCCAGGGATGTCAGAAGGACCTGAACTCGCTCATCTCTCTTGCCACCGAGTTGGACAACTATCTGAGTGAACAGTGTCGGGAGCCGGCAGTTGCTACGACAGCAGCTTTTTCACCCACTTCTTCCCTGTCCCGCCTGATCCCATTGGTTCATACCCAGCCGAGCGCTTCTGTACTGCCAGCATCTTCTTCATCTGGAAATGAGCCCATGCAGGTGGGTCGAGCTCGACTCACTGCGGCGGAGACGATTTGGCTCCAAGGCATGTTTATATTGCGGTCAGCCTGACCATTTCATCTCCACCTGCTCCACCTGTCTCACACCTCCAAAAGATTAAGCCCACCAGTGCACGCAGGACTGCTGGTGAGTGCAATTTCTTCCTGCTCCTCTTTCTCCTCCTGTCTAGCTCTGTCTGGAACCCTGCTCTGGAGTCATGAGTCCCTCTCGCTGTCGTTTCTAGTCGACTCTGGCGCCGACAAGAGCTTTCTGGATGAGAATCTCTCCAAATAAGCTCAGATTCCCACCGAGGCGCTTCCCGAGCCAAGGATGATCCTGGACCTAGATGGTAAACCCATTGCACAAGTTACTCACCGGACAAGGCTCCTCCACCGAGAACAAATCCACCTATTTCTCATTCCCTCACCGGCGCACCGACCCCGCACTGGTGGTCCTGGGATCCCCCTGGCTGGTGTGCCACAACCCGCAGCTTAATTGGGCCGGATCCCTCACGGGTTGGAGAGTGGCTTGCCACTCACATTGTCTTCGATCCGCTTTATCTCCCTTGGCGCCACACAAGCTTCTGACCCACCGGATCTATTGAACGTTCCTGTGGAATATCACGAGGAGGAAGTTTTCAGCAAAACAACACGCACTCTCGCTTCCCCCCCACCACCCTTAGGACTGTGGAATCAACCTGCTGCCTGGAGCGTCTCTTCCGACCAGTCGACTCTGAAGCGATGGAGAACTACATTAGTGAATCATTGGCATCCACGATCATTCGCCCATTTTCCTCCCCTGTGGGTGCGGGTTTTTTTTTCTTTAAGAAAAAAGATGGTTCCCTACGTTCATGCATTGGCTATCGGGCTCTCAATGATAACACAGTCAGAAACAAATACCCACTTCCTCTCATGGACGCTGCTTTTGCCCTACTTCACAAGGCTCAGTTTTTCACTAAGCTTGATCTGCAAAACGCTTACCACTTACGACGAGTGGAAGACCGCGTTTAACACTTCCCTGGGACATTTTGAATACCTGGTCGTGCCATTTGGTTTCAATAATTCTCCCGTGGTCTTTTAAGCACTGGTAAATGACGTGCTCCGTGACATGCTTAACCAGTTTCTCTTTGTCTACCTAGATGACATTTTAATCTTTTCTGAGACTAAAAAGGAGCATGTACAGCATGTGCAACTCGTTCTCCGATGCCTGCTTGAGAACCAGCTGTTTGTCAAAAGTGTGAGTTTCACTCCACGTCAGTTACCTTCCTGGGCTTTGTGGTGCAGCGAGGACAGCTCGTGCCGGACCCGGCTAAAGTGTCTGCTGTAGTGGAGTGGCCCACTCCTCCTTCACACAAGCAACTCCAACATTTCAGAGTTTGCTAATTTTTACCGTCGCTTCATACGCGGGATCCTGGGGACCAGAAGCTCCACCCCTGCGCCTTTTTCAGCCGACGCCTCTCACCGGTTGAGGTAAATTATGATGTGGGGAATCGGGAGCTGCTGGTGGCGGTACTTGCTCTGCAGGAGTGGCGCCACTGGCTGGAGGGCTCTGTGCTTCCGTTTATGTGTGGTGTGGACTGACCATAGAAATTTGGCTTACCTGCGCAGCGCAAAGTGGCTGAATTGCTGACAGGCGCGGTGGGCGCTTTTTCTCGGCTGCTTCAACTTCACACTCGTGTACCGCCCAGGCTGCCGTAATGTGAAGCCAGACGCGCTGTCCCACCAGGTGTAACAATGGGACAGTCATAGACAAACACTGCTCCCCTGACCTGTACAACGCCGGCCCCTTTTTCTATCAAGAGAGCTAACAGTAGTGATCATCACGGCTGTGTATATTCCACCCGACGCTAACGTAAACACAACGCTCTCTCTCCTGCTGAACACCATTAATGAACAGCAGAGGATCCACCCTGACGGTGTTCACATAGTTGCAGGTGACTTTAATAAGGCCAACTTGAAGACTGTACTCCCGAAATTCTACCAACATGTCAAGTGCTCTGCTAGAGGGAAGAGCACTCTGGATCATGTTTATTCCAACATTAAGCACGCATACAGAGCCATACCCCTCCCCTACCTCGGCCAATCAGATCATCTCTCCCTTCTTCTCCCCCCAGCCTATACCCCCCTCAGACGCAGTGCCAGGCCCACCACAAAGACTGTTACAATCTGGCCTGACACTGCACTCTCCACACTTTGAACAGACAGACTGGGACTTATTTGAACACCAGAAGCTGGAAACATTGACAGGAACAGTTCTTGACTACATCAAGTTCTGCATTGGGAATGTGACTGTGGATAAAAACATTTGGGTTTTCCCAAACCAGAAACCCTGGATGACCAGCCAGTCTGCACACTCCTCAGAGCCTGTGATGCGGCCTACAGGTCAGGTGACAGCTCTGTACAGGGCTGCACGAGCCAACCTGAAAAAAAGGAATTAAAAAAGCCAAGGGAGACCATAAATGGAGCATAGATTCCCACCTGTACAACCACAACACATGGAGGATGTGGCAGGGTATACAAGACATCACAAACTGCAAAGGATGTCATGTGACAAGAGACCCGAGTGCGCTGCTGGCAGAAGAGCTAAATTGCTTCTTTGCCCGCTTCAACTCACTACAACAGCAGCACTCATCTGCTCCAGCCTTGCCCCCACCCTGCTCCACTCCACTCACTGTAAGGGAGCATGATGTCAGACGGGTGCTTCTGGCAGTGAACCCCAAGAAGGCTGCCGGCCCAGACGGAGTACCTGGTAAGGTGCTCAGAGCGGGTGCCGACCAGCTTGCCCCCATCTGCACTAGAATCTTCAACCTCTCCCTAGCCCAAGCAGTCATCCCTCCCTGCCTAAAATCAGCCACAATCATACCAGTTCCGAAAAAGTCTGCCATCGCCAGCCTAAATGACTACCGTCCTGTGGCCCTCACTCCGGTAATCATGAAGTGCTTCGAGAAACTGGTTCTCCAACACATCAAGGACTATCTCCCCCCAGACTTCGACCCCTACCAGTTCGCATATCGCGGGACCAGATCCACACAGGACGCGATCGTCGTAGCTCTCCACTCTGTGTTGAGCCATCTGGAGCAGCAGCAAAGCTACGCCCGGATGCTCTTTGTGGATTACAGTTCTGCCTTCAACACAAACATTCCCAACATTCTCACCACCAAACTGGACATTCTTGGCCTCCCCCCTCTCATTTGTGCCTGGATAAAGGACTTTCTAACCAACCGGCCCCAGACAGTGAGACTCGGCCCCTACCTCTCCTCCATCCACACGCTGAGTTCTCCACAGGGCTAAGTGCTGAGCCCCCTCCTCTACTGCCTCTACTCCCACGACTGCAGTCCGGCCCACAACAACAACCTCATTGTCACGTTTGCTGACGACACTACAGTGGTCGGACTTATCTCAAAGGGAAATTAAACAGCCTACAAAGAGACGGTCCTGAAGCTGGCATCCTGGTGTTCAGAGAACCTGGCTCTGAACACCAAGAAAAGCAAGGAGATCACTGTCAACTTCAGGAGGCACAGCACCGACTTAGCCCCCCTCTACATCAACGGCGAGTGTATGGAGAGAGTCCACACTTTCTGGTTTCCTGGGATCCTCATCTCCACTGACATATCCTGGACAGAGAACAACACAGCGGTCATCAAGAAGGCTCAGCAGCAGCTACACTTCCTGAGGGTCCTCAGGAAGCACAACCTGGACTGCATCCTGCTGCTGACCTTCTACCGCTCGTCCATTGAGAGTCTGCTGACGTACTGCATCACAGTATGGTACGGCAGATGCACCATGGCTGACAGAGAGAGGCTTCAGAGGGTGGTAAAGGCGGGGCAGAAGATCATCGGTTGCCCCCTCCCCTCCCTGATGGACATTTACTCCTCCTGCTGCCTCAGCAGAGCAAAAAGCATCACCAAGGACAGCTCCCACCCTGGCTTTGATCTGTTTGACCTGTTGCCCTCAGACAGGCGCTACAGGCACATCAGAACAAAGACCAACAGACTCAGTTTTTTCCCAAAAGCCATAACCGTACTGAACTCTCACATGCACTGAACCCCACGGTCTATTCCCCTGACCCACCGGACTTCCTTCTATCCACTCACTGTGCAATATCTGTATACTGTGCAATATCCATTAATATACAATAACCCACGTTTCCTTGAACTGTGTATATATTTTCGACATATCTGCATTAACCTTTATTTTATTCTTTTCTATGTTGTATATATGTGTATATTTATATTTACACACGTGCACACACGTTTGCACTGAAGGAGTTGCTTTTCATCTTGTTGTACATGTAAAAAGATGTATAATGACAATAAAAGACATTCTATTCTATTCTATCCTTCCCTCGTCCTGCATTGTAGGCGCTGTGACCTGGCAGGTGGAGGAAAGAGTCCGCAAAGCGCAGCTTGCCATGCCTAGCCCCTCAGAAACGCCTGCTAACAGACTCTTCGTTCCTAATCCTGTCCATTCAGAGGTCCTTCAGTGGGGACATTCCTCCAGACTCGCCTGTCACCCAGGTCTCTCCCGAACCCTTCATCTTCTCCAACAGCGCTTCTGGTGGCCCTCTATGACGCAGGACGCAAAGACCTTCATCGCCGCCTGTCCAGTATGTGCCAGGGGGAAAACGTCCCATCAGCGCCCTGCAGGTCTGCTCAACCCCCTGCCAATTCCCCACCGCCCATGGTCACACATTGTGACTTTGTGACTGGTCTCCCCTCGTCCAATGGACACACCGTCGTTCTTACGGTGGCGGACCGTTTTTCCAAGGCGGTCCACTTTGTGCCTCTCGCTAAGCTCCTGTCAGCTACGGAGACGGGAGTGCTTCTGGTCTAACACGTCTTCGGCTGCACGGGATTCCAAAGGACATTGTGTGGGACAGGGGTCCACAGTTCACGTCTCAAGTTTGCGCCGCATTCGGCGTGACAATGTCAGTCTGAGAGAACTAATTAATTGTTGTTGTTGTGTTCTCTAGAGGGCGGTGTGAGCCGGGTCTCCGCTGGTGACAGACACAGCTGGGGAGAATTACTCATCAGCTGGACTACTTAAGGACCTGCCTCTGTTCACCAGCGTCTGATCGTTACGTCTACGAGAGTGGTACTTTGGCTGTTTGCTTTGTGTTATTCCAGAAACCTTTTTTCCACGAGAGCCTTTTTTGTCCAAAGGACCACCACACCGCCTTTTGATTCTCTTTTATGGACATTTCCACAGAGGAGCTTACCTGCGAAGACACTGGACTTACTGCATTCTTTTATTGGTTATTTATCCTGGTTCATTTTTTCACCTTCACCCAATAAAAGGGTTGTTTTGTTTTACTTTAAACCTGGCTACAAGTCCTCTGCGTTTGGGTCCTAATTACAACTAAACTAAAACCAAAATTGCATCAGTAATTGCACAGTTTGTTATGCCATGGTTCATGGGGCCAGCGTGGGTTCCTAAATTCGAAGGAGACAAGGCTAAATTTGTTGAATGGAGGGCTCAAGTGGAAGCCATGTTACGTGCACAAGGACTAAACCAGCAGCAACAACCTGATTTTGTGTTGGGCGCCCTTGAAGGTGAGGCCAGGCGTGAGTTACAGTTAATTGCCATATGGGATAAAAATACTGCACAAAAAGTACTGGACATTTTACAAAGACTGTATGCAAAACCAGCCACAAAAGCCCAGCTGCGAGCTAATTTTTTTAATTTGCAGACAGAGGCCTGAAGAAAGAGTTGGTGCTTTTATACTGTACTACTAGATTACGAGAAGTATTTTCCAGGTGAGCTGGATGGAGGTGGCACTGAAGAAGGAGAGGACCTCCTGCTGGACCAGCTCATGGTCGGGCTACAACCAGGACCCATAAAACAAGAAATGAGTAGGCAGATGCGACGTAACAAACACATGACCTTCACAGACACCTGCAAAGAAGCACTGGCCTTGGAGCAGGAACTACAGGATGGTGAAAACCCTGTCTCCGCACAGAAACTGAAGGGACAGGTGCAGATGGAGTTGCAAACCGAGCTGATGGGGGAAATCAGGAAGGAGCTCATGGAGCAGATGAAAACCCTTTCAGCCAATCTACTTGAAGAAGTAAAGATGCAGTTCTCCACAGCAGTGGGGGTTCAGCTCCAAGCACCCCAATGGGGGGGCCATCAGATTGCCACGACACCAGCAGCTCCATCCGACCAGTGGGATACAGAGGGCCGACCAATCTGCCATAAGTGGGGTGGGGGCATGTCCAGCGCCAGTGTTCCAGGCCAGGCCAGCCTCGGGATTTTTGATCCCCCCTACGGCTACGGGCCAAGCAGTGGGGGTGGTCATATGGGATGAGGAGCCCAAAACGTCACTCACAATGCAGTCAAAGTCTGCTTTGGTTGGCTCCTAAGTCACGTGGTTAAGCTGAAGCTGACCCCCTGGCTGAAACTCTGTGCCACCAACAGTTTGGAGATCCCCTATGTGGGCTATGCTCTGGTCAACTGTGTGGTAGGGAAAACCCACATTTCTGCAAAAGGGGTAATAAGCACCAGGGAGCATATCTCTCCAGTTTTAGCTTCTCTTCACTGGCTTCCAGTGAAATTCAGAATAGACTTTAAGATTCTCCTTCTAACATATAAAGCTCTAAATGGACTATCTCCATCATACCTGCAGGATATCTCTATAGTTCCGCATATTCAAAGAACACCTCAGATCACAGAGTGCAGGTTTACTTGTGTTCTAGAATTCATCAAAGCAGGACTGAGACGAGCTTTTTAGCTATCAAGCAGCTTTACTGTGGGAACCAGTTACTCAACTTGGTCCAAGAGGCAGACACCACGCCTGCCTTAAGATCAAACTTAAACCTTTCTGTTCACTAAAGCATATAGCTAGCCTCAAACCAAGTGTGTAGGGCTGACAGATCTAGTTTAGTCAGTTTTCACAGCTATAGCTAGAATAGGCTCATCAGACTCTTATTCTTCAATTTTAGCGCCAGCTATGCTGCTACAGGCTCACGCTACAATAAAACACATGATCCACTGAGCAGTCCCCCACTTCCTCGGGAACACCAACCACCCCTCACGCCCCTCCTTTCTTCTTTCTCCTCCTTTTTATTTTATCTGGTCCAGTCTTCCTTGTCGTTCTGTGTGTCTCTCTCTTTCTCTTGCAGGTTTTCCGCCTCCAGGCCTTCTCGTGTTGTACGGACTTTGGCCTATGGCAACTCTAGTCCTGTCGGCAATCGCCTATAATTGTTCATCTCTTTATAACAACCTGCTATGTTGGTATTATATATGTTCGATATGTTTGTATTTCATGATTGTATTTTTTGGTCTGTATTTCTTTTGGTTTTATGATTGTACTTGCCTCCCTCTCTTTTATTCTCTGTCCTGTCTCCCTTTTATTCCCTCCTTTTTACCCAGCCAACTTTCAGCAGGATGGTTCCCCCTTGTAAGCCTGGTCCTGCTCAAGGTTTCTTCCTGTTAAAGGGAGTTTTTCCTTGCCACTGTGCTTACCTGGGGGTTCTAGCTCTGGGTTTCTGCCTCTGTAAAGTACCTAGAGACAATTTAATTGTAAAGGTACAAGGATAAAGAAAATGAATTGAACTGAATTGAATTGGAATAATTGTTGACAATGACTGCTTGGGCTCAGAAAAAGGCATAATTTGCATGAACATTATTCAAGCTGTGTGGTCTGCCCTCACCCAGAGTAGAAACTCATCCAGGGCTGTCAGCATTTAAAAACCACCACTCCACCTCTCTGGAGAGACGCACTGGGCTGAGGCATTGCAGAGAACCAGCGAGTTGCCGCCAGAAAGCCACCCCCACCTTTTCAGTTTACAGCCAGACTGTCATGACAACTACCCGACTGTGGTGTTTGTCCCACCACAGTCGGAGATGGTCATATGGACACAGGTAACTGAAGGGACAACTAACATGTCTTGTGATGTGATCGTGGAACCTCTCTCTGACAGTGACTCCGAGTGGTGTGTGGGCTGGACACTAGTCACCTTGAATGGAGGAAGAGTACCCTGCAGATCTGCAACCCTAACCCCTACCCAGTTGAAGTTCCTCAGCCACAGCCCTCTAAGTACAAGCGTTTTAATAAGAGTGTTGCATGGTTTTGAGTGTTTTGATGTTTTATTATTTTATTGTATTCTTGTTGAGAACCATAGTTATCGCAGACTGGGAACAGCCAGAAAGCCAGGACCACACCCCTCCCGGACAAGGATTGGACTCGATACACCTAAGAGAGGCCTTTAAAAAGAGGAAGGAGATATGCATGGGGAGGAAAAGAGAATGTGGTGAACGGAGAAATGGGGAAACGAGGCGTGCAGGAACGAGGTGACAGAAAGAAACGAGACGGAGGCAGCAGCGGGAGGACAGGATTACCAGGAGCTCCAGCTATACAGACGGAGCCGGCATGCGCGGTGCAGCAGGGGAGGACAGGACGCCAGGAGCCACGTTATAGGACAGAGTCAGCAGCAGGACGAAAAGGGGCTGGATCCGCACAGCTGCGTGAGAGTGGACGCAGCGTGGGGCTAGCGGAGGAGCAGGACGCCGGAAGTCGGTGGAGTGGACGGATCGTGATGGAGGCGACGTGGCAGGGTGCAATTGCATTGACAGAGTGGACGTGGCACTGTTCCCCTGGATTTCTAGTGACGCCGTGTATTGATTCTGAGCTGTTCTCTCATGTTTTTTGTCATTTTAATGTTGTTTTAAAAGAAGGACCCTGTATATATGTTGCACTTTTAGATGAGAGTCTTTAGTACTTTTTATCCTTTTATTGTCAATTAAATCTGGTTTTAATAACTTCCCCTTTGGCTATTTTTTTAAGAGTGGATTCATTTTTACTGGTATAAAAGAACCTCACTCGGGTGACACACACACAGGTCCACTTAGGCCTGGCAGTAACAAATATTTCAGCCTTTATCACTGTTTGTCTAAGTGTGTGTGTGCGGTGTGTGTGTGTGTGTGTGTGTGTGTGTGTGTCTGTCTGTCTGTCTGTTCCGTGTTCAGTGACATGAGTCCAGCATGGACAGAATCTTTACCAGCAATCATCATATTCTATTTAATTTGAATGTGTTTTCTCATGTGGTGTATTCAAATAACGAGGTTGCACACACGCTTTTGCAGCTTTAATTAATCGGCCAGGAACAGAGAACAACTTAACACCTGGCGGACACCGAACCCTACAGAGGCGCGCAGAGTTTTTTAGCTCAAATGTACGGAAAGTCCATTAGGTCAAATCAGTTACAAATAAATAGTGTAGTACTGCAATATACCACATTTCCTCCCTTTAGCTCAAACTGACTTCCAAATATTAGACACCTCAAAACAGTAAGCTTACCACCAATGTGCAAGTATTAATCACTTTAACTGTCAACAAAAAATATAAAACATATACACTTTACTGTGCTGAATGCTCTTAATCAGTTACTCAAATATGAACTTTCACAAACCAAAACCCAGCAACCAGTCTCCTAATCTTTAGAAACTCCTATCACTATGTTCAGTTCTGGTAGCGCTTGTGGCAAACGGTGGCACGCTAGAGCGCCTTTAAGGTCACTGCCACAGGATTCAGGCGTTTCAGGAGGTCTCAGCAGCTCAGATGCCAGGGTCTCAGTACCATAAGCTCCGGCTTGAAGACAGCTTTACTCGCGCTTGCTCGCTTTCAGCTGATCCCTCCATAGGTGCTGCTGTCTCTGGAGCCTCTGAAGAGAAACGAGGCCTCAACTGGTCTCCATGACGACGGTACAACTGGTCAGTTTTTTCACCCAACACCTTGTATGAGACAGGGTCAGGGTCTGTTGCTTACTCACCCAGGAACTACACCTTGGACTTCTCTCCTGCAGTATTGGCGAGATAAACCTGTTCATTCACATCAAACAGCCTCTTTTGCAGCTTTGCTGTCGTGTTTATCTTTCTGTCGACATTTCGCTTCCTCCTCACCGCTTCTGCGATGTTTGGTTTCAGAAATCCAATCTGTCTGTAGACATGCCTCTTTTAAAACAAGTCAGCTGGTGACTCGCCAGTTGTGCTGTTGGGAGTTGTGCGATATCGTAGTAGGAAGTGTGAGATTTTATCATCCATGCTCAGGTCGTCCCTTGCTAACTTTTTAATGCCCGCTTTGAAAATTGCAACATACCTCTCGGCCAGGCCGTTTGTGGATGGGTGTCTCGGAGCCCAGTTGTGTGGAGGATCACTCATAAACTGCTGAACTCATCTGGACATGAAGGGTTGTAGCATTGTCAGTGACCATCTGTTCAGGCACTCTGTATGATGCAAATAGCCTCTTTAACCTGGTGATAGTTGCTGCAGAAGTTATCTCTGTCATCTTGTAAACTTCCAGCCATTTTGAATATGCGTCAACCACAATCATGAACATGTTATTCATGAACGGGCCAGCAAAGTCAATGTGAAGTCTTTTCCAAACACTTCCGGGGAACTCCCAAGGGTGTAGTGGGACCTGGTTAGGCATACGTTGGTCTAGTTTTGCAAGTCTCACACTCCTTGCACACTGCATTGACTTTGGGCCACCAGACATACTGCCGCGCGATTGCTTTCATCTTCACGATGCCTGGGTGCCCAGTATGGATCTCTTTTTTAGGACAACTGGATTCCGTAGATTTGCAGGTACAATCACTCTTGTCCCCCATAGAACGCATCCCTGTCTAATAAGACAGTTCATCTTTTCTTTTGTGAAACACCTCTGTCTTCTGGTATTTTGGCCATCCTTCCATGATGTACCTAAAAGTAGTTTTTGAAAACCTGTCGTTCCTTGTCGCATCTTGGCGATCTGTCTTGCATCAGTGGTGCCTCTAGGTGTTCGCTACATACCAGCACATCGATATGCTGACATAGCCTTCTGTTCCTAATCCTTAGTCTCACACAGTGGGACACGTGATAACCTTGGCTCATGCTTGGTATGTTCTTTTTCAGACTGACGGTACATTGGCGCGTAATCATATCGCAGACAGGCGATAACCCACCTCTGGATACGCCGCTGCTATTGTTGGGAGTCCCTTATACTCTCCGAACCGTATGGGCTTAGTAGAGGTCTATGGTTCAGATGATTAAACTGTCAGCCTACAGATATTGGTGAAACTTTTTGCGACCAAGCTCAAAAGCTTCCTTCTCAATTTATGGTACTTTTTTTCCGCTGGAGAGAGTGATCGCGAAGCATAAGCTGGCTGGATGTTCTTTCCATCTGGTAAGCGTGCCGGATACGCCCAACCTATATGCAGAAGCATCACAGGCGAGGGTTAGTGGCAGGTGCGGATCATAGTGCACCAACACCTTGTCACTTGTCAAAAGTCATTTACACTCGTTAAATGAGTCCTGTTCAGTCTTGCTCCATCTCTAGGTGGTTTCATCCTTTAGCAAACAGTAGAGCGGTGCGAGCACTGTGCTCTGCTGGGGTACAAAACGTCCATTGGGTAGTAGCTTCAACACCAGGCCCCAGGAAAGCTCTTAATTCCTTGATGCTTGTGGGTGCTGGTGCATCATGTATGGCCCTCACCTTGTCTTGGGAGGGGTGCACGCCTTTTTCGTCTAGCACATGACCCAGATACTCAATCTGAGTCTTGCCAAACTCACACTTGGACCCTTTTACCCTTAACCTGTTCTCCTGGAGACGCTGTAGGACTCTGTCTAAGTTCCTATGGTGCTCCGCTTCGTCTCTACCCATCACCAGGAGGTCATCCAGATAAACCACCATGTTCAGGCCCTTCATCAGGTTCTCCATGACTCTCTGAAGATACTTACGCAGAGTTTATAACGAACAGAGGCGTTGTAAAACAACAGTCCTTGTGTGTATTTACTGTTGTAGACTTCTTGGAGTCTTCATCGAGGGTTACTTGTTGATAAGCTGAAGCCAGGTCTATATTTAAGAATAGCTTCCCACCACTAAGCGTTGCCAGCACCTCCTCAATGCGGCAATGGGTATATTTCAGTATCTGTAGCCTGGTTCACAGTAACCTTGTAGTCACCGCATAACCGGAGTGTGCCATCTCGCTTGGTTACAGGAACTACTGGGGCAGCCCACTCACTGTGTTTTACAGGGGAGATGATTCCATTCTTCTCCAACCTATCTAGTTCCTTTTCCACTTTTCTTTCATCAATACAAATGGCAATGGGCGTGCTTTAGGAACTTTTGGGTTGTGAATTCAGGCTTGACAGAGATGTTTGCTTGATGTCCTTTTTAATGTCCTAAGCTCATCTCTGAAAACCCTCACTGTATTTTGCTATCACTTCAGGAATTGACTTGGGCGTTCGTGGTTGCTTACACTCACTGGGACTGTTTTGACTATTTTTCCAATTGAGTCTTATTTGTTCAAGCCAATTCTTCCCACACAGCCAAGGACCTTCCCTTTACTTACTAACAGTGGCAAGTCAGCAATCTGATTCTTCGTATGTCACTTTGCCGTGAACTGCTCCTCTAACTGATGGGCTGACCTGTATAGGTTCTCAGGCTTGGACAGCAGCGCTCTTCTAGTGGTACGCTTTCAGAATGAATTTTTCATACACAGTCTTGGGATAATGCTGACAGCAGCTCTAGTGTCTATTTCCATTAGTGCATGTAATGCATTTATTTCAAAAATCAACGCTTAAATGGCCGCCTTTTATCCGGTATATTTTCCTGTATTCAACACTGAGAACATGTCCACTTCTGTTTCTTCTGCATGAACATAGCCAGTGATGACTTTCTGTCCAGGCTTCTTCATGCCTTTCTTTTCGTAGATATGTTCCCCGGCGGCCCTGCATGCCTTCTGGATATGTCCTGTCTTATTACATTTATGACACCTACTGTCCCTAAAGTAGCAGTCATTGGCACTATGGTTTTTGCCTTTGCATCTGTAGCATTCTTTTAGTGTTGGCTGAGAGTGTCTCTGTTTCTCTTTTACCTTGTGAACCGCAACAGTAGCGCCGTCCCCTTTTCTCTGCCAGCTGCTGCACATCCCAGTGCGCTGCTTCCATGTTCATCGCCAGTTCCAGTGCTTTGCAAAAGTTAGTCCGCTCTTCTGGAGAGCAATTTCATCGGCAAGCTTACATTAATCCCGCTGATCTAACCCATCACGAGGGCCTCATCCAGCCGATCTCCGAAGTCACATTTAGCGGGTTAACTGCCGCAGTCACCGCCAACTGGAGTAGTTTAATTTCACTTTTCTGCAGGCCACACCACGAAATCTGAAGCGCTCTGCGATTACCAACGGCTTTGGCTCATAATATCCTTTCATGACGTCCACAATCTGCTGAAAACTTTTATCCTTTGGCTTCTCTGGGTGAACTAGATTGCTCAAAAGTCCATAGGTAGAAGCTCCCATGGAACTCAAAAAGTCACACCCGCTTCTGTCACCCATGCATACCATGGCGAAAAAGCTGCCCATGCGCCTTCCACTTAAGCAGACCACGCCTGAACTTCAGGTTTGAACTCATTGGTCCTGCAAAGTTCGCCATTTTTTTCTCGTCCAGTTTACCTCGTCGCCAATTATGTGGTGTATTCCAAATAACGAGGCGGTGACACACGTTTTGCAGCTTTACCAATTGGCCAGGAACAGAGAACAACTTAACACCTGGCGCGGGACACCGAACCCTACAGAGCATGCGCGCAGAGCTTTAGCCCGAATGTACGGAAAGTCCATTAGGGTCAAATCAGTTACAAATAAATAGTGTAGTACTGCAATATACCACATCATGAATTCAGTATTTTAATTGTCATTGGGATAAAAGATTCTGTGGATATGCTGCACTTTGTCAGAGTATGCCATAAGCAAAAACTCACGTGAGAGACCAATGACGTTGAAGAAAATCTTTATTTCTCGATGACCCATAGAGGTTGTTTTTATTTTATTTTATTTTATATTTGTTACAGCAATGACGTGGGATCAGCTCCCAGCCTGTCCGTGTCTGTGTGATGCTTGATCTCTGTCCTCACCAGCAGTGTCCTCACTGCTGGGAATATTTATCGATAAGGCCTAAGACATAATGTGGATGGATGATAACCCAATTTTACTTTTAGTGACCAAATGTAATAAGTGGTATAATGTGCAGCAAGTTTGAAACAAGCCCTCCAGGGTAATTACTGCTCATGCTGAGTAATCTCATCATGTACATCATCTAACTTCAGCATCAATCGGTTATAAAACAATATAAATTTTTGGCTGCAGATATCTTTAATCAGCTGACCACTGCAATATGAATATTTATTAATTTTAACTGACTCTTCTTGCTCGCCTTTCTCTCTCTCACAATAATAATAATAATAGCAGAGGAGAATAGTTTCATCCAAACAGGTTTCCAACGCTGTACAAAAGCCATCTGTTCACCTAATGGACTCTACAAATGTGGAGGTGATTAATAAACAAAGACACAACAGGAGGTACTGTGTGCTTTCTGCGTGCATGTGACAGTGCAAGAGTGTAGATGAGGGAAGGGGGATATCAAAACAAGACCATTTGTCATTTGTTTGCAATCATTTCATTGTGTAACTTTGACCCCCATATCGGTGTCAAACCTGTAAGGATTGAGATCTTATGTACTATTTTATGTTCTTTTATTTCCTAATAGAAAAAGCAACAACAACACATTCTCGGCTTGGAATGAGCAGACCAGTCACAGCTGTTGTGGTAATTACATTTCTGGAGCTACAGCGTAACGACCTACAAGGTCTCTGCCGTTTCATAGCTACAACACATATGTGGCAAAGGTCCAACACTGTCATTATCTGACTAAGTTTTGATTGAGATCCTCTCAAGTTTTATTGTGTACAATGTTAACTTTTAAAGGCTCTTCGCTGTGTAATAAAATGATCTTCTCTGTACCAACAGTGAACCAGTCCTGCATCTTATGTTTTCACAATGTTACTATTTTATTAACAGTACATAGGTATGATAAAACTAAACAACCCATCTGTTCATTTCCTAATTTTAAAATGACTGAAATCAGATATTTTTTATGGATTGTGAACATTCTTTGTTTGATTCAGAAACACAAAATTCTTGCAAATAAATTATTTGTAACTAATTATATGTCATAATTACCAAAGAGCCGACTCCACACACACAAACACACACACACACACACGCATATTTATTATATTAGGTATAATTTGCTCATACAACACGCATGCACGCACACACACACACACACACACACACATGTGTATATATAGTTACTGTGTTCTGTGGATACTGAAGCCATCATACGTTGTGCTCTCTATAATATGTCAACTCTGTCTCACTCAAACTTGTGTGATATATTCAATTCCATTAATTCAATTTATTTATATAGCACCTTTTACAAATCTCTCTAGGTGCTTTAAAGAGGTAGAAACCCAGAGCCTGAACCCCTAGGTAAGCACTAGAAGTGGCAAGGAAAACTCCCTTTAACAGGAAGAAACCTTTTGAACAGACCAGGCTTACAAGGAGGAACCATCCTGCTGGAAAGAAGGGTAAAGGAGGAAAAGAAGAGATGGGACAGAGAGAATAAAGAGAGCGAGAGAGGAGGACAGATACAGTCTATATATATATATAGATTTATATATAGATTTTTTTTTTATTTTTTTAACCTGGCGCCGCATGGAGTGGCAGCTCATTACAGCAGCTCCCATCTGTAGTGTTTGTTACTTTTCCCTCTTAACACCCCTTCAACTTACTTTAACCTGTTGAGTGTAGTTTTGAACAGCAATGGATACTTGCTGGTTAGCCTGTTTTATTTGGTCTTGCTGTTACTGCTCGTAGCCAGGCCACGCGAACGGAGGAGAGCATTGTTTCTACACACGGACCAGCTGATTGCGCTGTGTAAACCGGTGCTACTGCCTGGACCGAGGCCTGAAATCCCTGCGGAGCTACGTAGGAGACGCCGGGGGTGCAGAGCCGGGGCAGCTTGAAGGCTAACCTAAGGGAGATAAACCTTTCGGTGCCGGGCGATCTTTATGGGAAATTCGAGATCGTTAGGCAACAAGATGGGACGAAAGAAGTGGCGCTTTGTTAAGACTCAAAGGGAATTCCGGGAGTGCAGCGTTATGTGTTTCACGGAGAAGTGGTTTCACTCGTGCTTGCCGGATTCCAGCGCTACTGTACCCGGCTTCAGAACAATACGGGCGGACAGAGATGAGAGATGTAAGAAGAAAGGAGGGGGGTTGCGCTGTTTGTCAATGAGAAGTGGTGCAACATGTCACCGTAAAGGAACGTCTCTGTAGCCCAGATATTGAACTGCTTTTGTGTCCACTTCCTGCCTAGGAGCTTCCACCGCCATTGTCGTCGCTGTTTAAATCCCCCCATCAGCTGATGCCGAGGCAGTGTGTGAAACCATTCACTCCACCGCGTCAAAACTGCAAACCCTGCACCCTAACGCTTTCATAAACCATCACTGGTGACTTAACCATGTCACACTGGACAAAACTCTGCCAACATTCTACCAGTTTGTAAACTGCCCCACGAGAGACAATAGAACAATAGACCTCCTGTATGCTAATGCAAAGGATGCATACAGTCGGCACCCCCTTCCCCCACTGGGGAAGACTGTCAGATCACAACCTGGTTGTTTTGACACCAAAGCACGCTCCTCTATCCACAGCGGCAGCCTGCATCGACAAGGACAGTTAGGAAGTGGAATCAGGATGCCCAGGAGGCACTGCAGGACTGCTTTGAGTCTACTGACTGGGACGTGCTCTGTGTCACCCCCCCTGCATGACTGACTGCATCATGACCTGAAAGCCCTTCTCAACCAGACGAAGAAGGCCTTCAGCCGGGCTAATAAAGGAGGAGATGAGTAGGATACAGCACTCTACCTGAAGGTAGAGCTGAGGAGGGCTAAGGACTCCATAGTGGAGGAAGCTGGAGGCCAAGCCCAGCAGAACAACACCAGAGACGCAGGACTGGGATGAGGGAAATAACTGGCTTCAATGTCAAAGACATGCCAGTTAGCAAAGTTCGACAGGGCAAATGAGCTGAACTGTTTTTCCAACAGATTTAGTCTACAGCCCTCCGCTGTGTCCCCCTCCCCTGCACACTCTGGCCTCCAAACATCCAGCCACCCTCCTCCTCTATCCTCCCCCCACTCCACCGTGAGCCCCCTGGACCCACCCCCCCTGCTAACTGTGACTACTGGCCAGGTGAAGAGACAGCTGGAGAGACTCCACCAAGGCAAGGCTGCAGGCCCTGACGGCATCAGCCCTAAGGTACTGAAGACCTGTGCCAGCCAGCTGTCTACTATCATGTGCCACCTCTTCAACCTGAGCCTGACCCAGGAGAAGGTGCCTACACTGTGGAAGACCTCCTGTCTGGTTCCTGTGCCCAAGAAGCCTGGGTCCTGGCGACCCCAAAGACTACTCTAATCAATAGCCCTCACATCTCATGTGATGAAGGTTCTGAGAGGCTTGTCTTGGCCCACCTCTGTCCGCAGGTAAGATCTTCTCTGGACCCTCTGCAGTTTGCTTACCAGCCCCGTTTGGGGGTTGAAGATGAAACATTCACCTGCTGGGCAGAGGGTTTCACATCTGGATGGTGCTGGCTGCACAGCAAGAATCACCTCTTTATTTCTCCAGTGCATTCACCATCCAGCTACTTTACTGAGAGAGTAAAGGCAGACGCATGATGGTTGACTCCACCCATGGTCCCTGGGTTACTGACTACCTGGACAGACAGGTCGCAGTTTGTCTTGTCTTGCTCTGTCTGGATGTGGTGGTGAGTGACGGGGAGCACCCAGTAGGGGGACTGTGTTGTTCCATTCCTGTTCACCTTGTAACACCCCAGATCTTCAGTACAACTTCTGAGTTTGCCCATCGGCAGTTCTCTGATGACTCTGCAGTGCTGGGTATCAGTGGTGGACTCCGGGAGGAGGAGCACAGAACACGGGAGTGACTTTGTGGAGTGGTCTAGAGGAACCACCTGCTGCTGAACGTGGCCAAGACCAGGGAGATGGTGATCGACTTCAGGAAGAAGAAGACGGCCACACAGCCCCTGAGCATCCTGGGAGAGGACCTCGAGGTGGTGGAGGACTACAAGTACCTGGGCGGTACATAGACAGCAAATTGAACTGGAAGACCAAACACCTGCTGTGTACAAGAAGGATGAGTAGACTCCTACTTCCTGAGGATACTGAGATCCCTTCCGGCAGGTGCAGTAAGATGTTGGACATCTCTACCAGTCTGTTGTCGCCAGTGCACTGCTCTACGCTGTGGTCTGCTGTGGAGGCAGCATCAGAGCCAGCAACACCAACAGACTGAACAAGCTGATCAGAAAGGCTGGCTCCGTGATTGGCTGCAAACCGGACACCCTGGAAGCTGTGGTGGAGAGGAGGATGCTGAACAAAACTGTTAGCTATCCTGGGATAACCCGGGACCACCCTTCCACCTCCACTCCTTGACAGGCGAGCCTCTCAAACAGATCTTGATTCAGCTCACACAAAGACAGATACAGGAAATCTTTCCCTGCTCCAGTGCACTAACCCTGTTCAATAAGTCCGTCTGACTGAGACTCACAGCCCTGGTGCTGTGATGTGCTCCAGTAGTACATTCATGTGGCACATTGTCATAATTATTTTATTCAATTCAATTCAATCTCAATTTAATTTACGAGAGCAGCACCTTTACAATAAAATTGTCTCTAAGTGCTTTTACAGAGGTAGAAACCCAGAGCCTGAACCCCCAGGTGCTACAGTGGCAAGGAAACTCTTTACAGGAAGAAACTCTTGAGTAGAACTAGGCTTATAAGGGGGAACCATCCTGCTGAAAGTTGGTTGGGTAAAGGAGGAATAAAAAGAGGGAGACAGGACAGAGAGAATAAAGAGAGAGAGAGAGGGTAATAGAGTGCCAATCATAAACCAAAGAAATACAGACAAACCCATGTCCAAAACCATATCAGACATATATATATTATAATACAGCATAGCAGGTTGTTAGAAAAGAGATGAACAGTATAGGTATAAGCCGACAGCGGACCCCTGAGTTTGCTATAGGCCAAAGTCCGCATAGCACAAGGCCTGAGACTGAAAACCCGCAAAGAGAGAGAGAAAGAGAGAGAGAGAGAAGGGTGATACCACAGAATCCACAAGGAAGGACTGACCCAGATAATCCCGTGAAAAGGCAGAGAAAGTGAAGAAGAAAAGGGAGGAGAGGACGTGAGGGAGGGTTGGTGTTGAGAAGTGTGTGAACCTGCTCAGTGGATCAATGTGTTTGTCCCTCAGCACAAGAGGGCCTTACAGTGGCAATGTGCTAAAATTGAAAGAATAGCCTGATGAGCCTATCTTCAGCTAAGTAACTGTGAAAACTGACTAAACTAGGATCTGCCTGTGCCCCACATTAATTTGGCTTCTGGAGGCTAGCTATATGCTTTAGTGAACAGAAAGTACTAAGTTGATCTTAAAGCATCGTGGTGTCTGCCCTTAGACTGTGTTGCAACGGCTCCACAGTAAAGCTGCCCGATAGCTAAAAGCTCCCTCCCAGTCTGCTTTTGATGAATTCTAGAACCAGGAGATCCTGCAGGTATGAAGGAGATAGTCTGACGAGAGCTTTATATGTTAGAAGGAGAATCTGAAGTCTATTCTAAATTTCACTGAAGCCAGTGAAGAGGAAGCTAAAACTGGCGAGATATGCCCTTGCGCTGATTCCTGTCAGAACTCTGGCTGCAGTGTTCTGTATCAGCTGCAGGTTTTATTTAAATAATTTGGACATCCTGACAGTAATGAGTTGCAGAACTAGCCCTCAGAAAAAATAAAAAGCATACCAGTTTTTCAGCATCACTTTGTGACAGGATGCTCCTGATCTTGGCAATATTATGGAGGTGAAAGAAAGCGGTCCTAGAAACCTGTTTAATATGAGGAGAAATGTCCTGGTCAAAGATACAATTCTAGTTCCTTGCAGCCACTATGGATAAAAGTAATGCCATCCAAGGAGAGAATGCTATCTGATAACTTAGTCTCAGGATGTTTAGCCCCAAGAACAATGACTTCAGTTTTATTCGAGTTTAAAAGAAGGAAAATTGGAGGTCATCCAGTCTTTTTATGTCTTTTATACATGCTCTGGAGTCTGGCAAATGGCCTCTGTTTACCAGATTTCATGGATAGATAACTATGGACGTCGGCATGCTAGCAATGAAAAATTTATGCCGTATTTCTGAATTCATTATATTCTCAGAGGAGCATGTAAAGAGTGAACAGGATTGGCCTAAGCACTCTGTAACCCTGTGTACACCACAGATGAACCTTGTACACCAGAGGAAACATCATTAACATGAACAAAATGAAATCGATCTGATAGATAAGATTTAAACCAGTCTAGAGCTGTCCCCAGATCCTAATCTCACAAGTTGTAGCCTTTTGTACAAAAATGCTGTGATTCAGAAAACAAAAGGCAGCACTGAGGTCCAGTAAAACCAGCACGAAATAAGTCCACGGTCTGATGCCATGAGGAGGTCATTATGACTTTAACCAGTGCTGTTTCTGTGCTGTGATGAGCTCTGAAACCAGACTGAAACACTTCAAATAGACTATTCCTGTTTAGGTGGATCGTGGTTAGCTGACTGACAACCAGCCTCTCAAGTATCTTAGAGATGAATGGGAGGTTGATATCGGTTCATAATTTGCTAGACGCCTGGGTCAAGTGAAGGTTTTAAGTAAAGGTCTGATAACAGCAGTTTTAAATGCCTGAGATACATAAATCAAGTTGTCAAAGATAAGTTGATCTGGATCTAATACTGACGCCCCACCAGGAGGAAAGACATCCTTGAAAAGCTTAGTTGGGATGGGGTCCAGGAGACATGTGGTTGCTTGTATCCATTAATGTTGGAGGTCAGCCTAGGAGATTTGGTAGGAAGCTGTCCAGAGGTGGATCAGGACTAGATGGTTAAGCAATAGGGCAGCTCATCAGTTGTCATGGAGCGACCTTGATCAATCTTTTTTCTCTACTGGAAGAAGATTTGGCCGGTGAAGAAACTCATAAAGTCTTCACTGCTAAGAGTTGCAGGAATAGAAGGCTCCAACCGAGCTGTGACTCTTGTCAACCTGGCTATGGTGTTAAACAGAAAACCGGGTTGTTCTTATTTGCATCTATTAATGAAGTGTAGTAAGCTGTTCTGGCTTTACGGAGGGCCTTTTTATATGTTAGTAAGCTGTCTTTCCAGGCGCTTTGGGAATCAGCTGATCTCGCTGAAACTTCCTCTCCATCCGTCTTGATGCCTGCTTAAGAGTTCGGATATGTGTGTTATACCACGGAGCCAGTCTTCTATGGTTTGTGAACCTTTTATTGCATTGTATATGTTGTACATATGTTAATACTAGTGAGGCTGCTGGGACAAGTCAATTTCCCATGTCTGGGATTAATAAAGTATTTCTATTCTATTCTTATTCTATTCTAAAAAGACAGAGACAGTGAGACAGAGATTTGCAGAGTTGAAATTAGCTAAAAGGATGTCACACTTTAAGTGACATATTCCCATTTCCTGTGAACTATCCACACAATTCCACCCCTCTTTTGGCATTGACTTTCAGAAGTATTTCAGTTCCATCATCTCTGCAATGAGATGAACAAGCTAACATTCTTTTTTTTTTTTTTTTTTACCAGTGTCACAGGATTGCGTGCACTTTGATCGGCTGTGTAAACATTCTAAGGAAAAGGGAGTTGCCCATTGCCGAGTTGCAGTCAAATGCTAATGTGATTGCCCTCTGCTCTTAAAATGCGAAATTGCTCTAATGTTGCGCTGCAGAGCTCAGCAGCAAGAGATCATTCAAATTTATTTTTTAAGGGATTTTTCTGCATCATTGCACTGAGAAATGTGAGCTAATATCTTGGGCATTATCAAAGGCATTTTTGACATTTAAGATGCAGACATTTATTCTCACAATATTATACAGGTTCTTAAAAATATATTACAGTTCTCTCACAGTAATTCTGTAACGCAATCTAATGGTGCTGTAGGGTATTTTTTCGTTTTTTCTTTTTTTTTTTAAATAACCTGCACTAGAGTTTCATAAGTGTTTAAAAATGCACTTCCATTTCACAAACAGCCTTAGCCATGATGCCACTGACTGACAGGAGCCGACCAGTAGATCGGTGACTACCCTTGCAGGCTAGAGCCCTGGTCTTATAAATTCAGAGACATGGAGATCATTGCAGTGAGCTTGCGTCTTTACCTCGGATGAGGTGAAGATTAATTATATAATTGGATTTTTGCGTGGGAGAGCGTTGGTGTCCAGCACCCGCACCCACCTGAACACGCTCTCGCTGGAAGAGTTTATTAAATGTTTCGAGCGGGTTTTTGATCGTCCAGATCACGCCGGGTGTGCATCGGACTGTCTTTTTACACTGCAGCAGGGCCCGCGTCCAGTAGCAGATTACGCCGTGGAGTTTGGCATATTGGCTGCAGAGTCAGGATGGGATGAGGGTCGCTCTCCAGGGAGCAATTCGGCGGGGCTTGAGCTGGCAGGTGCGCAATGCGCTCATCACTGGTGCGCGGCCGAAGGACCTGAATGAATTGGTCGACCGCGCAATCAAGCTCAATAATTATCAAAGGAAGCATCGGCGGGAGTGGTCTCTGCACTCCTTTCCGCTGCATTTCTCTACGCGTCATCGAGCCTCCCCTCCTCCCGCCCAGTTGCCAGCTCCGCTGGCGAGTCCGCGCGCTCCTGAGGAGGAACCCATGCAGCTGGGTTGATCACGTCGGTAAGCGACGCAGGTGGTTTACAACTGGGGTCTGTCTGTACTGTGGCGAGGAGGGCCATTTCATTGCCTGTTGCCCCAGGCGCCCATTGAGCTTGCCAGCGCATGCAGGAGTGCTGGCAAGCGCAATCTCCTCCTGCCCGTCGCCTGCGCGAGTGATTCTTCCGTGTCACTCTCGCTGCCTTCACTCTGCCCTGCCTCCAGCACCACCGAGTTCCAACACCTTGCCTGATCCTGTGGACCTTTCCCTGGTTCAAGAGGTCTACCATGACATCAGCGAGGTGTTCTCCAAGCAGCGGGCTCTTCTCTACCTCCTCACTGTCCTTCCGATTGCGCGATTGACCTGTTACCAGGCGCCCCGCTCCCCGCGAGTCGACAGTACAACCTCTCCAAGCCCGAGCGGGAAGCAATGGAGAAATACCTCATCGACTATCGAGGTCTTAACGAGATAACCTCCCGAAACAGGTACCCACTTTCACTGATTGATGCAGCATTTGCACCCCTCCAGCGGGCGCCCATCTTCACTAAGCTAGACTTAAAAAATGCCTACCAGCTGGTTCGCATCCATGAAGGAGATGAGTGGAAGACCACATTCAACACACCGCTGGGGCACTACGAATATCTCGTAATGCCTTTTGGCTTAACTAACGCCCCACAGGTTTTCCAGGCTATGGTCAATGATGTGCTCCGGGACATGCTGCACAAAAATTCCTCTTTTTATAAATTGATGATATACTCATCTTTTCTGAAACAGAGGAGGAGCACGTGCAGCATGTTCGGTTGGTTCTGAGACACCTAATCGAGAACTGTTTGTAAAGGCCGAGAAATGTGAATATCATGTGTCCTCCGTGTCCTTCCTTGGTTTCGTAGTAGGGCAGGGTCAGCTCTCCCCCGACCCAGCTAAGGTGCAAGACGTGGTGGACTGGCCTGCACCGACCTCTCGAAAGGAGCTGCAACTTTTCCTGGGATTCGCTAACTTCTACCACCGTTTCATTCAAGACTATAGTAAGGTGGCGGCCCCCCTGACTGAACTCACCTCCACGTTCACCTGGACTGACACAGCATAACCGGCGTTTGCCCAACTTAAGGTACAGTTTACTACTGCACCTGTCCTCTCTCATCCAGACCCAACGCGCCCTTTCATGGTTGAGGTGGACGCGTCGGCTGTCGGGGTCGGAGCGGTGCTCTCCCAGCGGAGCGCATTGGACCAGAAGCTCCATCCGTGTGCCTTCTTCAGCTGACGATTGTCCCCAGCCGAGAAGAACTATGATGTGGGTAACCGAAAGCTCCTGGCACTTGTGCTGGCTCTCCAGGAGTGGCGGCATTGATTGGAGGGGTCCGCTCAGCCGTTTGTCGTCTGGACCAACCACAAAAACCTGGCCTACCTGCGAAGTGCGAAGCGACTAAACTCTCGTCAGGCCCGCTGTTCCTCGGCTGCTTCCACTTCACTCTCACATATCGTCCAGGATCCAAGAACACGAAGCCGGACGCGTTATCACGCCAGTTCGCCGCAGGTCAGCCAGACCCGGAACCTGAACCCATCATCCCCTCTTCCTACGTCGTGGGAGCGGTGACCTGGCAGGTGGAGGAACGAGTGCGGGAGGAGCAGCGCACCGGACTTGTTCCTGAGGGAGCTCCTCCAAACACCCTCTTCGTTCTAGAAGCTGCCCGCTCTGAGGTCCTGCGGTGGGGACATACATCCAAACTGGCATGTCATCCTGGTTTACAGCGCACCCTACATCTCCTGCAGCAATGCTTCTGGTGGCCAACCATGTGCCGAGACACGAAGGCATTCATCGCAGCCTGTCCGGTGTGTGCCCGTGGGAAGTCGTCCCATCAGCCGCTGGCAGGGCTTCTCCACCCGTTACTGGTTCCACGACGTCCCTGGTCCCACATTGCCGTGGACTTTGTGGCTGGCCTCCCACCATCTGACGGGCATACGGTAATACTCACCATTGTGGATCGCTTTTCTAAGGCCGCCCATTTTGTTCCCCTGTCCAAGCTTCCCACAGCCACAGAGACTGGCGAACTACTAGTCAAACATGTCTTTCGCCTCCACGGAATTTCCAGGGACATCGTATCTGACCGTGGGCCGCAGTTTACTTCCCGGGTGTGGCAGTCCTTCTGCGCGGCCCTTGGCGCATCGTTGAGCCTCTCCTCCGGGTACCACCCCCAATCCAATGGTCAGACAGAACGCACCAATCAAATTCTGGAGAACACACTCAGGTGCGTACCGGCCCATCACCCTGCTTCCTGGAGCAGGGTTGTGGGTGGAGTACGCCCACAACTCTCAATTGTCAGCATCCTCCGGTGTTTTCCCTTTCATCGCGTCATTGGGGTACCAGCAGCCCCTCTTCGAGTATCAGGAAGAGAAGATGGCGGTCCCCTCCGTCCAAGCTAATCTACGGTGCTGTCACAACATTTGGAAACAGGTGCGTGCCGGTCTCTTACGTTCTTCCCTGCAGGGCCTGCAGGGAAGTGCTTCATGTTCACAGTGCTTCATGAGGCAAGTGAAGCCTCATGAAGAACTGAGGCTTTGCTAAGAATTGTGCCGAATAAGATTCGAAGCTTCAAGACTTCGGTGACGGTGACATCTGGTGGACAACTGAAGCCATAGCAACTTCAAAAGAGCACGACTGAATCACTAACACTGTTTCAATCCCATGACAGCAATAAAAGTTCAGAAAAGTTGTGTGGTCATTCGAGTGTCTTGTTCATTCATACCAAATGATTATATCGTCAATACAATAAAATATGCAGATGCACTCCCCCATACTCTAAAACACATTCCAGATTAACCCAAAGAATCAATGCAAATTATATTAAGGGTTAAATGTTGGTTAAGGGTTTATTTAAAGTTTTGAGCTTTATTTAAAAACTCTGCTATAAGTCCCTAACAGGATTAGAGATGATCATGGTGTTTGAATCCAGAAACTGTATTTTGTGTGTGTGTGTAGTGTTTTTAAGGAAAACTTTAAAGATAATGGTTTGTCATTTGAGGACTTGTATGGTTGTTTTGGAATGATTATTAACAGAAATTTCATATTCACAGGTTTTTATTAAGAAATATAATTTTTTCTACTGTCGCAGGCTTCAGTCGGCTCCTCTTCTGGCTGACCAGCTCCCCAGCTTTGGAAAATATCCTTTCACAAGGAACAGATGATGCTGGGATGCACAGATACTTGCATGCAAGTTTCCACAGCGTTGGATATAAAGTCTTTCGTGCCACCCAGTACTTCAGAGGATCCTCTGCTCTTATCAAAATTTGTTCTTTCAAATATCTATGACACAGACAGTAAGACAATGAACGGCTGAATAAAACAACTGATGTTTCAACAGTAATCAACATGCATACCTCTGGATCTCCACTGCAGCGCTGGCAGATGCTCTGCTGGTGCGGTGCTGAGACTCTACATAATTGTCCAGTAAAGCCCACAAGTTATAATGTTCTTCACCAGCACTGGCAGATGTTGCAGTCTCCAGTGGCACAGCTTCTGCCGACACATCAATAAGACTGGCACACTCTCGTGTCAGCCTTTCTACAGCAGCCTAACCATTGCTTTGATTGATAAAACCAGCCTGTTTAAACCGTGGATCCAAAATGGTGGCCACAGACAGGGTATGCACTTTTTCCAAGCCACTGAATTTTTCACTCAAATTAGCTCTCAAATGGTTGGCAAGCGTGACACCAATACAAGGAGCCATTTGGGCACCTTCGGCAGAAATAACACGTCTCAGCATTTTAGCTATAGGAATTGCCTTTGACCCCGACACTCTCCTTTCCTCAGAAAGTTCAACAGTTGCCTGATAGAATGACCTTAAAACTGTCAGGCACTGGTAGATTGCTGCATACTCATCAGCAGTGAAAGGCACTATGTCAGTGCTAAGTGATGCCAGGGCTGCCCCTAAAGGTTCTCTCTGCTCATAAAGCCTATGGAGCATGGCATAAGTGCTGTTCCATCTGGTTTCGACCTCTTGAACAAGCTTTTTTTGGGGCATGCCCATATTGGGGCATGCCCATATTAGCTTGAATAGAGCTTTTGAACTGGGCTTGAAGTGTGCTACTATATTGCGGGCTCTACTGCGCATGTTTTCCAGCTCAGAAGTCTGACAAAGTGATTTTTTGACTATGAGATTCAGAATGTGGGCAAAGCAATAAATATGTCTAAGGTTTAACTGACCAACACTTGCCACAATATTGTGAGCTCCATCAATTACCATCCCACAGACCTTTTCAGTGATTCCCCACTCTGTCATCAAAGTTGCTATTGCTTCTGAAATGTTAGCTGCTGTGCTAGCTCTAGGGACGTGGAACGTCACCTCTCTGATGGGGAATGAGCCTGAGCTGGTGCGCGAGGTTGAGAAGTTCCGATTAGATATAGTCGGCCTCACCTCGACGCATAGCAAGGGCTCTGGAACCAGCCTTCTCGAGAGGGGTTGGACTCTCTTCCACTCTGGAGTTGCTGACGGGGAGAGGTGGCGGGCTGGGGTGGCGATTCTTGTTGCCCCCCGGCTTGGTGCCTGTACGTTGGGGTTTACCCCGTTGAATGAGAGGGTAGCCTCCCTCCGCCTTCAGGTGGGGGGACGGATCCTGACTGTTGTTTGTGCCTATGGCCCCAACAACAGTTCAGTGTATCCACCCTTTTTGGAGTCCCTAAAGGGAGTACTAGAGAGTGCTCCTTCTGGGGGTTCCCTCGTCCTCTTGCGTGACTTCAATGCTCACGTCGGCAGTGACAGAGAGACCTGGAGGGGCGTGATTGGGAGGAATGGCCCACCTGATCTGAACCCGAGTGGTGTTCTGTTGTTGGACTTCTGTGCTCTTCACAGATTGTCCATAATGAACACCATGTTCAGACATAAGGGTGTCCATATGTGCACTTGGCACCAGGATACCCTGGGCCGCAGTTCGATGATCGACTTTGTAGTCGTGTCCTCGGATTTGCGGCCGCAAGTTCTGGACACTCGGGTGAAGAGAGGGGCGGAGCTGTCAACTGATAACCACCTGGTGGTGAGCTGGCTCCATTGGTGGGGGAGGATGCCGGACAGACCCGGCAGGCCCAAACGTATTGTGAGGGTCTGCTGGGAATGCCTGGCAGAGTCTCCTATCAGACGGAGCTTCAACTCCCACCTCCGGGAGAGCTTCTCCTATGTCCCGGAGGAGGTGGGGGACATTGAGTCCGAGTGGACCATGTTCCGTGCCTCCATTGTTGAGGCGGCTGACCGGTGCTGTGGCCGCAAGGTGGTCTATGCCTGTCGTGGCGGCAACACCCGAACCTGCTGGTGGACACCAGTGGTGAGGGATGCCGTCAAGCTGAAGAAGGAGTCGTACTGGGTCTTTTTGGCCTGTGGGACTCCTGAGGCAGCAGACGGGTACCGGCGAGCCAAGCGGGTTGCGGCTGCGGCGGTCGCCGCAAAGATCCGGGCGTGGGAGGAGATCGGGAAGGCCATGGAGAACGACTTCCGGACGGCTTCGAAAAGGTTCTGGACCACCATCCGGCGCCTGAGGAGGGGGAAGCAGTGCATTGTCAACACTGTGTACGGTGGGGATGGTGTGCTGCTGACCTCGACTTGGGACGTTGTGGATCGGTGGAAGGAATACTTCGAAGACCTTCTCAATCCCACCGACACACCTTCCAGTGAGGAAGCAGGGCCTGGGGAGTCGGAGGCGGGTTCTCTTATCTCCGGGGTCGAGGTAGCCGAGGTTGTTGAGAAACTCCTCAGTGGCAGGGCCCCGGGGGTGGACGAGATCCGTCCGGAGTTCCTTAGGGCTCTGGATGTTGTAGGGCTGTCGTGGTTGACACGACTCTGCAACGTCGCGTGGACAATGGGGGAGGTACCACTGGATTGGCAGACCGGGGTGGTGGTCCCTCTTTTTAAGAAGGGGGACCGGAGGGTGTGTTCCAACTACAGGGGGATCACACTCCTCAGCCTCCCTGGCAAGGTCTATTCAGGGGTACTGGAGAGGAGGGTCCGTTGGATAGTCGAACCTCAGATTCAGGAGGAGCAGTGTGGTTTTCGTCCTGGACGTGGAACTGTGGACCAGCTCTATACCCTCAGCAGGGTCCTTGAGGGTGCGTGGGAGTTTGCCCAACCAGTCTACATGTGTTTTGTGGATCTGGAGAAGGCATTCGACCATGTGCCTCGGGGAGTCCTGTGGGGGGTTCTCCGGGAGTATGGGGTGTCGGGCCCCTTGATACGGACCGTCCGCTCCCTGTATGACTGGTGTCAGAGCTTGGTCCGCATTGCCGGTAGTAAGTCGAACTCGTTTCCGGTGGGGGTTGGACTCCGCCAGGGCTGCCCGTTGTCACCGATTCTGTTCATAACTTTTATGGACAGAATTTCTAGGCGCAGCCATGGTGTTGAGGGGGTCCGGTTTGGTGGCCTCCGGATCGGGTCTCTGCTTTTTGCAGATGATGTGGTCATGTTGGCTTCATCAGTCCGTGACCTCCAACTCTCGCTGGACCGGTTCTCAACCGAGTGCGAAGTGGCCGGGATGAAAATCAGCTCCTCCAAATCTGAGGCCATGGTGCTCAGCCGTAAAAAGGTGGAGTGCCTCCTCCGGGTCGGGGAGGAGATCCTCCCCCAAGTGGAGGAGTTCAAGTACCTTGGGGTCTTGTTCACGAGTGAGGGAAGAATGAAGCGGGAGATCGACAGGCGGATCGGTGTGGCATCCGCAGTAATGCACCAGTCCGTTGTGGTGAAGAGAGAGCTGAGCCAAAAGGCGAAGCTCTCGATTTACCGGTCGATCTTCGTTCCTACCCTCACCTATGGTCATGAGCTTTGGGTAGTGACCGAAAGAACAAGATCGCGGGTACAAGCGGCCGAAATGAGTTTCCTTCGCAGGGTGGCTGGGCTCTCCCTTAGAGATAGGGTGAGAAGCTCTGCCATCCGGGAGGAACTCGCAGTAGAGCCGCTGCTCCTCCGCATTGAGAGGAGTCAGATGAGGTGGCTCGGGCACTTAGTAAGGATGCCTCCTGGACGCCTCCCTGGTGAGGCGTTCAGGGCACGTCCCTCCGGTAGGAGGCCCCCGGGAAGACCCAGGACACGCTGGAGGGACTATGTCTCTCGGGTGGCCTGGGAACGCCTCGGGATCCCCCCGGAGGAGCTGGATGAAGTAGCTGGGGAGAGGGAAGTCTGGGCTTCCCTGCTTAGGCTGCTGCCCCCACGACCCGACCCCGGATAAGCGGAAGAAGATGGATGGATGGAAGCCTGTCAAGGAATCGTAACTTTCCCCGGACTCCGAGGAGCCTCCATCTGTCCGCTTCATCGACAACCCACCTGCCTATACGGTCCGGCAGATCGTAGATGTGCCTCGCCGGTGCCGCGGGTGGCAGTACCTGGTGGACTGGGAGGGGTAAGGTCCGGATGAACGTTCATGGATCCCTCGCAGGCACATCCTGGATCAGGACCTCCTGCGGACTATCTACCTCGACCACCCGGACAAGCCAGGTAAAGCTCCAGGAGGCTCTCATTGAAGGGGGGGTTATGTTAGGAACGGGCTGGGTTGGCCCTGTTCCGGGTTGTTTTCTGTTTTATTTCTATCTCCACTATTCAATTCAATTCAATTTTATTTATATAGCACCTTTTACAATAAAATTGTCTCTAAGTGCTTTACAGAGGTAGAAACCCAGAGCCTGAACCCCCAGGTAAGCACAGTGGCAGGGAAAAACTCCCTTTTAACAGGAAGAAACCTTGAGCAGGACCAGGCTTACAAGGGGGAACCATCCTGCTGAAAGTTGGCTGGGTAAAGGAGGAATAAAAGAGGGAGACAGGACAGAGAGAATAAAGAGAGAGAGAGAGGGAGAACAGATACAATCATAAAACCAAAGAAATACAGACAAAATACAATCATAGAAATACAAACATATCAGACATATATACACATAATACAGCATAGCAGGTTGTTATAAAGAGATGAACAGTATAGGCAGGTGCCGACAGCGGACCCTGAGTTTGCCATAGGCCAAAGTCCGTACAGCACGAAGGCCTGGAGACTGAAAACCTGCAAAGAGAGAGAGAAAGAGAGAGAGAGAGAGAGAAGGGTGGAGACACACAGAACGACAAGGAAGACTGGACCCAGATAATCCCGGTGAAAATAAAAGGAGGAGAAAGAAGAAGAAAAGGAGGAGAGGACGTGAGGGAGTGGTTGGTGTTGAGGAAGTGGGGAACTGCTCAGTGGATCATGTGTTTGTCCCCAGCAGCGTAGGCCTATAGCAGCATAGCTGTGCTAAAAATTGAAGAATAAGAGTCTGATGAGCCTATTCTAGCTATAACTGTGAAAACTGACTAAACTAGATCTGTCAGCCCTACACACTTGGTTTGAGGCTAGCTATATGCTTTAGTGAACAGAAAGGTTTTAAGTTTGATCTTAAAGGCAGACGTGGTGTCTGCCTCTTGGACCCAGGTTGGTAACTGGTTCCACAGTAAAGCTGCCCGATAGCTAAAAGCTCGTCCTCCCAGTCTGCTTTGATGAATTCTAGGAACTACAAGTAAACCTGCACTCTGTGATCTGAGTGTTCTTTTAGGTATATACGGAACTATGAGATCCTGCAGGTATGATGGAGATAGTCCATTTAGAGCTTTATATGTTAGAAGGAGAATCTTAAAGTCTATTCTGAATTTCACTGGAAGCCAGTGAAGAGAAGCTAAAACTGGAGAGATATGCTCCCTGGTGCTGATTCCTGTCAGAACTCTGGCTGCAGCGTTCTGTATCAGCTGCAGGTTTTTAATGGAATAATTTGGACATCCTGACAGTAATGAGTTGCAGTAGTCCAGTCTAGAGGTAACAAAAGCATGGACCAGTTTTTCAGCATCACTTTGTGACAGGATGCTCCTGATCTTGGCAATATTACGGAGGTGAAAGAAAGCGGTCCTAGAAACCTGTTTAATATGAGGGAGAAATGACATGTCCTGGTCAAAGATAACTCCCAGGTTCCTTGCAGCCGTACTGCAGGACAAAGTAATGCCATCCAAGGAGAGAATGCTATCTGATAATCTAGTCCTCAGATGTTTAGCTCCAAGAACAATGACTTCAGTTTTGTCTGAGTTTAAAAGAAGGAAATTGGAGGTCATCCAGTCTTTTATGTCTTTGAGACATGCCTGGAGTCTGGCTAATGGCTCTGTTTCATCAGATTTCATGGATAGATACAACTGCGTATCGTCGGCATAGCAATGAAAATTTATGCCGTGTTTCTGAATTATATTCCCTAGAGGGAGCATGTAAAGAGTGAACAGGATTGGCCCAAGCACTGAACCCTGTGGAACACCATGATGAACCTTTGTACACTCAGAGGAAACATCATTAACATGAACAAAATGAAATCGATCTGATAGATAAGATTTAAACCAGTCTAGAGCTGTCCCTGTGATCCTAATCTCATGTTGTAGCCTTTGTAATAAAATGCTGTGATCTACAGTGTCAAAGGCAGCACTGAGGTCCAGTAAAACCAGTACGGAAATAAGTCCACGGTCTGATGCCATGAGGAGGTCATTAGTGACTTTAACCAGTGCTGTTTCTGTGCTATGATGAGCTCTGAAACCAGACTGAAACACTTCAAATAGACTATTCCTGTTTAGGTGATCGGTTAGCTGACTAACAACCAGCCTCTCAAGTATCTTAGAGATGAATGGGAGGTTGGATATCGGTCTATAATTTGCTAAGACGCCTGGGTCAAGTGAAGGTTTTTTAAGTAAAGGTCTGATAACAGCAGTTTTAAATGCCTGAGGTACATAACCTGTTGTCAAAGATAAGTTGATCTGATCTAATACTGACGCCCCAATTAGAGGAAAGACATCCTTGAAAAGCTTAGTTGGGATGGGGTCCAGGAGACATGTGGTTGCTTTAGATCCATTAATGTTGGAGGTCAGCTCAGGGAGATCTATGGGTAGGAAGCTGTCCAGAGGTGGATCAGGACTAGATGGGGTTGCTAACAAGGGCAGCTCATCAGTTGTCATGGAGCGACCTTGATCGATCTTTTCTCTAATGTTAGTGATTTTATTGGTGAAGAAACTCATAAAGTCTTCACTGCTAAGAGCTGCAGGAATAGAAGGCTCAACCGAGCTGTGACTCTTTGTCAACCTGGCTATGGTGTTAAACAGAAAACGCGGGTTGTTCTTATTTGCATCTATTAATGAAGTGTAGTAAGCTGTTCTGGCTTTACGGAGGGCCTTTTTATATGTTAGTAAGCTGTCTTTCCAGGCGCTTTGGGAATCAGCTGATCTGGCTGAATACCACTTCCTCTCCATCCGTCTTGATGCCTGCTTAAGAGTTCGGATATGTGTGTTATACCATGGAGCCAGTCTTCTATGGTGTGTGAACCTTCTCTTCAGTGGGGCAACCGAATCTAAAACTATACGCAGTGTGGCTGCAGTGACATTGACAAAGCAGTCAATATCTGCAGGAGTAACATTTAGATCAGAATGATCTGTTGCACCAGTAGGAGGCGCTAGAGGGGGCACCGCTGCAATTTCAGCTACAAATCTGTCTCTAGTATCTTCAGAGAGACGCCTGCTGTAGTAAACCTTCCTGTCATGTGCTGCTCGGGCTGCTAGAGTGAAGTCAAAGGTTATAAGTGAATGGTCTGAGAGGAGGGGGTTTTGGGGAACAACTACCAGGTTCTCAGTTTCTAGACCATAGGTGAGAACCAGATCCAGAGTGTGATTATGACAGTGCGTCGGTTCATTTACTAACTGAGAGAAACCTACTGCATCTATCAGTGAGTTAAACGCCGTCTTAAGACTGTCAGTATCATCATCCATATGGATGTTAAAATCACCCACTATAATGACTTTATCTGTACTGACCACTAAACTAGACAGGAAATCTGAAAACTCCGCCAGGAACTGTGTGTAAGCAGCTGCAGGTGGCCGATACACCACAACTAATAAAACTGGCTTTTCTGACTTCCAATTGTGGTGAGAGAGGCTGAGAGTGAGACTTTCAAAAGAGCTACAGGTAGCTTTAGCTTTGGGATTGACTTGAAGGCTGGAGCGGTAGATTGCTGCCACTCCACCTCCTCTGCCTGCACTTCGAGGAACATGATAATTAATATGACTTGATGGAGTTGCTTCATTTAAACTAACATATTCTTCATCCTGCAACCAAGTCTCCGTGAGAAAGAAAATATCAGACAGATGATCTGTTACTAAATCATTAACTAGAAGAGATTTAGACCGTAGAGATCGTATGTTCAACAGACCACATCTAACTGTTCTATTTGTTTCTGAGTGTTTACTGCTGTGTATTTTTATAAGGTTATTATTATTCACACCTCTAGACTTATTTACTAGATGAACTATGGGAGGACGAGGTACTGACACTATTTCTATTGTATTATTAAACTTAGTGTTACTGTGAGCGTTTTTAGTTTTATTGTTATTTTTATTTTTATTGGAGGGCGGCAGTTTTACAGAAGCAGCAGAGAAGCGTGTAAGACAGCGACTCTGCCTCCTGGCCTCCACCCTGGGTTGTCAGAAGGTTGGTTGTCCAATCAACTTTGCTATATTGCTAGAAATAAGAGCTGCACCACCCCGGGTGGGATGAATGCGGTCTCTGCTAATAAGGCCAGGTTTTCCCCAAAAAGTCTCCCAATTATCTATAAAGGCCACGTTATTTTCTGGACACCACCGCGACAACCAGCGACGGAGCGATGACATGCGGCTAAACATGTCATCACTGGCCAGATTCGGGAGGGGACCAGAGAACGCTACGGAGTCCGACATCGTTTTGGCGAAGTTACACACCGACTCCATATTAACTTTAGTAATCTCCGACTGGCGCAGCCGGGCGTCGTTAACGCCGACGTGAATGATAATTTTGCTGTATTTGCGCTTATCTTTCACCAGCTGCTTTAAGTTTCCCTCTATGTCGCCCGCTCTGGCCCCCGGGATACATTTAACTATGGTCTCTGGTGTCGGCTTCACGTAGCGAAGAATAGAGTCGCCAATAACCAGGGTCGGTTTCTCAGTGGGTGCGTCACTGAGTGGGGAAAAGCGGTTTGCGACATGAAGCGGTTGGTGGTGAACCACGGGCCTTTGTTTCAGACTACGCTTCCTTCGAACCGCCACCCAACCACCCTGACTACCCGGCTGCTCGGAGGCTGCGGGGGAACAGCTAACAGTAGCTGAACTGGGCTGGTCCGCACAGGCTAACTGGTGCTGGCTAGCTACAGGGGCTACGTTGCTATCTTGTGTGCGGAGTCTCGCCTCAAGCTCGCTAAGCCTCGCCTCTAGAGCTATAAATAAGCTACACTTTCTAGACGCTTGACTCTCAGTAAGGGAGGCAGAGGAGTAACTAAATATTTCACACACTTTGCAGAACACCGGAGGAGAAACGGTGGGAGAAGCGAGGTTAGCCATGCTAGCAATGAGCGCAGCTGCGCGGAACGAAATAGACAGAGAGCAAAGTATAGAACCCAAAAGATCGTGCGGTTACTAAACTTTCACCAAGGTGCTTGTGTACTAATGTTGTTGCGTTGTGTACTTTCTGATGTCAGTCAAAGTTCTGTTGATGTTCCTAATGAAACAATGGACAGTAACTCCTTCCACTAGAGGGCGACAACGACCCAGAAGCCATCCAGGATCACACACCGGTGTCTTGTTATCATTAGTGAGGCTTCTTAAGGCGGCTTTGCGTGGACACCAGCGTCTGATCGTCCCGTCCCCTGAGTGGTAAAACCGTATGCTCTCTGTGGATTGTGTGAATCAATTCTTCTATGTCTGTGGACTAACTTCTGTATTGTATTGTTTTCCCGAGGTGGCTGCGTCCAGTGAGTGGATTGTTTTCCATTGGCACTGCTGTTTTAGAAACTCCAGCCGGTAGTCCGGCATGTCGCTGGATTGTCTAAGTTCCTCCTTCCTTCTGTTGGAGCGGAAAACGCTCCAACGGAAGACTATAACTTTGTGTTTGTGTATTCGACTGTGTCATTAAACTATCGAATTGGTTTGACTGGCATGTTCCGCGTCTGGGTCCTAAACAACCGAACCCTTAACACTCACACTTTAATTGCTCGTACAGCAAATGTCAGGCAGACGGGACAAGTTTTAATGGGATACTAGAGAGGTCAAAAATGCCACACGGCACAGTGATAAAATTCATACAATTTTTGATGCACCGTCGTGATAGTGGAGGATTATGTCAACAGTGCATCGCAAGATGATTCCGTATTGCTGAGGCCACACAAACAGTTGTATACCTTATTCCATATCCTGTTTTTATTCCTTTCACATGTCTTTTAGAAGTGTGCTAGGCATTTTGAGGTAGGCCCACAGCAATATCAGCCAGCTTTTCATCCTTCTCTGAGGTACTTTTTTAAGGAACAGCGTGAAGTAAGGTCAAGTAATGTAATGAAGGTTGTTCCACAGAGTGCGATGACATTTATTTGTAGAGACATTAGAACATCAATGAGATGCATTTTACCTCCCAGTATTTATACTCGGATGAGAACTGCAACCCCATCTCTGGCTCAACTGCAAAAAATTTCCAGTTGTTAAAAACAAAAAAACGCCGTGTGATAAGAGCAATATATATTGTACTGGCAGGAAGAGAGCCATAGAAACCCACAGAGAACCTCCATTCTGGTTCATGTTCTGCATGCAGGACTGACTGAAAGCATACTTCAGGGAGCGACCTGGGTTGCTAGGCCTGGACTCCTGAGAAATAGGTCGACTTGGAGTTCAACAGTGTTAAAATTCGACTAAAAAGGCTTAAAATAACAAGAGCTGTTAGGGTCCGGCTTGCCGGCCCTTTAAGATATGTGTGGGTTGCCCTGCTTTTCCGCTGCAGAGGGTGCAGGTCCCCAGGATCCAGCAGGGGCTGCACACCTGTTTCCGATCAGGTCATTAGTGGCTGATATGAGGAGGCTGCCAGCTGGTCCCGGGTGCTGGATCATTGACTGCCTGACTGATGAGTGTTTCTTTTGCTTGTGCTTCACCAGACTTAGTGTTCCTTTGAACAGTATTCTTCCTCCGGTCGGAGAATCTTCTGTTTCTTCCAGTGTACACCCAGTAAAGGGTTGGATTTTGTTTTTGGAACACCTGCCTACGTGTCTGCGTTTGGGTCCTCACCACAACGTTACATAACAAGAGCAGGTCTATTTGTAATCCCATCTAAAATAGAAGAAAACTAATGTGTGCAAAATTTGACAATTTAATCCAAATTAGAGTTTGTCTCACACAAAAGTAAACCACAACGTGCTTCACTTTAGGGCTTTAATCTCTTTACGAGTTCAGCTGTGAGGCTGAGAACATTTTGTTTTTAGTATTACTGTTATGAATCGCTCTGAGGACCCAAATGCAGACCACAACAGTGTGTTGAATAATCAGGTTTAATAACCAATTGAAGAGATACAAAAACTCAAAGCGCTCACAGGGAGGATCAACGATTATTTCTAACAGAAAACACTCCAATGGAGGACGAATACAAACTAAGGAAGGCTCGATGAAGGTCGGGTTGACGCCCAAACTCTCCAAGGCTGACTGGCGAACGAAAAACGAATCCACACTCGTCGGAACGGGGAAACCTCAGGGGAAAAAGCACAACTCAGTCAGTTCAATAAAATGTTCAAAGGTGAGCTTCGCAATCTGTGCGTTTACCACTCTGAGGACATCAGAAAGGTGAATCTTCAGCAGGAACTAGAGGACTATGTAAGGCAAAGTCAGATTGTCCCTTAGTAGCCAGTTGATTGGAGATGGGTGACAGCTGTGGGACATCATGTGACCCAACAGACAAAGTGGAAGTACCCAAACTGAAACTAGGTGAACGACCCTGCCAACGACTCTCAGGTGACCACTCGGGTCATTAACATGCCAGTGGTCCACATGGGCTATATTTTCAAGCTCTGCCCCCAGCAAGTTTAGAATTGAAGAAGCCTTCTGGAGAGAGGGTGAAACATCTTCAAGGAAACCTTACAGTCCAGTTGCACACAGAGATCTAACTTTGGATAACTATGACCTGGATGAGTGAGAATCTACACAGACGTTCATCTTGAAGATGGCATGGCTAGTATATCCGCAACCAAATCTAACTCTTCTCCTCCTTCAGCGATCTTGGGTTAAAAATAATACAGATAGCTGTCGGTAGCTGGATCTCCAACATTAGCTCAGAGTTAGTTCCAAGTGCCGGCTCTCACGAGTGTTCTTATCCAATCACGGATATGTACAGTCCAGTCCTGTCAAGTTCAGCATAAGACCTTCCAGCTTGTCTTGGTGTTGCAGTCGCGAGATCTGATTGGCTATCGCAACTGACTGTGTCTGTTGATTCTGAAGGCCCTAGGCAGATTTCAGAGAACCTGACAACGCAAGCTAGCTGAAATATGATTGGATAAAACCTCTACCATAACATACAACACTGGAAACAGCACCACCAAGTGGATATAATATGACATGAACAGAACAACTATGAAGAATAATTGTATTTACGTATTTACAAAAAACAAAAAAAAAAGTTTCTGAGTATGTTTGGGCCAACAGAGAAGGCCTTGCTGTCCCTGGCGGCCCGCCACTGCCAAGTCATGACATTAGAAAAGTGAAAGGACGCAAAATGTTGATTTTTCTCTGCCCTCTCTGTTTAACCTCCTGTTTACTAATGCATTTACAATTCAATTTGTTGGATAACTTAATGAATAAGTGATTTTGCTAAAGCGTTTGACAGCAAGCCAAATTCCTCTTTAGCTTTTAATAGTTTCAGCTTAAAATCTGTTCAAAATCTCCATCTGTATCTCTTGCTTTCTTACTTTCTCTCTTTCTGTGTATGTTTGAAAATTGCTACTTAATCAAGTCAGAAGACATCTTGTTCTGTGTTTTCGCAAGTATCCCAGCAAGGCTAACTATTACTCCTGATAAAAGATTCATTGTGCTCATTATTAATTCAACCTTCAGGCACTTTTCTGCTTTGAGAGCCTCTTGATGTTATGCTCCCCTTTTCGCTTTCTGGGCTGATAAAATATAAACCACAGCACGTGCACGCGCGTGTGTATGTATGTGCACTTGTGTCTGAAATATAGGGACAAAAATTATTGCATAGAAGCCATCCTCTAGATTAAATGGTAGCAGAACAGCCTTGCATACCTCCATTCTTACCTCAAGACAGTCACTTGAAAATCTAGGAAATCACCTCTCTTTATCAGGCCATAACCTTACAATTAAATGTAAATATTACATTTTTCCTCTTCATTTGGACACTAGATGTCAAAATATTATTTTACCATAGATATGTTTTGATAAAATAGCATTTTATTATTAATAATGTTCAGTAATTTAAATAATAATTTAAAAGTAAAGCTGCGTTGGGTAAATACATTCAGTTAATGTGGATTTGCGAATTTCTGTTTGAGTTTTTCCCACTCAGTAATATGAAGTATAGTAGTATTCTGTCCATGTGTCTGTAACTGCCAGCAAGTTAATGAATGTTTAATTAGAAAAGTTTCCGTGCGCTGCATTTATGGCGTACTTTAGACTGCTTTCTTCAATTTCCAATTATTTGTTATCTGTTTTCCAAGAATGAAAACAATCCATCTGTGGGCGCTGATTTGGGATATGGGAAGCTGGGATTTGTGAGGTTCACTGGCCCTTGGGCGAATTTATTTTAGTAGCTGGAAGAGAATTCTATTGTCGGAGCAAACGAAAGAAATGAGAGAAAGGAACATGCGCACACCCACATGCAATTCTATCTTTGTAAGGACTTTCATAGATATAATGTATTACTCAGCCCCTTACCCTAACCAACTAACCCTCTGACCCTAACAATACAGACTCAAACAGGCAAAAATTTCCTCACTTCCCAAAAATTTCCTCGCTTTGCTAGTAGATTGAAGATTTATTTGGCAAGTACAAGAACACACACGCGCACACACGCACGCACGCACGCACACACACACACGCACACCTTCCACCGATTCAATAAGTATAAAATAATATGATTATTCATATATGTTTGAATCCAGATCATAGTCAAACCCGAGACTGCCGTGTGTCTTAAAAAGTATTTTGTTCTTACTGAAGAACAAGACTTAAAATGAAAATTTTGCTTAGTGTCAAGTTGTGTGGGTTTTTTGCGACCACAGCCGTGCCCAAACTTGAAAAACTGCTTGATCAACGTTGAAGGATGCAAGGGACAACTCATTTCCTCTCGTCCACCAATTTAATTGAGTAATAGTTTAGGAATAGGAAGGAAAAGGTTGATAACCTTGGAGATAAACAGAACATACATTTTGCAGATTCGTATCTGTTTTGCATGTATAACACGTGATCACTGAACAATAGATAGCAAACGTTGAACAGTAAATGTGACCATCAGTTTATACAGCAGGTCGGAAATGAACTACTCTATCGAACATTACTACTGTTAGAACATTTTACCATGACTTCAATTCAGTATGACTGTTTGACAATAAAGTACTGAAGTTTAATCTTAATCTTTGGTTAGCTCAATCATACACAATCATACAAGGTTACTTCATACCAGTTGCGTCTTCTGGTTGATCAGGGGCTGTGGTCGCGTTTGAAAGGTTAGTCCAATCTTATTGCACTTTTGTGCACCGCAGTGAGTGAAGTTGCTTCACATTAACTTCTGACTTTGATCCTTTTGCCCTTTGATCCTTTTGTCCTTTGATCCTTTTGATCTGCCCAATTAATTTGCATCTATTGATCTTCAAGTCCTGAATTCTGCTTGACGCAACACTTAGAATATGCAGAATTCTCTTGAATACTTGAATCGTTTAGTTTTGCAAAATAATGTGCTCTTTTGCAGGAATGCAGCTGTTTGGTGATCGTGTCATACCATCAGTAAACATTTATTTATTTTACAAATGGTACAAAACTGAAATATACCCACCTTAAATATGTTAGGTTTAGGTTTGAGGAAATGACCTGATAACTTTAATAACGTTTGCCCTTGGGTCTAGGACAGACTGAATTGCAGTGGAGCCTCCCCGTAAAGAGTTTGGACTTTGTGTTTTGTATGAATATTGTCTTTCCTCCAGTCGGAGCATCTTCCTGTGGCACCCGTGTACACCCAATAAAGGGCTTTTATGTCCTTTGAGAGCCTGCCTTATACCTGTGTTTGGGTCCTCTACACAACACACGATATAGATAATAAATGTCATGTTTTTATTTGCTAAATATCATGAAAAATAATTTTTTTATAAAACTGAAGTGAAGTAATGTAAATCTTAACTTAAATTGCAATGAAAAGTGAAAATACGTATTAATGACCTGTTACAAACAGGTTGTGTTTAAAGATAAGAAATTCTGTTCCAAAATGGTGCCGCATATGGCTGCCGTGACGTTTTGGTGCGCACTGTTTTGTCCGTTTTTTGTGTGTCAATTGTGTGTCAGCATGCTCTTACACCTGTGAAGAGCTCCTAAACATCAAAACAACAACCTTGCCCGATGTTCTGCCAGTCTTTTTAGTGCCAGCAGCTGAACTGGTTAACTTTTTGGCAAAAAGAGTGAGACGCTGAAGACGGGGAAAGCAAGCGGGGGGCCCTTGTGTGCTTACGGAGATGTGGTGCACGTACACTCTTACCTGGCATTTTCCTCTCCAACGTTCGCTCGCTCAGCAACAAAATGGACGAACTGGGGCTGCTGATGAGAAGAAACAGGGACTTCTCTTCCTCTTGTGTCTTATGCTTCACGGATACTTGGCTGAACAATCAGATCCCGGACTGCACGCTTCACCTGGAGGACTTTCAACTCTTCCGCGCGGACAGACAAAGGGACCTCTCTGGTGGAAAGACGAAAGGCGGAGGCGTCTGTTTCTTTATCAATAACATCTGGTGTACGGATGTAACTGTGATCTCACAACACTCCCGACCTGGAATATTTCTTAACTGCAAACCATTCTACTCTCCACGTGAGTTTGCCTCATTCATTTTGGCCGCTGTTTACATCCTGCCCAGCGTGGACGTGCACGGAGCTCAGCATGCACTCGCGGACCAGATCCTGAGTGTGGAGCAAACTTTTCCTGACTCCTTACTTATTATCCTTGGGGATTTTAACACAGGAAACCTGAGCCAGGAACTACCAAAGTACAGACAGTTTATTAAATGCCCAACGAGAGAGCAGAATACGCTGCATCACTGCTACACAACGTTAGTGGTGCGTACAGGGCTATGCCTCGCGCCGCACTCGGCTTCTCAGATCACGTCATGGTGCACCTCATCCCAGCGTACAAACAGAGGCTGAAGCTCTCCAAACCCGCTGTGAGGACTTCTAAGAAATGGAGCAGCTAGGCTGTGGAGGAGCTACGCACGTGTTTGGACACAACAGACTGGGACGTGTTCAGGTCTGCCACAGAAAGTTTGGATGAGTACACAGACACTGTGACGTCATACATTCAATTCTGTGAGGACAGCATTATTCCATCACACACCAAGGTGACTTTCAATAACGACAAACCCTGGTTCACACCCAAACTGAGACAGTTAAGACAACAGGAGGAGGCAGCATACAGGGCAGGAGACAGAGACAGCTACAGAGGGGCTAAGTACAGGTTTAGCAGAGAGGTTACTGCTGCTAGAGTACAAGTAAAGTACAAGGCACGTCTGGAGCAACAGTTCTCTGCTAACAACTCTGCATCTGTATGGCAGGGCCTAAAACACCTCACAAACTACAAACCAAAAGCCCCATGTTCTGCTGATGACCTCTAACTGGCTGAAAATCTGAACCAGGTTGGAAGCCTCACACCCCACCCCCACCACTACTTCAGCCACCTCTTTCTCATACCCCTCCCCCACCCCCGCCACAGTGGACTCCGCCATGCCCACCCTGGAACCCCCCTCCTCCCCCACTGCCCTCTCAGTTTCGAAGAAGGACGTGCTGCAGCTTTTCACGAGGCAAAATCCCCGGAAAGCTACCGGCCCGTACGATGTCTCACCTGCCACACTGAGACACTGTGCAGAAGAACTGGCTCCTGTCTTCACAGACATTTTTAACACCTCTCTGGAGTCATGCCACGTCCCAGCCTGCTTCAAACTGTCTACCATCGTCCTCGTCCCAAAGAAGCCCCAGACCACTGGACTTAGTGACTTCAGGCCTGTGGCACTGACGTCTGTGGTCATGAACTCCCTTGAGCGTCTGGTGCTGTCCTACCTCAAGTCTATCACCTCTCCCCTCCTGGACCCTCTGCAGTTTGCCTACAGAGCCAACAGGTATACAGACAACGCCATCAACCTGGCCCTTCACTTCATCCTGCAGCACCTGGACTCCCTGGGAACCTACGCAAGGATCCTCTTTGTGGACTTCAGCTCTGCATTCAACGCCATCCTCCCTGCCCTGCTCCAGGACAAGCGCTCTCAGCTCAACGTGCCTGACTCCATCTGCAGATGGATCAATGACTTCCTGACAGACCGGAGGCAGTGTGTGTGGCTGGGGAAGAATGTCTCGAGCACTCGGACCATCAGCACAGGAGCTTCACAGGGCTGTGTACTTTCTCCCCTGCTCTTCTCCATCTACACCAGCTGCTGCACCTCGAGCCACGACTCCGTAAAACTGATTAAGTATGCGGATGACACCACCCTAATTGGGCTCATCTACGACGGTGATGAGTCCGCCTACAGGTGGAAGGTGGACCAGCTGGTGTCCTGGTGCAGCAGCAACAACCTGGTGCACTCAGAAGACAGTGGAGATGATTGTGGACTTCTGGAAAGACAAACCCCCCCTGCGCCCCCCTCGCTTTGACAGACATTTCCATCTCCACCGTGGACTCTGTCTGCTTTCTTGGCACCACCATCACACAGGACTTCAAGTGGGAGCTGACCATCAGCTCCTTGATCAAGAAGGCCAGAGGATGTACTTCCTGCAGCAGCTGAGGAAAACCAAGCTGCCAGAACAGATGATGGTGCAGTTAGGCCATCATTGAGTCCATCCTCACCTCCTCCATCACCGTGTGGTACGCCGGGGCCACTGCCAGGGACAGACAGAGACTACAGCGCATTGTGTGCTCTGCCAAGAAGGTGACTGGCTGCAGCCTCCCATCTCTTCAGGACCTGTACATCTCCAGGACTCGGGGACGAGCAGGTCGGATAACAGCTGACCCTTCTCACCCTGGTCACGGACTCTTTGAGCTGCTCCCTTCGGGCAGAAGATTACGGTCCATTCGGACCAGAACCTCACACCATAAGAACAGCTTCTTTCTATCTGCCGTTGGACTAATGAACACTTGACCACCTTTTCACTGTCACTTTAACATTTGCACTACAGTTGCACTGTTCTGATTTTGTGTATTTGTGTATTTATTTCAAGAAACTATATTTTAGATTCTGTGTTTTATGTTGCACCTTACGCCGAAGCAAGTTCCTAGTCTGTGTTCACTGACAATGGTAATAAACCCCTTTCTGATTCTGAAAAGCATGAAGCTTAATAAGGGAAAAAAAAAGCCGAATAATCTTTTTCATCATTTTGTGATTCTTTCAAAGATGCAGCAATGCCGTTTTTAAAATAACTATTATTGTTCTGGATCTGAGTATTCCAAAAATTTCCAAAGTTCTGATATCACTTCAAACGTACAGTATTCATAGTTATATATTTATATTTAACAGTTCCACAATTCCAATTAGAAGATACTTTTGTCCAAAGCGATGTAGAACACAATTTTTAATATAATATATAAAATTAAATTAGTTTATGTGTCACTAAAGGGCTGTTGATCTCGCCATTTTTTTTAAATATCAATGTCAATGTAATTTCAGGGATACAAAATACATTTTAATAAAGTGTACAATAATTCTTTAACTCCAAACCAGTCAGAAGAAATAACACATTATGAGAACTTAGGAACGGTGTGGTGAGGACCCAAATGCAGACACGAGGCAGGTGTTCCAAAAACAAAAACCAAACCTTTATTGGGTGTACACGGGAAAAACAGAAGACGCTCCGACTGGAGACAAAGTCTGGTGAAGCACGAGCAAACAACAAGTTCTCATGACAGTCAATGATCCAGCAACCAGGACCAGCTGGCAGCCTCCTCATATCAGCTGCTGATGAGCTGATCAGCAACAGGTGTGCAGCCCCTGCTAGCTCCTGGGAACCCGCGCCCTCTGCAGGGGAAAAGCAGGGCAACCCACACATATCTTAAAGGGCCGGCAAGCTGGACCCTAACAACTTCCATTCAGAGGACTGTAAAAAAACAACGGTTATATCCTCTGTGGTTTGCTCCACCTGCTCCTGTCTAGTTTGGATGATAAAGTATCCAGGCCGGAGGTCTGTCACTGTGTAAGTGGCCCATGCTCCTCTCCTGGGGGGAGGGCTGGGGGCCCAGGATGATGACGAATGAGAAGCAGCCTCTTGATCTATACACTTAACATTCCTCCTCCCTCAGATCTCACCTTTTCTGCCGCCTCCATCACTTGTTGGAGTCTCTGTTTGAGTTTTTCAAAGGATCAAATTCCTGATTGGTTTGTAAATGTTTATTTGGCCTCCTCCCTCGATGATCTTTCTTTTCTTTTACATCACACAAACACACAAAACCAACAAAACACAAACGCACATGCATGCCACGCATGTACGCTTGGGGACTGAGAATAACGCGCATCATTAAAAGCAGCGCCAGCTAGGCGGGTTGTTTTTTTCCGTTTCAGCCTCTTAATCCAGAAGCCCTTGTTGGCTGTCTGCAAGGTCAGGAGGTCATTGGTGGAGGAGAGGAAAGACAGCTCCGAAAGGCCAAGTTGAAAAGATCTTTTTCCTTTCTTTCTCGATTTTGAGGATCTACACATTTGGGGATTAAAGGGTGGGTGGATGAAAATACAGTTTTCAAATGTCAGAGAAATAATGCAAATACATTTTTTTCTTCTGATTAATACGTCATGGTTTTATTAAGTATTTGATGATGTGGACATTGGTTACTCAATTACATGGGTATATTTATTTTTTTTGGTGGCAATAGAGGATGCCATCTTGTTACCAGTTTGAAGACCAGCAACTCCCTCCCACAACACTGTTTATTTAGCTGCCCACCACCAAATGCCAAAGGTTGCCAGTTTTAGCTACTGAGTTGTGTTGTGAGCTACTGAAGTCTCAACAACAAGCTCCCTTTTTAGTCTGGATCTGGACACAGATGAGCAGTTCTGAGGGCAACAAATGACATACAGTATACTGTTGGTGTCTCCAGAATTCAAATGGCATAAACCATCACAGAGCAGTCAAAATTAGTGAGAATCTTTTAAAATGAAGACACTGGGTAGTTTTAAGATTTTTATTAAAAAGAAAAAAAAAAGAAAAAAAATCCTTGTAATTTTAAAACACATCAGAGCACAAATGAAAAAAAGACACAGATGGACTGAACTGTGTAACTGGAGTTTCACGGCAACCTTGTTTATTTCCACTCAGCTTGCTTGGCACAGCTCATCATTTAAATGTAGATGACCTGTGGTGACGCATATGAGACCCAGCGTGTGCATCAGTTACTCATCATTACAGATTGCTCTCACTTCTCATTCTTGTCCCTTTGCTAAACACCTCTACAGATTTTCAATGACGAGCTTCAGTAAGTCAATTCTCTGCTCATAGTTTGCGGTGGGACATTTTAGGTGAGCATATTAGCTATTGTTATTGCTCATCAGTGCTGCTTCTGTGTAAATATGTGGAACATTTGGTAATTTATGCTACCTATATTTCATAAATGAGCTGGTATTCTTTTCTTCATTGTATGAGATGGACCAATATGAAGGCTGCACCAATCTATGAAAATTCATCAGACAGCTTTGTTGGAACCTGCTGCATGCTTCTTGTGCTGTCCATCTGCCCAGAATTGGGCTGCTTGTGGTCAGAATGGAATTATTAGAGCCATTTAATCTACATTACAATAGCCCCAGGTTCATTTGTGTCTGAGGACAGTGTGTTTCTGAACAAAGTCTCTATAAGAGACCATATATTATGTATATATGTATTATATATATTATGTCTGATATGTTTATATTTCTATGATTCTATGATTGTATCTATTCTCTCTCTCTCTGTCTTTATTCTCTCTGTCCTGTCTCCCTCTTCTTTTCCTCCTTTACCCAGCCGACTTTCAGCAGGATGGTTCCGCCTTGTAAGCCTGGTTCTGCTCAAGGTTTCTTCCTGTTAAAAGGGAGTTTTTCCTTGCCACTGTGCTTACCTGGGGGTTCAGGCTCTGGGTTTCTACCTCTGTAAAGCACCTAGAGACAACTTTTTTGTAAAAGGTGCTATATAAATAAAATTGAATTGAATTGAATTGAAATAAGAGACTTGACTGGCTCTGTGTGTAGTACATGGTGCCAAGTCTGAGTTAGACACCAGAAATCATTAGTCTTGGACAACCAAAGTTCATTACTGGTGACCAAAAAGGTTTATCACCAGGCAGGTAAGAGAGTACATTTTCATTCTACTTCTGTAGAATGCCATAAAAAATCTATCTATAGTGTCTTTTCCCCCCTTTTGTTTATTTTCTTTTTTTATATTTTTAGCAGGGTTTATATTATAATGGGACTACCCACTATCTACTGTCATGGGGCCTGCATGTTACCAGCATTTTCAAGAAAAGGGCATCTCAGGATATAGATATAGACAGATATAATTAAAAAGGCCTTCAGAGAGATTAAATGCCTCAGAGAATTAAATCTAAACCCTCCTACTTGTGGAGTGTAGATGAACTGCAGCAGAAAGGAGACACTGACTTTCATCTTTCTGTCCAAGTTTCGTTCAGTGACCAGACTCCCTCAGATAACTCCAGAGAACAGGTTGAGACACATCAGCTTCTCCACAATCATATTTAAATGCCTTTTTTTCTGTACATTTTTTTGAAAAGCACCATTCTCGAGTCAGCACTTTAACTTTGCCAGACTGAAGATGTGACATTTCCAACAGAGCCTATCTGTGCAAACACAAAGTGGACATGTTTCACAGCTGCTCACTGTCATTTGGCAGAAAAACTGGATCACAGGAGAGTTTTACAGCTTCTGGACACGCTGACAACTTGCTGTGAGAATCAAAGGATTCCTTCTGATGTTGCCTTATATGTTATACATCTGTACTGCACTTTAAGTGTGATATTGTTATTAATATTATTAACAGTGATGGAAGCTTGCATGCTGGATCTTTTCCCCTGGAGTAACTGGAGTCTGCTCCCAGTTAAATCCTATCTCAGGCAGATAATTGTGGTCAGGGTTAGGCGATAGAGACAGGTCAGAGGCAGGCTGGGTCAGTATCCAGTGATCAGGCAGGGTTAAAAACCTTGGAGAGTCATGCATAGTACATCTGACAATGAGCGGGTGTGAATCTGTGACCTAAATACTATGACTGATTGCAGGTGAATGGGATACACGTGTGACTGATTGCAAGACGAGACCTGGCCGGTAAGGAGGTGAGGTAATAGAAAGTTACTGAGATGGTGAAGTGAGTGACAGGAAGCCCACCTATATGTTTTCCTGCGCAATTATGTTTAACACAATTCTCTTCAGATGATTACAATGACGTTATCCTTAAATGCTTTACACAGCTGTTTTTCCCCCTTCTGCAAACAATAGCTGTCTAGCTAGAAATAGATACCGAGAAGGTTGCATTGCATGTTGAATATGTACAGTGTACCTACTGTATACATACTGCCATTAAGTGGTTTGGTTTGTCTGCTTTGCTAATCTAGCAGCGTGTGCCCTCCTGTAAACAGCAGCTTTCTCAGCAGACCGTGGAAGCCATCTTTCTTTCCATATTAGCACAGGTGTTTTTATGCCACATGGTGTGATTAAACATTGTACTGTTAAGAGGGGCTGTTATTGATACCGTTTTGTATTTTCTTTTTTTTATTTATTTATTTATTTATTTGAGTACATTCATTATCTCATTCTGGCTTCTCGCTTCTGCAGAAAAAAAAATCAACTATGCCCAGTTTAATTCACCTAAACAGCATAAAAGACACCTGTCTGAGGTCAGATTTAATGACCATAGTTTGTACAAAAGTTTAAGACCCTTCATGTATTTAGTATCTCACATCAACATCACACTTTCATATGACAATGAAAGCAGTCAAGGAGGTCTTCCAGCACTCATGAAGTTGATGGTAAACATTTACACAGTGTTTTCGTCAGATTCTAGGAATTCTGAAGACTGCAAAATTCCAGTCTGACTGTACAACAATGAATTTCTAAAAGCCAGACTGACAGATCAATCATGCATTCAGAATTAATTTTGGTGTCCACACATGACTCAGAGTAAGAATTGGACCTGCGGCTCTGCAAAGGTTCCACAACTTGCCACCTGAGATTTGACCCCGGAAGGCAAACATATGCAAGTATGCACTTTTTACAGAACAGAGTTGACAACAAAAGTCGACTGTCAAGAGACTGATTCTCTGACAAGACATTAGTTTCTCTGATACTCCTGAAGAAGGGTAGTGGTACACAACATTCAGTTATCTTCGGTGCAAAGGTTGACAAAGACGTCATCCTCTGGATATGTCTCTATCCTGGTGCTATGATGAAAGGTAACTGAGTAGGACATTTGAGAGTGGCATGTCACATTCCTCAAAGAGCAGCCACATCATAGCAGCTCATTTGAACCAATCACTGCTGCTGTCGCACCAGGAGGTGCATCTAGCACAGTGACAGTGACTGCTTAGTTAGATGGCCACATATAGTGGCCACAGTCAGATGTATCTTGTGCTTTCATGTGGATTTCAGGGAGCACACACAGTATGTGATCATTACCAAAGGAGGATTATAGGGCCAAGTTTCTGTTAGATACAGTAGAATGGGGTATAAAAAGAGTGGTGGATAGAGACAGGAAGAAAAAATATTGTAGTAATATCAGCTAAATAAACATCTTGTAGCCCTGCTACCAAACTGCTCCTGTTCCTCTGCGTTGGCTTTGTGTTGCACTGTGCAAACTTAACACAGGTCAAGAAAACGGCAGCCTATGTCTTACGAGTCCCCAGCTCAATATAGAATTTATTATTCCTTTTCCCAGATGGACATCATGTCTTCTTCAGTGTGTGAATCCCCCCATCCATCCATCAATTCCCGTCCAACAGTGCAGATCTAGTGGTAGTCGCAGCAGAAGTGGTCTCCATCTCACCTGTCACATTCATCATGATGAAAGCTGCGTGCTACTGCTGAAATGCCAATGAACTCAATCATGCAGGAAAACCTGAAACACAAAATAATTATGTTCCACTGCTTCCGCTAAAGGTAATTAAACAGTAGATTCTCTCTGCAACAGACATGCAGCCTGTGGCCTCAGCAGCTGTGAGTCACTGCTGACACACACAGCACACGTGCCTTTTATTTTTCATTACATCCAATCACTACAGCCATTTTAAAAAAAAGGTGCTTTTCCCATAAAAGCACCAGTCTACATGATTATTTCTGATTGTACAATAATATGTGAAAAAAACACCATTGTTTTTTTTTACAATTATTATTCTTCGGAGAAGTTATAATAAAGCCAAAAAAGATTCGATTTTTGATTTTTACAAAACACTTTATTTACAGTTAACATTAAATAGTTATTTTAATAGTTGTTTTAAATATTAGAAAATTGTAAATTGTTGTCAGCAAAAGAGCACAAAATATCATTAAAACTCCTACTATCAATAAAAGCTTGCAGGTTGTTTTACATTTTGTAAAAACATTTTGTAAAAACTAAACTTGAACCTCAGTCTGCACCTGACTGAGGCTGCGTCCTGACCTACACGCTCCTCAACTTTGTTCCTTCTCGACACATAGATGGCCAGCTTTGCTGTGCCCAAAACAAACAGCTGCCATTTCTTTTGATTTGTCTTCTTGTACTCTGCGCCATAAATGAACACCTTTTCACAAAAGGTGACATTAAATAAATTAAAAACATCTGCTAAAAGAGTGAGGAAACCCGTGAATCTCTCACACACACGATCTCGATCTCCAACTCTCCAACAGATTTGCAGGTGTCGCATGTGACATTGAGCGTATACTGCTGACACAGGAGCTTGATTTCTGTCTTTCCATGGTCCCACCACTGCCTAAGACATGTAAAATCAGTTTTCCTGTGTCTAAAACAAGTCCAAAAATAAATTAGAGCCTCCCTAAAACCTTTATCAAAAGTTAAAACAGAATTAAAATGCCAGTAAGCGCTCTTCGGTTAAAACATTCTTGATGAAAATATGACATAAAACCAAAGAATGATCAGTAAAACCGGTTGGCGTGATGCTGCAGCTTTTAAGTGCATTCAAATGATGTTTGAAACAATAAAAACAGTCAAGCCTGGCCATAGAAATCCTGTCCTCACCTAGATGGGACCATGTGTACTGACGGCAGTCTGCATCCTCCTCCACACATCCACGAGGTCATGGGAGTGGACCAGCTGCCTCAGAGCGTGTTGGGATCCTGGATGAGGCTCTGCATGGTTGCGGTCTAAAAACTCACATTGAGTACAGTTACAATCCCCACCCAAGATTAAAAAAATCCTCTGAGCCACAGCGGTTCAGCTTGGTGCTGACCTTCTCTAAAAAGCTCTTCCTCTCTGCACCGTTGATTGGAGCATAAATATTAATAAAAACCAGAGTGCGCTCATCAAAATGTGCTTTTACTAAAAGACATCTCCCACTACATACTCCACCTCCACTGGTCCACTGAATGACCTGGAGAACAGGAGCCCCACCCCCTACTAGCAGTGCTAATGTGGCTCAGGACCACCTGTCCCTCCCACTCTTTGTCCCAGTCAGGTTCATTCTGCTCATCAATGTGCGTTTCTTGTAAAAAGAAAACATTTTTCCTCCGTGCTGTGTTAAACAAAAGCCATTTTTTCTGCCACCCTGGCACCATTAACATTCAACGTCCCCACTCTAAAAGATTCCATATTGAGGGAGAGGTTAAAAGCACTGGCAATAAAAGAAAAAAAACAAGATGTCCATGATCATTAAAAATCAAGCTCTTTTCTAACTTTTATCATTTGTTTTTTTAATCTAAAAATCTCTTGATTTGTTAGATCATACGCGGCTTTATTCTTAACAGTGTGTCTTGCCAAATTGAGAAATAACAGCTTGTCTGGGAAATATTTTTCCCAATGTTTAGGCCTTTAATGACTTTATTTTGCTGGAGGAACAGCTTGAACATTTTTTCTGGGTAATATTTGCTCTCTTGACTAGCAGTGGTGATGTTAGACACGTCACTGCAGTCAGACTTGTATGCTTCTGCATCACTATCGCTGTCTGCAGTGGTGGCTGATGGGGCCTCCAGCCGCTTGGCTTTGCAACCCTCCACCACCGCAATCAGCACGTTCCTACGCATACTGAGCCGCTTTGCAGGAGCAGAATCAGACAAACACACAGACACACTCTCAGGCACACTCTCAGGCACCCTGGGGTCCACGACACTGGCTTGAACAGCGGCAACGCCCTCACACTGCCTGCCTGCTGCCTCACCTGTCTCACACATCCCTGCCTCACTCCTGCCACCCACCATCTCACCTAACTCACCTGACATTCTCCACCACCTCATTTACAGTATCTCATCCATTGCCTCACCTGTCTCACTAACCTCATCCACCAAACCTCCTCGCTCACCTGCCTTACCTGTCTCACTCCCGCTACCAACCCTCTCACCTAACATCTCCACCTTCTCACCTATCTCATTCATCACCTCACCTGTGTCACCTATCTTCTCAGTCTCACCCACCAAACCACCTAGCTTGCACACCACCTCCCCTGTCTCACTTGTGTTACCCACCACCTCACCTGTTTCACTTGTGTTACACCACCTAACCTGTCTCACTCGTGTTACCCACTACCTCACCTGACTCTCCTACACTACACTACAATCTCTTCTAGATCCCTACTACTGACCCGATCACCAACTACCTCAGTGTGATCACCGTGCTCATTGTGCTCCCCCTGATGCTTGCTCACTGCTCCCTCCCTGTGTGCAGTAACAAGTGTCTGCCGACGTGCCGCAGGTACGGGTTTCTCAGCGGCGGCCGCAGACACTGCCTTACCCGAATCCGCTGGTGGCAAACATGCAGTGGTGGGCCCCGCCTCGGCCGAGCCGGCGCGGTTCGGACAAGCTCTGACGAGGTGCCCTTCCTCCCCACAGCCAAAATATTTTAGTAAGGAGGACGTGGCAAACAGCGGGTAGTCAAACCCATCCACCTGCACCATGAAACGGTAGTCAAACTCCTCAGTTCTGTTATCCGGGATCATAAACACGTGCCTGCAATGGGAGGCAATGCGCTTCAGTAACAGTGATTTACACCCAGACAGGACTTTCTTCATCGGAGATACTATCTTCCCATGACGAGAAAGCTCGTTAATCAGAAATTCATCGCTGATGAACGGCGGCACATTCGGCAGCGTGATCCTCGTTGCGTCAGCGGCAGCACCGGCTCAAACTGCCTGTTGATGGTAATCCCCATCTCCACCAGTTTGTTCACTTGCTCCACCTTCTCCATTCATCCAGGCAGCGGATTTTGGAGCTGTGCCCCACTATATCCCCCACAGCCAGCGCTACCTCCTCCACACCGCATAGAGAGCCGGCGCCCACTTTGACACTGTGCTTCTGCGACAGCTTGGAGAGGCTGTCAGTTGCCATGACGGCTCCTGAACAGCACTCCAGCCAGCCAAAGCCTGGCCGACAAAAACACCAAAACAACCACAAACTAAACCCAAATTACACCAAAACAAACACAAACACCTACACAAGCCACCACCAAGAAAATGATAGAAAAAGGACAGAAAACGGAAAAAAAAGCAAAAACTCTCTCTCCCACTCTGCTCTTCCACTCATACTCCTCCAGCACGAAAAAAAAGAAGAAGACGAAGTCTGTCATCATAGTAGCCTACATTTCAACTCTCTATCCTCACTTCACAACAGAAAGATGGACTGACAGCACAAATGGGGACACTCACAAATGTCCAAGTGCTCCCCAGCAGTTCTCTTGAACATCATTACGGCCATGATGTAAGCTTTGGCAAGGAAACTCAGAGCTAATAACACTAGACATAATCACTCTAAACCCTAAACTGCCCTTCATTCACACCTTCTTATCCTCTCACAACAATCTTTTCAAATATCCCCAAAGATGTACTTCAAAAAGGCATACAGCCCATTTGCAGCATCAAAACCAGAGCTGGCATCAGTGTTTGCACTTGGTTGCATCAGAACACACATAAACAAAGTGATGGAGGGAGGCAGGGAGGGAAAGAGGAGAGATGGAGGGGTGAGGACTGTTCACAAACAACATCACGTGGCTCAGGGATCAAAGCATCCAGTGGGGGTGCGGTTACCTGTCAATGGAAAGTCACACCTGGTGCTCCCACACAGCAGCAGATATCTGTCTTCACACCTTAAACGTAGCAGCTCTTTGTTTTCCGCACTTTTCACACTTAATTGAATCTATAATTCTTGTGAATATCTATAGATCTGTCAACATTGGAAATCAATTGCAGTCTTAGGATGCCAGCAAATTTTTTTTTTTACCAATAACATTTTTATGGGACACATTTGTATCTACTACTACTTTGCAAATATTCTGGTATTTTTGACTAATTTCTATACCAACTTTGTTTTACTTGCTTTAGGCATATTATTATTATCATCAATCTAAAGGTTTTGTGCTGCCATCATGGTTGTAGAAGGACTTTGTAGCAGACTGGCTTCATTTAAATGAATACTTACAGACTTATTAAAGAGATCAAAAACACATAGAGTCAGTGTTGCTTTATTAATAAAGTTTTAGACTGTGGATGTTACAGCGGGGTGCTATGTGTGGGTGTGTGCGGGTGTCACCCAACAGCAGAAGGTGTGGGTACAGTTTGCTTAGGACATAACTCCTCACAGCCAATCTGTGCTGTCATGTGTCCTGTTCTAGAGGAAGTAATCAGTGACTTAGTGCTTTTGCACTAACACCAGCTTGGCTTTCTACAACATCAGTGTTTCATTTAGTACCATATTAATCAGAAGTCACCTCATAAGCACTGTGAAACCACACTAATTGATGAGGATCAGCAATTCAATCACTCTAAAAACATCTGACTTTATTGCTTATAAGTTATGACCATCCATCTGACATGTGAGTCAATTTTAGTGATAAATAACATTAATGGGTTTTTAAAGTGCCTCAAGCTGCAGATTTGGTTTGATATCTGACTATAATGAACATCCAAAGTCACCCAGGTCCTAAAGGTCCTGCTGAAGAGGACCTTTAGGACCTTTTATAGTCTTTCTGTCTCCTGCCTTATGAATATTCAAATCTTTTCCTCTGTGGAATGAGGGCTTCAGACTTTGAATTTCCTTTCAAAAATTAAACAATAATATAAAACCCATCTCTCTCTCACCGTCATGTCTAATAACTATTTTTGCACATTCATTCTAGACAAAGCTATTTATGTTTTTACTTGTGATAGGTTAAAACACGTGTAGCATCTGTTATAGAATGAATTCCAGCTTTCATTTATAAAACACAGATAAAACATGCATTACAAACATACGTAACTATATCAGTCTTAAAAATACATATACAACTATATCAGTCTTAAAAATACGTGTACAATACCCAAGATATCTCGTGCGACAATATTAAATTAACCAACGTATGTGCCAAGGTGGCGAAATAAGGCTTACCACTTTTGGACTCTAGATGGTACTGTGGTTCCATCCCAGTGAATCACTTTTAAATCTCAAATCCTCAACTTGCCGAGAAATCCACTTTTTAAGAACATAAAAAGACCGACGTGTTGCTGATTCCCTGAATAACAATATTAGCCAGGTTATAATCTTCTTTGATAAAGTTAAAAGGGTGTTTATAAGACTTTATAAGAAATTGTGTTCAGTCTTTGGCTCCTGCCATGCGGAAAAGGGGAGTTGTCAGGTCTGGCGTTCATTAGTGGTAAAAGTCAAGATAGCAATGTATGATATGGGTTCAAGGACTTAATGTATACACCTTCATGCATGATTAGGACTTTGTCTCACACACATATATCTATATGTAAATATACACACACACACATATATATATACAAGAAAATGAATAAAACACAAGGAATATGAACCAAGTGACATGGTCCATACTGTTTACTCAGTTTGGCCAGGCTGTTGATTCGAATCCAGCTACTCGTCTGCAGCAGCGTAGAATGGCCCATTGTCTTTTGTCAGATCGTTGCTCATTTGTCTTTGTGTTTCAGATGAGAGTTCCTGTGTTCATTATCTGATTGCCTGTGTTAGACTCTGCTATATATCTGAACCAATCCTGTATTGTCTCCTGGCAGACCTGTCTGCTTTCTGTTTGAGATTACTTGATCCTCCCTCTGCCCGCCTGGAATAAACCTCAGTTTTATTCAACGTTTGTGTCGCTCTTGGGTCCTACACCAAATCCTGAAGGTGAGAGAGATAAACTTTTACCAAAATTACAAGATCTTAAACCATCTGAATCCATAAGTAACTTGGGCGTCATTTTTGATTCTGAGCTCAACTTTATTCTACGTCAGAAACACAACAAAGACTGATTTTTATCAACTTAAGAATATAGCCAGAGTCTGCCCGTTTCTCTCTCAAGCCAACATGGAGGTCCTAATGCATACTTTTATCTCTAATCGTTTAGATTACTGTAATGCCCTGCTTTCTGGCCTTCCCATCCATCCATCCATCCATCTTCTTCCGCTTATCCGGGGTCGGGTCGCGGGGGCAGCAGCCTAAGCAGGGAAGCCCAGACTTCCCTCTCCCCAGCTACTTCGTGCTGCTCTTCCGGGGGGATCCCGAGGTGTTCCCAGGCCAGCTGAGAGACATAGTCCCTCCAGCGTGTCCTGGGTCTTCCCGGGGGCCTCCTACCGGAGGGACATGCCCTGAACACCTCCCCAGGGAGGCGTCCGGGAGGCATCCTTACTAGGTGCCCGAGCCACCTCATCTGGCTCTTCTCAATGCGGAGGAGCAGCGGCTCTACTCCGAGCTCCTCCCGGATGGCAGAGCTTCTCACCCTGTCTCTAAGGGAGAGCCCAGCCACCCTGCGAAGGAAACTCATTTCGGCCACTTGTACCCGCGATCTCGTTCTTTCGGTCATTACCCAAAGCTCATGACCATAGGTGAGGGTAGGAGCGAAGACCGACCGGTAAATCGAGAGCTTCGGCTTTCAGCTCAGCTCTCTCTTCACCACAACGGACTGGTGCAGAGTCTGCATTACTGCAGACGCCGCACCGATCCGTCTGTCGATCTCCCGCTCCATTCTTCCCTCACTCGTGAACAAGACCCCGAGGTACTTGAACTCCTCCACTTGGGGGAGGATCTCCTCCCCGACCCAGAGAAGGCACTCCACCTTTTTCCGGCTGAGGACCATGGCCTCAGATTTGGAGGAGCTGATTTTCATCCCGGCCGCTTCGCACTCGGTTGCGAACCGATCCAGCGAGAGTTGGAGGTCACGGGCTGATGAAGCCAACAGGACCACATCATCTGCAAAAAGCAGAGACCCGATCCTGAGGCCACCAAACCGGACCCCCTCAACACCATGGCTGCGCCTAGAAATTCTGTCCATAAAAGTTATGAACAGAATCGGTGACAAAGGGCAGCCCTGGCGGAGTCCAACCCCCACCGGAAACGAGTTCGACTTACTACCGGCGATGCGGACCAAGCTCTGACACCGGTCATACAGGGAGCGGACGGCCCGTATCAGGGGGCCCGACACCCCATACTCCCGGAGAACCCCCCACAGGACTCCCCGAGGCACGCGGTCGAATGTCTTCTCCAGATCCACAAAACACATGTAGACTGGTTGGGCAAACTCCCATGCACCCTCAAGGACCCTGCTGAGGGTGTAGAGCTGGTCCACAGTTCCAGGACGAATACCGCACTGCTCCTCCTGAATCCAAGGTTCGACTATCCGATGGACCCTCCTCTCCAGTACCCCCGAATAGACCTTGCCAGGGAGGCTGAGGAGTGTGATCCCCTTATAGTTGGAACACACCCTCCAGTCCCCCTTCTTAAAAAGAGGGACCACCACCCCGGTCTGCCAATCCAGTGGTACCGCCCCCGATGTCCACGCGACGTTGCAGAGTCGTGTCAACCACGACAGCCCTACAATGTCCAGAGCCCTAAGGAACTCCGGACGGATCTCATCCACCCCCGGGGCCCTACCACTGAGGAATTTCTCAACAACCTCGGCTACCTCAGCCCCGGAGATAAGAGCACCCGCCTCCGATTCCCCAGGCCCTGCTTCCTCACAGGCGTGTCGGTGGGATTGAGGAGGTCGTCGAAGTATTCCTTCCACCGATCCACAACATCCCGAGTCAAGGTCAGCAGCACACCATCCCCACTGTACACAGTGTTGACAATGCACTGCTTCCCCCTCCTCAGGCGCCAGATGGTGGTCCAGAACCTTTTCGAAGCCATCCGGAAGTCTTTCTCCATGGCCTCCCCGAACTCTTCCCATGCCTGGATCTTTGCCTCGGCGACCGCCGCAGCCGCACTCTGCTTGGCTCGCCGGTACCTATCTGCTGCCTCAGTAGTCCCACAGGCCAAAAGGCCCGGTACGACTCCTTCTTCAGCTTGACGGCATCCCTCACCACTGGTGTCCACCAGCGGGTTCGGGTATTGCCGCCACGACAGGCACCGACCACCTTGCGGCCACAGCACTGGTCAGCCGCCTCAACAATGGAGGCACGGAACATGGTCTCAATGTCCCCCACCTCCTCCGGGACATGGGTGAAGCTCTCCCGGAGGTGGAAGTTGAAGCTCCGTCTGACAGGAGACTCTGCCAGGCATTCCCAGCAGACCCTCACAATACGTTTGGGCCTGTCGGGTCTGTCCGGCATCCTCCCCCACCAACGGAGCCAACTCACCACCAGGTAGTGATCAGTTGACAGCTCCGCCCCTCTCTTCACCCAGGTGTCCAGGACATGCGGCTGCAAATCCGAGGACACGACTATAAAGTCGATCATCGAACTGCGGCCTAAGGTGTCCTGGTGCCAAGTGTACATATGGACACCCTTATGCCTGAACATGCTGTTCGTTATGGACAATCTGTGATGAGCACAGAAGTCCAACAACAGAACACCACTCGGGTTCAGATCAGGGGGGCCATTCCTCCCAATCACGCCCCTCCAGGTCTCACTGTCACTGCCGACGTGAGCATTGAAGTCATCCAGGAGAACGAGGGAACCCCCAGAAGGAGCACTCTCTAGTACTCCCTCTAGGGACTCCAAAAAGGGTGGATACGCTGAACTGCTGTTGGGGCCATAGGCACAAACAACAGTCAGGATCCGTCCCCCCACCCGAAGGCGGAGGGAGGTTACCCTCTCGTTCAACGGGGTAAATTCAACCGTACAGGCACCAAGCCGGGGGGCAACAAGAATCGCCACCCTTGCCCGCCGCCTCTCCCCATCGGCAACTCCAGAGTGGAAGAGAGTCCAACCCCTCTCGAGAAGGCTGGTTCCAGAGCCCCTGCTATGCGTCGAGGTGAGGCCGACTATATCTAATCGGAACTTCTGAACCTCGCGCACAAGCTCAGGCACCTTCCCCATTAGAGAGGTGACATTCCACGTCCCTAGAGCTAGCTTCTGCAGCCGGGGATCGGACCGCCAAGGTCCCCGCCTTCGGCCGCTACCCAGCTCACACTGCACCCGACCCCTTTGGCCCCTCCTGCAGGTGGTGAGCCCACTGGAAGGGGGTCCCACGTCGCCTCTTCGGGCTAAGGTTCTGTTATTAGTTTTTAAATGTCTTCATGGTCTAGGTCCCTCTCATTTATGTGATATACTTTTACCCCATGAACTCACATGGACCCTGAGGTCCTCTGGCTCTGGCCTTTTATCCATCCCACATGTCAGAGCAAAATCCAATGGTGAGACGGCCTTCTGCTGCTATGATCCACATCTGTGGAACAGCCTGCTGGGGAACCTCAGGGCTGCAGAGACAGTAAGTGGTTTTAAAAAAGGGCTTAAGACTCACCTTTTTAGTTTAGCCTTCTAATAATATTCAGTATTAAATTGTTCTTAGTCTTGTGTTAATATTTTATCATTCTTAGCATCTCCCCATCTTATCGCACTTTTATCGTTCTTATCTAAATTACTTTATTATTTACTGAGGGATTTTACGTTTTTATCTGTTTTTTTTTTTTCTTTTATGTGTTCTATATATTTAAGCCTTTCTTATTTTAGCTCCAGTGGTTTCCTCAGGGGGCGGCATGGTGGTGCAGTGGTTAGCACTGTCGCCTCACAGCAAGAACGTTTGGGGTTCAAATCTTGGCTCTGACCTTTCTGTGTGGAGTTTGCCTGTTCTACCTGTGCATGTGTGGGTTTTCTCCGGACACTCTGGTTTCCTCCCACAGTCCAAAAACATGCTTGTTAGGTGAATTGAGCAATCTAAATTGACCATATGTGTGAGTGCTTGTCTGTCTCTGTGTTAGCCCTGCGATAGGCTGGCGACCTATCCAGGGTGTACCCTGCCTCTCGCCCCTTGACAGCTGGGATAGGCTCCAGCAGACCCCTGCAACCCAAAAAGTTGGATAACACAGGTATAGAAAATGGATGGATGGATGGTTTCCTCAGGATGGGGGCCATTCTTGCCGGGAGCTATGCCTGGTCTGGTCAGTTGGGGGTGTCACCCTGGATGTCACCAGTTCTGGTTGGGATGGTCCTTGGGGTGACACCTCCCAGGGCCCAGGGGGTGGGCATCTCCTCGTATGAATGGCCCCCTAGGTTGTCCTTCCTCCCTCTTCATGCCAAGCCTTTCTTTTTAACTAATTTTGAGTGTGTTTGTGTATGTGCTTTATGTGCATGGTGCATGTACACGTGTGAGTTGGTCTTAATTTGTTTAATTATGTTGTGTAACTTGTATGTTGTATAAATGTAACTTGTGTTACATTTTATGTATGAAAAGTGCTATATTAATAAAGATAAATAAAGTTTGATTTGATTAAAGCAGGAATGTGAGTCTATGTGGTGAATGATTGTTCCCATGAGGAACTTCAATGTGGGACTTGTTTGCACTAACAACTCTCATTTTAAGCGTCACCATCATTTGTCATTAAGCTCCATTCCAATACTGGCTTGCAAACAGTTAGATGCTGAAACTGGAGTATAATGACCTACAAAAATAAGGCATTTAGGCATTTTCTGCAAAGTTGTTATATACACATCTGAGTATTTACTTGTTTCTTGCTGCAACAATGAAAATTGCCATCTTTTGTGACAGATAAAGGATAGTGACACTCACTTTTGATCTTCATTTTCCCTACGTCCCTTGTGCAACACCGCATTAGACTTAAAAAAGACTTAATTACTGTAATTAATAAAACTTTGGTGGCAGAGAAGCTCATTTAACAAAGACTGATTGAGTCACAGCCCGAGTTTCCTGCTGCAGTGTCTCCATTGGGTGGACTAAAAGAATGGTCACAATCTTATTTTTACCAGCTTGTGGATCTGCTGCGATGCAATGTTTATTATCAGAATGCTTGACACTCAGGACAGGCATGCAGTTAATATGTAAAAGTCATAGGACAGAGTGGAACCTTAACACCACGGGACATTAAACAGAAGGCTTTGAATGAACGCGGCATATTTGGCAGCAGCTTTTTTATTCTCACAATTATGATAATTTCAAATATCTTTGTAGTTACATGTCTTTAACACAGCTGTTAAACTCCAGTATTTGCCTGTCCAATCAACATTAGTCCCAACAAATCCTCTAAAGTAAACTTATCTTTAAATGCAAGATCTAGGACCTGAGGTCCCATCAGGTACAAGACGTGAGCTCAGTAGGAGGTATGATCACTATTACTATATATATATTATTCTTAATTGCCTGTTGTCTTTACTCCCAGATTGCTGTTATAGCAGCACAGATGCTGTTATCAGGTGCATATATATAGATGACAGCTCATTTAAATATTTTGGAATGCAAACATGGCCAAATAAAGGAGAGGAGGTCAGGTTTTGAAGTGGTGCTGTGTGAAGAGTATGCAAATTTTCCCTCAAATTGTCACATTATTGGGTTTGTTTAATTTGTCACACCAGTTGAAGTGCAGAAATGACACTATTTTCCTGTAGACAACAAATGAAATCGTTGTACTGCAATGATTAACAGGTGGGTGTCAGTGTTAATCACAGGGTGAATTATTCTCACCTGAGTTTGAGCCTTCAAGGGTCTGATGCCAAAATAAGAATTGCTTGTAAAATGCTGCCAGAGACGGAGGTGGTTTAAGAGACTGTAGAAGTACGGAAAGCCCTGTCACCATTGTCATTAAAAGTGTACATTGGAAGATCAATTGAAAGACCTATATTGAGAAAGTCATTATTGTGACACTCACTTTTGACCTTCATTTTCCCTACGTCTCTTGTGCAACACCGCATTAGCACCCTGGTGTCCTAGCAAAAAAGAGGATGTTTCTATGTGCAGCAATTACACTATTTCCACATCAGGGTTCCCCCTTTTGCTGCTGTACACCCCCCCCGGGTTCTTCTGTTTCCTCCCACATTCCACCAAAATACAAAAATAGGTAGAGAAACAACCCAGTGACCTGTGTGTACCATGTGCGGGACTGGTTACCTTTTAAGGGGGGGAATCATGTTGTGCATTGGAATAGGCTCCGGGCCCTCACGATGTCAGTACAGTTGGATAGATGGATGACTTGTATCCAGCTTCAATCAGCTCTGTGTAAATTTGTCTGACCTTTTCAGCTTGTCTTTAGTTGAACCTAGTCACCATGTATTACAGCCGCCCTAGCTGTAAAAAAAGTGTCTCTGTTTCTTTTCCATCACTCCAGGGACTCTCACAGCACTCCTGAAATAAGCTGAGCTATATCGACTGAAGTAGACTATTCAGGGAGTGCACTGTGTTAATCTTTTGGACTTTTCCAGAGTAGAAGATCAAGCTATGTGGCCTTGGAGATGTTAAAAATAAGTCTGACATTCCAAATCAGGGGTAATGTGTTTGGTAGTTAAGGCAGTGACAATGACTTATTCCCCCTCTGTCTTTAGCCCACTAAGACATCTTCCTGCACTCCAAATGGACCATCTGGACTGCCATTATAGCTATTGAAGTGTATGACTTGACCATCATTTTTTACTGAGCTTTTGTATATTACTATGCAGAAAATAGTACATTGCTCATTAGGATCAGGAAGATGAAAAAGCACAGTGTTATAAAGAGACATAATTGTCAAAAGTAGATGGACTTTGGAATCTGACTTGAGAAGAAAAATATCTCAACGTCGAGGGCGGCCAGATCTGGCAAAAACAAATGAGGTAGTAGTTCTGTCGTGAGAGTGAAAGCAGTGAAAGTAGTAGTGAGAGGTGTTTCTCTTTGAAAAATCAACTGTAAAACTGCCCAGTTTTGAAATATTCATATGCAACTATCTTAAAGCAGTTTCCCCCCCTCATTATCCCTCCCTACAGCCACAAGAACATTGAGGGGTATTAGAAATGTATTCAGTTTCATTCTGTCTACAGCCAATTATGTGCCATCTAATATTAATATTTGTATTAATTATGTTAAATTAACTGCCAACATGCTTAATTAGTATTACTAATGTTTGGTGCCACAAGCCCTGAGTGGTGGTTGAAAAATGAGAAAAAATACTTAATTTCATAATAAGTTGTCAAAAAGACTTAATTACTGTAATTAATAAAACTTTGGTGGCAGAGAAGCTCATTTAACAAAGACTGATTGAGTCACAGCCCGAGTTTCCTGCTGCAGTGTCTCCATTGGGTGGACCAAAAGAATCATCAAGATTTTATTTTTACCAGCTTGTGGATCTGCTGCGATGCAATGTTTATTATCAGAATGCTTGACACTCAGGACAGGCATGCAGTTAATATGTAAAAGTCATAGGACAGAGTAGAACCTTAACACCACGGGACATTAAACAGAAGGCTTTGAATGAACGCGGCATATTTGGCAGCAGCTTTTTTATTCTCACAATTATGATAATTTTAAATATCTTTGTAGTTACATGTCTTTAACACAGCTGTTAAACTCCAGTATTTGCCTGTCCAATCAACATTAGTCCCAACAAATCCTCTAAAGTAAACTTGTCTTTAAATGCAAGATCTAGGACCTGAGGTCCCATCAGGTACAAGACGTGAGCTCAGTAGGAGGTACGATCACTATTACAAGTAGTACAAGTACAAGGTCACTCACAACAATAGGCTCCCTGATACAAGAAAGTCAGTTGAGTTGAATTTCAACAAACTAAGTTTAGACTGCATATAGAGGGCGTCATCGGTAACGTATCGCGTCATTTCCTGTTTCTGCTCCGTCCTACTCGTTCACTTCTCCTGGTGTTTGCTACGGTGGATTTACTGTTGTTAATTATTTGTTGCTTTTTGTTTATCCTGTTTAGTAGTACACAAGCACCTTGGTGAAAGTTTAGTAACCGCACGATCTTTTGGGTTCTATACTTTGCTCTCTGTCTATTTCGTTCCGCGCAGCTGCGCTCATTGCTAGCATGGCTAACCTCGCTTCTCCCACCGTTTCTCCTCCGGTGTTCTGCAAAGTGTGTGAAATGTTTAGTTACTCCTCTGCCTCCCTTACTGAGAGTCAAGCGTGTAGAAAGTGTAGCTTATTTATAGCTCTAGAGGCGAGGCTTAGCGAGCTTGAGGCAAGACTCCGCACACAAGATAGCAACGTAGCTAGCCAGCACCAGTTAGCCTGTGCGGACCAGCCCAGTTCAGCTACTGTTAGCTGTTCCCCCGCAGCCTCCGAGCAGCCGGGTAGTCAGGGTGGTTGGGTGGCGGTTCGAAGGAAGCGTAGTCTGAAACAAAGGCCCGTGGTTCACCACCAACCGCTTCATGTCGCAAACCACTTTTCCCCACTCAGTGACGCACCCACTGAGAAACCGACCCTGGTTATTCGCGACTCTATTCTTCGCTACGTGAAGCCGACACCAGAGACCATAGTTAAATGTATCCCGGGGGCCAGAGCGGGCGACATAGAGGGAAACTTAAAGCAGCTGGTGAAAGATAAGCGCAAATACAGCAAAATTATCATTCACGTCGGCGTTAACGACGCCCGGCTGCGCCAGTCGGAGATTACTAAAGTTAATATGGAGTCGGTGTGTAACTTCGCCAAAACGATGTCGGACTCCGTAGCGTTCTCTGGTCCCCTCCCGAATCTGGCCAGTGATGACATGTTTAGCCGCATGTCATCGCTCCGTCGCTGGTTGTCGCGGTGGTGTCCAGAAAATAACGTGGCCTTTATAGATAATTGGAAGACTTTTTGGGGAAAACCTGGCCTTATTAGCAGAGACCGCATTCATCCCACCCGGGGTGGTGCAGCTCTTATTTCTAGCAATATAGCAAAGTTGATTGGACAACCAACCTTCTGACAACCCAGGGTGGAGGCCAGGAGGCAGAGTCTGCTGCTTCTGTAAAACTGCCGCCCTCCAATAAAAATAAAAATAACAATAAAACTAAAAACGCTCACACTAACACTAAGTTTAATAATACAATAGAAATAGTGTCAGTACCTCGTCCTCCCATAGTTCATCTAGTAACAAGTCTAGAGGTGTTAATAATAATAACCTTATAAAATACCAGCAGTAAACACCAGAAACAAATAGAACAGTTAGATGTGGTCTGTTGAACATACGACTCCTACGGCCCAAATCTCTTCTAGTTAATGATTTAGTAACAGATCATCTGCTCGATATTTTCTTTCTCACGGACTTGCTGTATAGATGAAGAATATGTTAGTTTAAATGAAGCAACTCCATCAAGTCATATTAATTATCATGTTCCTCGAAGTGCAGGCAGAGGAGGTGGAGGTAGCACCTACCCGCCCAGCCTTCCCAAGTCAATCCCCAAAGCTAAAAGCTACCTGTAGCTCTTTGAAAGTCTCACTCTCAGCCTCTCTCACCACAACTGGAAGTCAGAAAAGCCAGTTTTATTAGTTGTGGTGTATCGGCCACCTGCAGCTGCTTACACACAGTTCCTGGCGGAGTTTTCAGATTTCCTGTCTAGTTTAGTGGTCAGTACAGATAAAGTCATTATAGTGGGTGATTTTTTAATATCTATATGGATGATGATAATTGACAGTCTTAAGACGATAAGAATCCACTGATAGATGCAGTAGGCTTCTTTCTAGTTAGTAAACGAACCGACGCACTGTCATAATCACACCCTGGATCTGGTTCTCACCTATGGTCTAGAAACTGAGAAACATGGCAGCGTTCCCAGAACCCCTCCTCTCAGACCACTACTTATAACCTTGACTTCACTCTAGCAGCCCGAGCAGCACATGACAGAAGGTTTACTGCAGCAGGTGCTCCTCTTGAAGATACTAGAGACAGATTTGTAGCTGAAATTGTGCAGTGTGCCCCCTCTAGCGCTCACTGGTGCAACAGATCATTCTGATCTAAATAAAAGCATTTCCCAGATATTGACTGCCGGTCAATGTCACTGCAGCCAATATCGCGCATAGTTTTAGATTCGGCGTTCTACTGAAGAGAAGGTTCACACACACCATAGAAGATTGGTCTGCAAACACACATATCCGAACTCTTACAGGCATCAAGACGGATGGAGAGGAAGTGGTATTCAGCCAGATCAGCTGATTCTCAAAGCGCCTGGAAAGACAGCTTACTAACATATAAAAGGCCCTCCGTAAAGCCAGAACAGCGCATTACACTTCATTAATAGATGCAACAAGAACAACCCGCTGTTTAACACTATAGCCAGGTTGACAAAGAGTCACAGCCTCGAAGCTGAGCCTTCTATTCCTGCAGTAGCCTAGTGAAGACTTTATGAGTTTCTTCACCAATAAAATCACTAACATTAGAGAAAGATCGATCAAGGTCGCCTCCATGAAAACTGATGAGCTGCCTTGTTAGCAACTCCATCTAGTCCTGATCCACCTCTGACAGCCTGCCCATAGATCTTCCTGAGCTGACCAGCATTAATGGATCTAAAGCAACCACATGTCTCCTGACCCCATCCCAACTAAGCTTTTCAAGGATGCTCTTTCCTCTAATTCAGCGCCATAGATCAGATCAACTTATCTTTGACAACAGGTTATGTACCTCAGGCATTTAAAACTGCTGTTATCAGACCTTTTACTTAAAAACCTTCACTTACACAGGCATCTTTAAAAATTATAGATCGATATCCAACCTCCCATTCATCTCTAAGATACTTGGAGAGGCTGGTTGTCATCAGCTAACCGATCACCTAAACAGGAATAGTCTATTTGAAGTGTTTCCAGTCTGGTTTCAGAGTCATCACAGCACAGAAACAGCACTGGTTAAAGTCACTAATGACCTCCTCATGGCATCAGACCGTGACTTATTTCCGCATTCGGTTTTTACTTCTGACCTCAGTGCTGCCTTTGACACTGTAGATCAAGCAGCATTTTATTACAAAGCGCAAGCAACATGAGATGAGGATCACAGGGACAGCTTCTAGACTGGTTTAAATCGATCTATCATGATCGATTTCATTTTGTTCATGTTAATGATGTTTCCTCTGAGTGTACAAAGTTGTTCATCATGGTGTTCCACAGGGTTCAGTGCTTGGGCCAATCCTGTTCACTCTTACATGCTCCTCTAGGAATATAATTCCAGAAACACATAAATTTTCATTACATGCCGACGATACGCAGTTGTATCTATCCATGAAATCTGATGCAAACAGAGCCATTAGCCAGGACTCCAGGCATGTCTCAAAGACATAAAGACTGGATGACCTCCAATCTCCTTCTTTAAACTCAGACAAAACTGAAGTCATTGTTCTGGAGCTAAAACATCTGAGGACTAGATTATCGATAGCACTTTCCTTGATGGCATTACTTTGTCCTCCAGAACGGCTGCAAGGAACCCTGGAGTTATCTTGACCAGACATGTCATTTCCCTCATACAAACATGGTTTAGGACCGCTTTTCTTCACCGCATTACAGCAAGATCAGAGCATCCGTCACAGAGTGATGCTGAAAAACTGTCCACGCTTTTGTTACCTCTAGACTGGACTACTGCAACCTATTACTGTCAGGATGTCCAAATTATTCCATTAAAACCTGCAGCTGATACAGAACGCTGCAGCCAGAGTTCTGACAGGAATCAGCAAGCACTAGGGAGCATATCTCTCCAGTTTTAGCTTCTCTTCACTGGCTTCCAGTGAAATTCAGAATAGACTTTAAGATTCTCCTTCTAACATATAAAGCTCTAAATGGACTATCTCCATCATACCTGCAGGATCTCATAGTTCTGTATATATACCTAAAAGAACACTCAGATCACAGAGTGCAGGTTTACTTGTAGTTCCGAATTCATCAAAGCAGACTGGGAGGACGTAGCTTTTAGCTATCGGGCAGCTTACTGTGGAACCAGTTGGCCAACCTGGGTCCAAGAGGCAGACACCATGATTTTGCCTTTAAGATCAAACTTAAACCTTTCTCTGTTCACTAAAGCATATAGCTAGCCTCAAACCAAGTGTGTAGGGCTGACAGATCTAGTTTAGTCAGTTTTCACAGCTACAGCTAGAATAGGCTCATCAGACTCTTATTCTTCAATCTTTAGCACAGCTATGCTGCTAGAGGCTTACGCTGCTGGGGACAAACACATGATCCACTGAGCAGTTCCCCACTTCTCAACACAACCACTCCCCTCAGGTCCTCTCCTCCTTTTCTTCTTTTCTCCTCCTTTTATTTTCACCGGGATTATCTGTGCCCAGTCCTCCTTCCCTTTCTGTGTCCCTCTCCCCCTTCCCTCCCTCCCTCTCTCTCTCTCTCTCTGCAGGTCTTCCTGGGTCTCCAGGCTCGTGTTGTACGGACTTTGGCCTATGGCAAACTCAGGGTCCGCTGTCGCACCTGCCTATACTGTTCATCTCTTTATAACAACCTGCTATGCTGTATTATGTGTATATATGTCTGATATGTTTGTATTTCTATGGATTGTATTTGTCTGTATTTTTGGTTTTATGATTGTATCTGTTCTCCTCTCTCTCTTTTTTTTTATTCTCTGTCCTGTCTCCCTTTATTCCTCCTCTACCAGCCGATGGTTCCCCCTTGTAAGCCTGGTCCTGCTCAAGGTTTCTTCCTGTTAAAAGGGAGTTTTTCCCTGCCACTGTGCTTACCTGAGGGTTCAGGCTCTGGGTTTCTACCTCTGTAAAGCACTTAGAGACAATTTTATTGTAAAAGGTGCTATATAAATAAAATTGAAAATTGAAATTGAATTGGAATATATAGAATCATGTTTTTTAAATTCTACTGTTTAAAAAATGAACGAAAAACAAGAACTGGCATCCGCTTAACCGGAACAAGTGACAATGGACCCCACTCGCTGAAAGCAAAGTAAAAGAATAAAGTGAAAATTGATAAGCATATGTAATGTCAGATTTGCTTTTCTTAATTGCCTGTTGTCTTTACTCCCAGATTGCTGTTATAGTAGCACAGATGCTGTTATCAGGTGCATATATATAGATGACAGCTCATTTAGATGTGTTGGAATGTTGGAATGCAAACATGGCCAAATAAAGGAGAGGAGGTCAGGTTTTGAAATGCTGCTGTGTGAAGAGTATGCAAATTTTCCCTTAAATTGCCACATTATTGGGTCTGTTTAATTTGTCACACCAGTCGAAGTGCAGAAATTACACTATTTTCCTGTAGACAGCAAGTGAAATTGTTGTACTGTGATGTTTAACAGGTGGGTGTCAGTGTTAATCACAGGGTGAATTATTCTTCTCACCTGAGTTGGAGCCTTCAAGGGTCTGATGCCAAAATAAGAATTGCTTATAAAATGCTGCCAGAGACAGAGGTGGTTTAAGAGATTGTAGAAGTACAGAAAGCCCTGTCACTATTGTCATTAAAAGGGTACATTGGAAGATCAGTTGAAAGACCTATATTGAGGAAGTCATTACTGTGATAGTCATGCAATAATATTAAGAAAACATTTTATAATTACAGAAAGGTAAATTTTGTATAACAAACCTTACAGTTTCATGTTTTCCTTTGTGTACTTTCTTCATTTTAAAGTATCTGTCTACTGTCTGCACCCTGAATGTTATGGTTCGCTATGTAAAGGACCCAAACGCAGACACGAGGCAGGCTCTCAGGAGAAAGGCAACCCTTTATTGGGTGTACACGGGAAACAGAAGACGCTCTGATGGGAGGAAAAAGCAATGTTCATACAAACTCAAACGTCCAACTTTTCACGGAGAGGCTCCACTGCAGGGTGTCCACAGACCCGAACTCAAACTCAGGGATGTGGCGACTTGGGGACCAGGACAAAATCTCTCATGAGTCAGAAATCCAAAAGTCCAATCTCATCAGCCTTCCTATATCGCTGATGAAGTGATCAGCGACAGGTGTGCAGTCACTGCTAGATCCCAGGAATCCGCGCCCTCTGCAGGGAAAACGAAGAGTGACTCACACACACCATAAAGGGCCGGCAAGCCAGACCCTGACACTGAAGCTCCTGAACAGTTCTCTTGTCTTTATTTTACTGTTTGACTTCTAGGCTATACAGATCGTCTGAATTTGGTTTCTAAAGAACGGATCTTCTGGTTTCACTTTGGGCTTTCTTATCATCACGAACGGTATTGAATCCTTCAACTGATTTGAGATGCTCTGCCCCTCTTTGCTCTCAATCTCAGAGAAAGTCCATCTGCAGAAACCTTCATCAATTACTTCATCATTGTATTCATACATAGGTATATTTCTAAGATCTTTAGAAAAAAAACAAAAAAAGAACAAAACAGAAATCTGCTCCACAGGGGGCACAGTAAGAAGGAGAGAATGAATAGAAAAGAAGAAGAAGAAAAGAATATGTGATTCCTCTACTTGGCAGGAATCTCACTCGTTATTTCCCCTTCTCTAGAGATTCAGCTGGTTCAAAGCCTTGGTAATATGTAATTAATACTGAGAACACACGCTGTAGCAAAATGAACATTTGTTCTATTGTTGATGTACATGTAATCATATAAGGCTTTATTTTTCTGTCCTGTGTCTACATGACCCACGCATATCTTACTTCGCCAAGGACAATCACGTACGGAGCCGTGGATCACTTGCGATAGACCATACACAGCGGCGCCGATCAGGCGTCTTGCGTCAATGCTGCATAGTTCTCACGTAATTAGCAGATACGCCGAATGTTCAAGAGGCCTGTGCGCGGAAGAAGAGATGCTCTTCTGCCCCCCCGCGGGTCTGTGTGAGTTGCCACAGAGTAGCAGAGAGACCACAGTCGATTGTGCAGAATAAATCTTGCTTGCTAGTTCTGGTTTCCTGTGAGTTCCTTTGACGAACACGCCCGGACCCCAAATTTGCAACAATTGGCGACCACGAAGCAACGTTACTCCGGCGTGGGTGACGGCGTGGATGGCTGATCTTCTCCTTCCCCACAACTCTTAGATTGTCCGGACAACATAGATTAAAGGTAAGCACTATCTGTTTATCAAAAGTGCGTTTTGTGGTGGAGGACTGATCGCTGTGTTTGAATGTATATTTCAAATTGTATGGGAACGTGTGAACTGCAAAGCAAGTCAGTACTCGCTTCTGGGTTGTGGCCGGAAGGAGTGCTCGGGGTCAGAGTTGCTGACTGCCTTGGTTATCCAGGCCTCGGGGAGGACCTGAAGAGTGCACTGCAGAGGGAATATTATTATTATTAATAATAATAATAATAATAATAATAATAATAATAATAATAATAATAATAATAATAATATATTTTTCCTTTCTGTATAAAATATCTAATTAAAAATGGGCGTGCCCGGGAAGAAAATAGCAATAGAAATTGTTTTTGAGCGTCAATTGGCACGGACGCCAGAAAAAGAAAAAAAAGAAGTGCTTAAAAAACAAGCGGAATTTTCGGCCGAGTTTGGAGGGATCCTGGGAAAGTTGGGTGAAGATCAACTGTTGGTGCAGTTGTTACAGATTATTGTGGAGCAGAAAGTGAAGAAGGAAGAAGCAGAGATTACGGCAGGGACAGCGAGTGTGCTGAAAAGAGGGAAATGGGAAAGTAAAGCGGAGAAGGCAGATAGGCTGAAATGCATGGCACAAGCGTTGAGAGATGTGTTTATGACTATGCGCGCAGCGAATAAATGGCGTAAAGACAAAAAAGAAAAAAGTGTGACCAATGAGCTGGGAACAGGGAAGTCACCTCCACCGTATTGTCAAGGGGCAGCATTATATCCAGTAATAACAGGAGGCATAGTACAATTGGCTGGTGGGAATGTAGAATTTGAAGCTCATGGAGCGGGTGGTGGACAAGGAAGTCAGACGCAATCGTCGGCTTCAGCATCTGTCCCGGCACTTTCAGCGTCGAACCCTTTTGCTCTAAAAAACACCTCAACACAGGAAGATGATGGCTGGGTTAAATGGCAAAGACAGATGGCTGCAGACTTATTGCGTCCCACTGAGGACATGTCTAAGCGTATGGCAGAATTGGAAACACAGTTGCGTAATTTACAAATCCAGACACAACCACAAGAAGGCGCATCACACTTATCGTCTCACACGTCACCTATGACACCTCAACAGGGGGAACCAGGTCAATCGTTTCTGAGTTCCATCCCGACGACACCACAGTCTACACTCTCCGTTCACTCCACACCAGGAAATGACGGTTATCATTCTGTTCCTTTCACGCGCTCCCAAGCACAGGTCACAGGAGTGGAACCAGTGCTCCAGCTCCCCCTAGTGGCCGTCCCAGGTTCTGTAAATCCAACATATAAACCATGGCAATTGGGCGACATTACAGGATTGAGAAATGAATTACCACCTCTCCCTAATGGGGCCAGTCCCTGGATTCAAGCCTTAAAAGGCCACACACAAGGGGTGTTACTGGCCATGGGAGACATGCGAGCTATTGTAGCCACCTGTGTAGGACACCACACACTGAACCAGATTGAAGCAGCAGCTCGAACTGAGGATGTGCCACCTTCTGCACCTGTTACTGACCATGTTGAAAATTTCTTTGCTGCTATGCGAGCTATGTTTCCTGTCAGTGCTGCAGCAATTGCATCCTTTTCACATCCATGGAAGACCGAGGAGGGAATCACTCCCGAGGCGTGGCTTCACACAGGAAGGAGTAAGTGGATCGGAGTTACAGGTGAGTCTCCGACTGATGGCACACCCACAATGGTAATGATGAAGGAAAAACTTATGGCAGGTTTGCCTACACCAGTTAAACAACAACTGCTTGATAATCCTATGATTCCTGGCGCTCCATGGGCCCAATGGTCACAATGTCTGATCACTCTGTTAGATAGATTTATCACCAAAGAACGGCAACAAACTGCATCACAGCTTGCAGCACGGCAATCACTCACACAAATGCAGATTGAACAAATGAAAAAATCATCTAAAAAGGCACAGTCTTCGCCCACGACTGACATTCAAGCGGCCGTTGTTGCTGCTGTTCGTGAGGCTTTCCCCACAGGAGGGCCACCACGGAGACGTGACAGAGGTCCAGTTGGGAGAAGGGATGGAGCATCACGTACCTCAGATTTGTGTCACAACTGCGGAGGAACGGGACATTGGGCAAAAGAGTGTCACAGACACCCACAACAACAGCGACGCCCACAGCAACAAAATGACAGCTCATATCATCAGCCACCGCCATCTGGAGACCACGGCATGTACCCCGCCTAGGGAGGCCCAGCTGGCACCAGAGGGGGCGCGACGGCCGAGCCCTTTCTTTCCATGAAGGTAGAGAAAAATGACTTTTTGTTTCTTGTGGACACGGGAGCCACCTATTCCACTCTATCTGAAAAGGTGGATTTGCCTCTCTCTACTGAAGTGGTACCAGTACAGGGTATTGGCGGCCAGACCTTGTATTTGTCAAAAACTGAACCCGTAACCGTAACTCTTGGCAACCAGACACTGAATCACTCATTTCTCATGAGCCCTCAATGCCCTTTTAATCTGCTGGGACGAGATCTCCTCCAGACTCTTAAGGCGCAGATTCTCCTGCTTCCGGAAGGAACGACGGTCACCCTCTCCAACGGTGACACCTACTTGTGCACAAATGTAACATCAAACACTTCTGCCATCATGCGCCTGGGAAACTCACCTCCGGGAGATCTACTCGTTGCTGACATTTATTGGGGACTGGTCATCGACCCGGACCACAGCCCGCTGGTGCAAGCCTTCTGTCAGTGGCATCCGCATCTCAAGGTCAGACATGTGTTGTCTCCACCCCAGGATCCCTTACACGTGACCCTGTTCTACGACATGGAAGGTGACTTCCTCTATCAGGTTCGGTTCAATGAACTTTGGGAAGGTAAGGAGTGGTCAGTTGTCTCACCTGGTATCGTAGTTGGACCAGAAGGCGTAGCTGCCCCGATCCATCTCACTGATCAACAGAGCCAGTATTATCAATTGGGCCCCACCTCAGCACCACACATAACATTGGCCATCACAACAGGGAAACAGGCAAAGGCCCTTGGTCCTATGGTGGCTGCCGCTAATAAAATCTCTGATTGGCAAGAAACATCCACACAAAATGTTTTCGCCTCTCCATCAAATCCCCAATTCACATTTTATAAAGCTCCAACGACTACTCGAGTCATTTTGAATCACCAACAATTACAACGCCACCATGGTGCTGAGGACACCAATGATCCAGAGGCAGACAGAGCACTGGAAAATCCACCTTCTTCTATGTGGGTGACTCATCAGGCGGACGTGGGCCTTCTCAATGTCAGTAGAGTTTGCTATTGACACAACCAATCCAGTAAATGTGCCCCAATATCCTATTAAAACAGAAGCTCTACCAGGCATCACAGACACCATAGAAGGGCTGTTACAGGCTGGTGTCATCTATCCCATGGATAGATGACGCACCGCATCCGAAAACATCTCAGAATGTTTTGGGATGCCTGGGCACAATATTAACACAAAGAGCAGTTCAGTGAGATTTGTTTGGTATTTTAATTTTGACTTGCACTACCATCCTGATCACTATACAGGATGTAGCAATGAGTAATTTAATGGTATATTAAAGGTTAAAATAATCCACTGGTAGAAAATAAGACAACTCCAGGAAGGCCCTTTTCTGCGTGTGGATTGTTCTTTACTCTCCTCTTAGAGGACGCAGATTCCCAGGCTCCAGCGGTGGCCGTGCACCTGTCGCTGATTGGTTCATCAATGGCGGATTTAAGGACACTGTCAGCTAGTCCCCATTGCTCCGCAGTGGAACCCAAACCGTGTGAAGAGTCTGGACTTTAAGTTTTTCGATCACTGTTTTTCCTCCCTTTTCACTTTCTGTTCTCCCATGAGTTCCGCCCAATAAAAGGTTTTTTGTTCTTTAAGCACCTGCCTCGTACCGGCTGCACGCTCTGCCAAGCCATGGCTTAGTGTTTGGCAAGCCCGGCTCCGTGTTTGGCACGCCTAAAACCTTGATCAGGCTCGTACAGCAGAGGATGGCGGCATTAGCACAGTCAATGGCCGACGACCACAGCGCCGACAACTACGCCGGTTCCAACCACAGCGCCGACGATCACTCCGGCTCCGACCACAGCGCTGACTACCACGCCAGCTCCGACCACAGTGCTGACAACCACGCCGGCTCCGACCACAGCCCCGACCCGAACAGCTGAGGCTGTATCTCCTGCAGCTAAGCTCCGGATCCTTGCAGCGAAGCCTCTGACCCCTGCAGCAAAGCCTCTGACCCTGCAGCAAAGCCTCTGATCCCTGCAGCAAAGTCCCTGATCCCGGCCACAAGGCCTCTGACTCCCTCCGAAGCTGTCGCTGAAGCCGTCCCTGCAGGAGGTGAAGCTGGCTTAGAGGCCATGGCCATCCCTGCAGGAGCTGATACTGTCGCAGCTGAAGCCGTCCCAGAGCCCCAGGCTGGGGCTGCCCCTGAGGAGACTGAAGCAATCCCAGACCCCCGGGCTGAGGTCGTCGCCAAAGAAGCGGAGGCTGCCCCTGAGCTTGTGGCTGAGGCTGTCCCGGAAGAGACTAAAGCTGCCCTAGAGCCCCTGGCTGCAGCCATCACCGCGATGGCGGGAGCTGTCTCTGAGTCCATGGCTGAAGCTGCCCCCGAGGCGGTAGCGGAGGCTGTCCTTGAAGAGGCTGCAGCCGCCGCTGAAGAAACCAAAGCTGCCCCAGAGCCAGGAGGTGCCCGTTGAGGGAGGGCTACTGTCAGGGTCCGGCTTGCCGGCCCTTTTCTATGTGTGGATTTTTCTTTGCTCTCCCCTTAAAGGACATAGGTTTCCAGGCTCCAGCGGTGGCCGCACACCTGTCGCTGACATGGCTGTTGTGGAAACAATGGGTTAAGGTTGTAGCTGAAAGATAACATGAAGAATGGAATGTGCTGAAGGACCCAGACTGAAGCCCTGACCTTACTTTGACCTTATGTTGTTTGTAGAAGTTAGACATTAAATCAGTAAAGTCAGATAAGACAGGAACTATAAATCGAGAAGTGAGGAAGTGAGAATGTGTACAATAAACAGATGGTCACTCACAAGGGGGCCCAGAGGAGGGGGCCTCACTAGGATAAAAAGGTGAGGAGATTCTGTCTCAGCAGATCTCCTTGACAGAACAATTCTGTTATGCAGCTGTTTTGTCAACGAATCTACAAGATCTTGTAAAACTTGTTTGTTATTAAAAGCTTTGCCAAGCAGCAACTACCTGTTACAGTTTGATTTGTCCTGACCGATAAAAGAAGACGCAAGGACCCGGAGGGCGGGGGAGCCCAGCCGTGACTCCCACAGAATTTGGTGACCCCGACGTGATCGGTTGAAAACGGGACGGAAGGATTGGCAGAGGAGCAACGACTGAAAGCCGAGCGACAACATAGTGCGCACGTCAACTAAAGGTAAGACACTGCCTGTTACATCAAAGATTGTCAGTAGTTAGTTAAAGAATGATTTTAGTTTAGAAATAGAGGTGCTGTTGCTTGGTAAGTAAGAAGCTGCTTAAAATTGATTGTTTAATTGGCTGAAGTGCTGTGTCCGCATTTGTGACAAACAGTAGAGTTACCGCGTGGCAAACCGTTGAAGCAGGATCGAAAGGGGATCGCTGCGACTCTTGGGCTTGAAAGATGGCGGGAGAAAATGGAAACTGGGACACAAGGTACTGCTCCAAAGGGAAAGCAGGGACCGTTGTGGGGCCCAATAATCTGTCGGGTGCAGGGTGCGGCTCTGTGGAGAAAGCAGAGACTGCTGGCGCGCCAAAAACGGGAGCAGGATACTGCTCCAAAGGGAGAGCAGGGACCGCTGGCATGCCAAAAATGGGCGCAGGGTGCGGCTTTGTGGAGAGAGCAGGGATCGCTGGCGCGCCGAGTGACTTTCAGGGAAAGCACAAAGATACTGGGGGGCCAAATGGGGCCGCTGCCAGGGCCACCATAGAAGGATGGTGGGGAAAAGTGATTTTACGGGCGAAGGGTACTGTTCCAAGGAAGGAACAGGGACCACTTACGCACTGGATGGAAGCTTTCATTAAAGAACATTGGCCAAAATTGTGTGAGTGTGATGAGTATGATTCTGTAGAATGTTTTCAGTCGATGGTAATTGACTTTATGATAGAACGAGATACAGCTGTAAGAAGATTGGATGAAGCTAAATTCTGGGAGAAATTTAAGTGGAAAAAAGTTGAAAAAGATTGTGAGGAGTCAAGAGCAATTGCGGTGGAGTTAAAAACTGCAGTGGCATCTGAATTGGAAATGTGCAGGTGCCGAGGAGAAAGCGCGCAGCGAGAGTGTGAGAAGTTGAAACCTGGAGCATGTGAGTGTGAGGGAGGCTTGTATCCTTCACTGTCATCTACTCCTGTAAATCCTCCGCCTTACGCGGTACAAGCACTGATGTTAAGGATTGATGACGGAGTTTTAAATATAAAAATGGCACTTTGCGTACTGGAGGTGGTGACATTCTAAAAGAGAATAGAAGGACAGAGGCCAAGTTGGAAACAGAGGACAGAGTGACAGGTTGGGAAAGGAGGAAACGGCAGTTGCAAGTGGAGAGAGAAAGAGATCGCGAAAGAGAGCGAGATGAGGATAGTATGCCTGAGTTGGAAGATGAGAGAAGGGAAGAGAAACAGGAGGAGTACAGGATGGTGCTGAGGTCTAAGAGCAGACCAGATAAGGAGGGGGCTGAGGGCAGAGAGCTCCAAGCGCCCTTAGTAGAACTTGGAGGAGGTATGAAACGTTATAAGCCATATAACTTGGGTGATGTGACAACTTTAATGGCTTTGTTGCCTTCCATCCATAGGGGTGGAGGACTGTTTATGATTAAGTTGCTGCAAGTCACTTATGGAACACGCCTTGCGTTGGGGGATGTCAGAGCAGTGATCTCACGCGTGGCAGGTTTAGAATCCTTAGAGGAAGTGGAAAGACTGGCAGGAACAGTGAGAGAAGATGATGCAGATGCATATGATGAATACATAACAGAGTTCAACAATGCGCTGAGAGTTGTATTTCCTGTAACACGAGGAGCGTTGCAAAAGTTTCAGCCTTGTTGGGAGGTGAAGCAGAATCCTTCCAAGTGGGTGGCAGAAACAATGGAAGAGTGGAATGTTTTGACAGGGGAAACTCCCGTTAAAGGGTCCCCCTAGGAAGAGACGCTGAGACAGAAGGTGTTGGATGGTGTGCCTATGTCTGTGAAAATACAAATGCAAGAAAATCCTCTAGTGGTGATGGGAGATGATGCAACATGGAGGCAATGTCTGGTGCATTTTTTGTCTACTCATCAGAAAAAGGCTCTAGAGCAACAAAACACGAAGGGGGAAGCGGCTACTCTCATGACTAGATTGCAGCTGGAGGGGGAGCAGAAAAAATGCAGAGAGGAGAAAAAGACACCGTTTACACAAATGATAGCCACCGCCTCCCCCCCTTCGGTCTAGGCCTTACCTCAGGCCCAGGTACCATATGTTTCTGATAACCCAGGTCCTCCACAATTCAATTCAATTTCAATTCAATTTCAATTCAATTCAATTTTATTTATATAGCACCTTTTACAATAAAATTGTCTCTAAGTGCTTTACAGAGGTAGAAACCCGAGCCTGAACCCCCAGGTAGCACAGTGGCAGGAAAACTCCTTTTAGGAAGGCAACCCGAGCAGGACCGGGCTTACAGAGAGACCATCCTGCCTGAAAGTTGGCTGGGTAAAGGAGGAATAAAAGAGGGGAGACAGGACAGAGAATAAAGAGAGAGGAGAACAGATACAATCATAAAACCAAGAAATACAGACAAAATACAATCATAGAAATACAAAACATATCAGACATATATACACATAATACAGCATAGCAGGTTGTTATAAAGAGATGAACAGTATAGGCAGGTGCCGACAGCGGACCCTGAGTTTGCCATAGGCCAAAGTCCGTACAGCACGAGGCCTGGAGACGGAGAAGACCTGCAAAGAAAAAGAAGAGAGAGAGAGAGAGAGAGAGGGGAGACACACAGAACTGACAAAGGAAGACTGGACTAGATAATCCCGGTGAAAATAAAGGAGGAGAAAGAAGAAGAAAAGGAGGAGAGGACGTGAGGAGTGGTTGGTGTTGAGAAGTGAGGAACTGCTCAGTGGATCATGTGTTTGTCCCCAGCAGCGTAGGCCCTATAGCAGCATAGCTGTACAAAGTGAAAGAATAAGGTCTGATGAGCCTATTTACAGCTATAACTGTGAAAACTGACTAAACTAGATCTGTCAGCCTACACTTGGTTTGAGGCTAGCTATGTAACAGTGAACAGAAAGGTTTTTAGTTTGTTTGATCTTAAAGGCAGACGTGGTGTCTGCCTCTTGGACAGGTTGGTAACTGGTTCCACAGTAAAGCTGCCATTAGCTAAAAGCTCGTCCTCCCAGTCTGCTTTGATGAATTCTAGGAACTACAAGTAAACCTGCACTCTGTGATCTGAGTGTTCTTTTTTTAGTATATCACGGAACTATGAGATCCTGCAGGTATGATGGAGATAGTCCATTTAGAGCTTTATATGTTAGAAGGAGAATCTTAAAGTCTATTCTGAATTTCACTGGAAACCGGTGAAGAAAGAGAAGCTAAAACTGAATATGCTCCTGGTGCTGATTCCTGTCAGAACTCTGGCTGCAGCGTTCTGTATCAGCTACCCCCCAGGTTTTTAATGGAATAATTTGGACATCCTGACAGTAATGAGTTGCAGTAGTCCAGTCTAGAGGTAACAAAGCGTGGACCAGTTTTCAGCATCACTCTGTGACAGGATGTACAAGTCTTGGCAATATTACGGAGGTGAAAGAAAGCGGTCCTAGAAACCTGTTTAATATGAGGGAGAAATGACATGTCCTGGTCAAAGATAACTCCCGGGTTCCTTGCAGCTGTACTGGAGGACAAAGTAATGCCATCCAAGGAGAGAATGCTATCTGATAATCTAGTCCTCAGATGTTTTAGCTCAGAACAATGACTTCAGTTTTGTCTGGAGTTTAAAAAGAAGGGAAATTGGAGGTCATCAGTCTTTTATGTCTTTGAGACATGCCTGGAGTCTGGCTAATGGCTCTGTTTCATCAGATTTCATGGATAGATACAACTGCGTATCGTCGGCATAGCAATGAAAATTTATGCCATGTTTCTGAATTATATTCCCTAGAGGGAGCATGTAAAGAGTGAACAAGTTAGCCCAAGCACTGAACCCTGTAAGAACACCATGATGAACCTTTGTACACTCGAGAGGAAACATCATTAACACAAGACAAAGTAAATCGATTGATAGATAAGATTTAAAGCCAGTCTAAACTGTCCTGTGATCCTAATCTCATGTTGTAGCCTTTGTAATAAAATGCTGTGATCTACAGTGTCAAAGGCAGCACTGAGGTCAGTAAAACCAGTGCGGAGATAAGTCCACGGTCTGATGCCATGAGGAGGTCGTGGTGACTTTAACCAGTGCTGTTTCTGTTATTAACATGATGAGCTCTGAAACCAGACTGAAACACTTCAGTAGACTATTCCTGTTTAGGTGATCGGTTAGCTGACTGACAACCAGCCTCTCAAGTATCTTAGAGATGAATGGGAGGTTGGATGTCGATCTATAATTTGCCCCTAAGGCAGCCTGGGTCAAGTGAAGGTTTTTAAGTAAGGTTTGATAACAGCAGTTTTAAATGCCTGAGGAGTACATAACCTGTTGTCAAGATAAGTTGATCTGATCTAATACTGACGCCCCAATTAGAGGAAGACATCCTTGAAAGCTTAGTTGGGATGGGGTCCAGGAGACGTATGGTTGCTTTAGATCCATTAATGCTGGAGGTCAGCTCAGGGAGATCTATGGGCAGGCTGTCAGAGGTGGATCAGGACTAGATGGAGTTGCTAACAAGGGCAGCTCATCAGTTTTCATGGGCGACCTTGATCGATCTTTTCTCTAATATTAGTGATTTTATTGGTGAAGAAACTCATAAAAAGTCTTCACTGCTAAGAGCTGCAGGAATAGAAGGCTCCACGGGCTGTGACTCTTTGTCCAGCCTGGCTATGGTGTTAAACAGAAAACGCTGAGTTGTTCTTATTTGCATCTATTAATGAAGTGTAGTAAGCTGTTCTGGCTTCACGGAGGGGCCTTTTATATGTTAGTAAGCTGTCTTTCCAGGCGCTTTGGGAATCAATGATCTGGCTGAATACCACTTCCTCTCCATCCGTCTTGTGTTGCTTAAGAGTTCGGATATGTAGTATTTATACCACGGGCCAGTCTTCTATAATTGTGAACCTTCTCTTCAGTGAGACAACCGAATCTAAAACTATCACGCCAGTGTGGCTGCAAGTGACATTGACAAAGCAGTCTCAATATCTGCAGGAGTAACATTTAGATCAGAATGATCTGTTGCACCAGTAGGAGGAGGCGCTAGAGGGGGCACCGCTGCAATTTCAGCTACAAATCTGTCTCTAGTATCTTCAGAGACACCTGCTGTAGTAAACCTTCTGTCATATTGCTGCTCGGGCTGCTAAGAGTGAAGTCAAGGTTATAAGTGAGTGGTCTGAGAGGAGGGGTTTTGGGAACAACTACCCAGGTTCTCAGTTTCTAGACCATAGGTGAGGAGCAGATCCAGGAATTGTGATTATGACAGTGCGTCGGTTCATTTACTAACTGAGAGAAACCTACTGCATCTATCAGTGAGTTAAGCATGCGTCTTAAGACTATCGATATCATCATCCATATGGATATTAAAATCACCCACTATAATGACTTTATTTGTACTGACCACTAAACTAGACAGGAAATCTGAAAGCTCCGCCAGGAGGTGTGTGTAAGCAGCTGCAGGTGTGATACACAACTAATAATAAAACAGCTTTTCTGACTTCCAGTTGTGGTGAGAGAGGCTGAGAGTGAGACTTTCAAAAGAGCTGAGTAGCTTTAGGTTTGCAGGATTGACTTGAAGGCTAGACGGTAGATTGCTGCCACTCCACCTCCTCTGCCTGCACTTCGAGGAACATGATAATTAATATGACTTGATGGAGTTGCTTCATTTAAACTAACATATTTTTCATCCTGCAACAAGTCTCCGTGAGAAAGAAAATATCAGACAGATGATCTGTTACTAAATCATTAACTAGAAAGAGATTTGAACCGTGAGATCGTATGTTCAATGAACCCTCTAACTGTTCTATTTAACACAGTGTTTACTGCTGTGTATTTTTATAAGGTTAGTATTATTCACACCTCTAGACTTATTTACTGAATGAACTATGGGAGGGCCAGGAGTACTGACACTATTTCTATTGTATTATTAAACTTAGTGTTAGTGTGAGCGTCTTTAGTTTTATTGTTATTTTTATTTTTATTGGAGGGCAGCAGTTTTACAGAAGCAGCAGAGAAGCGTGTAAGACAGCGACTCTGCCTCCTGGCCTCCACCCTGGGTTGTCAGAAGGTTGGTTGTCACAACACTACATGCCTACACCTATCTCTCACCCTCCCTATCACTACACACACGCACCTACCCCACAGGGGCGAGGGACAGGTCGGGGAAGAAATCAGATCAGAGGCAGAGGAGGTTTTGCAGGCAGAAGGCCCCGCCGCGATGATGTCTGTCACAGGTGTGGAGGTCAAGGGCACTGGGCCAGGGACTGTCGGTCCCCATTACCCCAGCAGCCGCCCCAGCCACAGCCACATCTCACATCAGGAAGCCAGCGAATGCCGCCCACTGGAGGACACCAGTGGGAAGGACAGTTCCCCTAGAGGTGCCATGCTGTCACTGGAGTAGGGCCAATGGGCGAGCCACTATTCAGTCTCCTAGTGGAAGATACACCTATGCGTTTCCTGGTAGACACTGGAGCCACCCATTCTTCCTTTCGAGCAGTGACACCTTCTTTTCTTAAAGGAGACACAGTGACTGTGCTGGGATTTGAAGGAAAGCCCATAAAAAACCAAAAAGACTAAGCCACTGACGGTGACCCTGGGTTCACAAACGCTGACGCACTCATTTTTACACTCACCCACATGCCCTGTGAACCTGATGGGCAGGGATCTGCTACATCAGTTCCGAGCCATGATCCAATGTGATCCACAAGGAACTTTGATCAACCTGCCAGGAAAATCGGCAATGCGCTGCTCCAACTGGAGGACTGGAAAGCAACATCAGATGTGGCTGGGCACATCACAGACTATGGCGACACCCATCGCTGACATCTACTGGGCGGCACTCACAACTGACTCTTTGCATTCATTTTCAGTGCTCCGCCTCTATCATCAGTGGCATTCCTTCATCGAAGGTCTAGGCATTTATTTTCCCCCACCAGATCTACCACATTGCACCCTAAATTACGACACTTCACAGGATCTGGAATATCAAACAAGATTTTTCTCACAACTACAGGGACAGCATTGGAAAATTAATACAACAGGAATTGTGTGTGTGGTCCTCAGGGAGTTGCTGCAGCGGTTGTATTAACACCTGAACAGCGTGATTGGTATCAATTGGCTAACTCTGCATTTCCACATGTTTCACTTGCTCTTTTCCCTCATCACTAGGCCAAAGAACTTGGAGCCATGGTAAAAAAGACTTCATCAATTACTGATTGGCAGCCTACACACCTTCCGGCAGTTTTCCGCTCAGTGTCCGATCCCAGCTTTTTGTATATCAAACATTTTACAACAGATAATGCTATATTGGAGCATCTCCAAATTGACAGACAACATGGGGCTGAGAGGTCTGATCCACCTGAGGCAGAAAGCGTTAAAGCTAGCGTCCCCTTTAAGGTGTGAACTATAGGACCTTTTGATGTTGGGGAATGCAGAATTCCCCCATTCACTTTTCAATTGGATCTGTCTCAACCAGGGTATATACCACAGTACAAAGTTTCACCAGAGGCCACAGAAGGATTAAAAGACACCATTGCAGGCCTCCTACAGGCAGATGTAATTAAACCAACACGTTCCCCGTGGTGGAACACACCCCTACTTCCGGTCTTAAAGACAGACGGGAAGTCTTACAGAATGGCACATGATTTACGAGCTATTAATGCCCTGGTTTTGGAACACCCTAAACCGGTTCCTAATCCACTCACAGCCTTATCGGCACTCAAACCGGAGCACCAATATTTTACAGTGGTTGATTTGGCAAATGCATTCTTTTGTCTACCATTAACCGCAGAACTGCAACCTGTTTTTGCATTTACCTATGCCGGCCAACAATACACCTACAATAGGATGCCCCAAGGATTCTCTTTGACACCTGGACTATTTAACACCATACTTCGTGAACTATTACAGCCCCTTGAGCTCCCTGATGGAGTTATATTGGTTCAGTATGTGGATGATTTGTTGTTGGCAGCACCTACATTTGACACTTGTTTGGAAGCATCCAGAAATCTGCTACATCGGTTGGCTGATGCAGGACTTAAAGTGAGTGAATCTAAATTGCAACTGGCACGAAAACAGGTTGTCTTTCTTGCACAACATATTTCATCTGACGGCTCTACACTTACTGCTGTGCAAAGGGAAGCCGTCCTTAACCACCCAAAACCCACTAATGTGCATGACATGCTAGCATTTCTGGGTCTGACAAATTATTCTAGACATTTTGTACCTGAGTATGCTGAAAAAAACAAGTCCCTTACGAGATTTAATGAAACAAACAGGGACATTTGAATCTCACTGGAAAATTGGAATGGACACCAGCTGCTGAGGACGCCTTTATAATACTCAAACAGACCCTTAGCAGGGCTCGCTATCCCTGACTACAACTTGCCATTTTATTTGGATGTTTCTGATAAGTCTAAGACTGCTGCCGCAGTGCTATATCAGAAACAAAAGGGGGAAAGGAAAGTACTGTTATATGTAAGCATACTATTGGATGGACTAGAACAAAAAGCACCCCCATGTGCAAGATTTGCAGCAGCATTGGCAAAATTAATACAAAAAACAGCTCACTTGGTCATGCATCATCCCTTAATAGTCACAACATCACATAGTGTAGTAGCATTTGTGGCATTAGCAGCTTTTACCATGACATCAGGAAGGCAAAACAAAATTATGGAAGTTTTAACTCAGCCACACATAACATATACACATGAAGGGATAAACATGGCAGACCACATTCGGGAAGGTGTACCACATTGCTTTGAGGCAAGAACAGAAGAGGACAATAGGTTAAGAGCAGGATTAGAAAAAATAGAAATTAAGGACGCAGAAAATCTATTTGTGGATGGTTGCTGTTTTAGGGCAAGAGATGGAGGACTAAAGGCAGCTTACGCGGTGGTGAGATCAAATCCGAATGGAATGGGTTGGCAAACTGTGGAATCAGGGCCAGTGATGCCCCCGTCAGCTCAAAGGGCAGCTGATAGCTTTGTTGTGTGCATTAAGGTATGGTGCAGGGAAAGATGTAAATATTTTCACAGACTCAGCATATGCTTATCTAGTTGTACATAGAGATTTGGGAGCCTGGCAGAGAACAGCCTTCCAAACTGCAGATGGTAAGCCTCTCAAACATGAAGACTTGAGATCTAAGACCAAAGACAATCAAGGAATGGGTTGGAGCTCAATTAGGGGAGCGAAATGAGGAACAAGATTGGTGGGTAAGAAAAGGAGCTACATTTGTAGAAAAAGAAATAGAACCAGGAAAGATGGTGGGCATGTGGATAGGCCCACAAGGTGAAATGTTGGTAACAAAAGAAGTTATGCTCTGGTTCGTTCACAAGGCTCATGGTCCAGCACACAATGGCATAAATCAAATGAGAAAGCTGTTGAAAAACTATTGGAACCCTGATTTAAAAAATACTATTGAGCATAAGGTTAAATCATGCCAAGTGTGTCAACAACATAATGTGCGACCAGTACAGAAACCAGAACCAGGAGAGTTTAGGGTCCCAGAAGGTCCGGGACAAAGTATTGTCATTGATTTCACTGATATGGGCGTCAGGGCCCTGGGGAAAAGATAATTGTTGGTTATGGTGGATGAATACTCGGGATGGGTGAAGGCCTATCCCACAGGAAAAGAGGATGCAAAAACTGTGATAAAACGTCTAGTTGATCGTTACATCCCACAACATGATTTCCCCAAAACAATTTGTTCAGACAGTGGGACTCATTTTAAAAATAAGGACCTGGAAAGGGTAGAAAAAAATGATGGGTCTCAAACATCGGTTTGGAACTGTGTATGACCCCCAGTCACAGGGAAGAGCAAATGGGGTGATAAAAAATAAATTGGCTAAGATCATGGCAGGAACTAAATTAAACTGGGTTGAAGCCCTGCCTATTGCATTAATGTCCATAAGGTCCACAGTGAACAGGAGCACCGGGTTCACTCCATTTGAGTTGCACCACGGGCACATGTTTCCGGGACCATGGGGCCCCATAGGGGAGGGTCCACAGAAAACTCCAAAAATGACAGTGTTAAAAAGGAAGTGGCAGGACCCAAGGTGGACAGGACCACACCGAGAACATCGCTAGAACATCGACAGCCGTCCAGCTCCAGGACAAAGGCAAAGTGCGGTACCACCTGACGCAGTGTGCCAAGGCTCCGGGAAACACATTGGAAACTGCACCCCCAACTGACACATAGGCCACGTTAGAAACATAGGGGTGAGTGAAGTGCTAGTAACCTCTCCTCACCAGGGAACATAGATGAGTGCTCCAATAGATGTGCATATGGAAGACGCCGACCTCGAGGCACTGCTGACTGAAGACGAGATGACAGAACTGATGGAGGCCATCGCCCGAGAACGTCGACACCAGGAACGGCGACGTCATAAACTTTAATGTGTTAATGTATGTTCTTTGGCAAGTGCTACTGTTCTTGTTTACTTTGTAAGTATGTTGGGAGTGTACACCTGGGAAGGCATAATCACACTGTTTAATCGATATGTTACTAAGATGAGACATTAATCAAAAAGTTTACTAACAGGTTTTTAGGATGTTCTGTGATCTCTAAAGAGATCAAAAATGGGGAATTGTGGAAACAATGGGTTAAAGTTGTAGCTGAAAGATAGCATGAAGAATGGAATGTGCTGAAGGACCCAGACTGAGGCCCTGACCTTACTTTGACCTTATGTTGTTTGTAGAAGTTAGACATTAATCAGTAAAGTCAGATAAGACAGGAACTATAAATCGAGAAGTGAGGAAGTGAGAATGTGTACAATAAACTCATAAGGGGGCCCAGAGAAGGGGACCTCACTAGGATAAAAAAGTTAGGAGATTCTGTCTCAGCAGATCTCCTTGACAGGACAATTCTGTTATGCAGCTGTTTTGTCAACGAATCTCCAAGATCTTGTAAAACTTGTTTGTTATCAAAAGCTTTGCCAAGCAGCAACTACCTGTTACAGTTTGATTTGTCCTGACCAATAAAAGAAGACGCAAGGACCCAGAGGGCGGGGGAGCCCAGCCGTGACTCCCACACTGTCCATGGCTATGTCGCGTTACATAGCTATGGACAGACATCAGCACTCTGAGAAAGGCAGGAAGTATAACTTGTTGATCAAAGAAAGCATTATGGTCTGTTTGACTTAGTGTGAAAATTGGAACAGATTTTCCACACTGCCTCGATCTCCCAGGCTCCAAATTCAGCAAGTAAAAGAAAAACATTCGAGACTCTGAAAAATATCCTGAAAAGTGTTGACGGAATTCACCTTGTAGATGTAAAGGCAGACTCTGGAAGCTGCTCCTTCCAAATTTGCTGAATTATCCCCCTGACAGCTCAGGGAGCTTTGTTTTCCATCTTCTGGTAATTATGCTGCTGCCATTCTGTGAAAGCGTCTCTTCTCCATAGATTCACCTGTTCTCAGGGTTATGAGAGCTGAGTTTCTGATTGGTTATTGCATGCTGAGTCAAACACTCAGCCAATGATTTTCAGGAAATGGTGTGCAGACATATTAGCTGTATCCTGCCATGTTCCAGCAGGAATAAAAGAGACAATAAAAATGGAAAAGTGAAGTTCACAGGCCATTGTAGAAAAATGTATAAATGAGACATGTTTTGTTACGTTTTGCTTAATCTAGGAAACAAACACAGATACGAGACGGCAGTTCAAAATTAAAAACAACCCTTTAATTGGGCGAACAAACAAAAGGAAGAACAAAAGGCGCTCCAAAGGAGGAAAAAACTGAGCATAAAAGAAGGCATGACAGTCCGGGTTCCATGCAGGCAGGCTCCACTGCGGACTGTCCGAAAACCAGAACTTAGACTCTCGTCTCGGGGGATCACGTGGTGATCTTGGAAACAGGGAAAACACACATGAGAAGCAATTAAAAAAAACACGGGAAACATTGAGTCTAAGTCCTGATACCAATCTGCACGTGAAACAATCCGACCCTGGTGCTCAGGTGCAGCTGCCTTAAATGCTGATAGCAATGCATTGCAGGCATAGCTGCGGGAACATATTCTCCCCAGGGGGGCCTGAGAAAAAAAACCTGCACTGCGCTTGCAACTCGCATTGCATTTATAATAATGGTTAAAAAATACACAATTATTAAGAATGCAAAAATCTTTACTTACCAACACAAAGACATACAGCAAACACGTGTCCATAAAACTTTCCATGGTGCTGATCACCTTGCCAACAGTAAACTTCGTAACATCTGCTCTCCACGTAATGGTGGTGCAGAAGTCGCCATGTGCTGCGCAGCATTCGAAAAATAAATGGCTTACGGGCGTCACACAACAAATGTGGACAGTGTTCTCTCCAATGATGCAGCTGAGATGGGGAGACGTGATAGTTTGATAAGGCTTTCAACTTCTTTGAAAAGAGCCTTCATTTGTGGATGGAGCTTAGACATCTTTGCAGCTCTGTCTTGTCCGGTGTTGCCGGGAGAGTCGCTGAGGACATCTCCGAACATTATTAACTGCGTTTCCAGTGGGTTCCTGTCAAAGTGCAGGGGAAGGTGCAGGGAATGCACATTCACTGTTTGTTCCTTTTGTCTGCCATGATGACCACCAGCTGTTTTCATGCCATCTTGGTCGAATCTCCTCCTTAGTTCTTCTACAATCAAGTCCACTGCTTAATAAAACTCACACCTCCATGAGTGTTGTTTTATAGTGATTAATGTTTCCAGTTTATTTTTAGCATGTTTTTCCACTTTATTTCATGTATTTATTTTTTGGGTAAATACATTTTTAGAGTGCTGCAGCACCCCCAGCACCCCTACTTCCCACGGTACTGGTTGCAGGTGTGGCAGTCACCAGCGAAGACTGAAACCGCCACCCTCCCTAGTGGACAAAAGCAAAACAAAACTGACAACAAAACAACCCCAGAACATGCAGGAACCTAACATATTTTCTGTCTGAGCAGTTAAAAATATTATAAGCTGTGTTAACAATAGGTTTGATAAATTGTCACATATCAAAATGCAGTATGTTTAACTACAGATGGATTCATTCTCAGTCTCATTGCAATCAGAAGTATTTACTGCAGAGCAGTAGGAAGCTCCCCTCAGGCATGACTACTATGTAAGATCTCATCAGTCTCACACAGTTCAGCAGATGATGCTGTGGTTAGATTTTTTCTTTTCTTTGAATAACTGATCTTGTATTTCTTAGTGACTTGTATTTCCTGAGACAATTACTCAGGAAACAGGCAGTCAACCCATTTTGATTTTGAGTGAGCGATGATACATTATTTAGAGGAATATAGAAATTGTTATAAAACTGCGTGATTGAATTTACAATATAGTTTTACATGTAAAAGTAAGTATGAGCTATAATGAGTGTAGTCCTCATGGTGTTAAACATGTCTTTACATTTAGATTAATAACGTGCTGTTTAACATTTTTTGCACTCCTGTAATTAAGTATTTACTGTTTAGACTTTTCTTAAAATAAATAAATGCTTTGTTAGATAAAAAAAGCACTTGGAGAGTGCAAACCTCCTCCAAACAGTTAATTTCTCTACATATTATGAATTATGCCCAAAATGGTAATCTGGAACATCACCAAAAGTTGGTTGTCACATTATCAACATTCTAAAAATTTCATTAAAAAACCTTCTTAACTTTTCGAGTTGTTTTGCTAAACAAACAGACATTGCCATTAATTTATGGCTATGAGTGCTGCTTTCTATAAGCTATTTCTATAATTGTCAATGAAGTGTGTGTCTTCTTCTATTTTTGCAATGACTTTCATAGGCATAAGATATTACCCAGCTTCTTACCCTCACCCCTAACCTAAACCCAATTGTAAACCCAACCCTAAAATCACATTTTAACCCTTAAACAGTTTTTGAAGTTGTGAAGACTAGTCAAAAATGTCCTCACTTTGCAAGTAGAATGAATATTCTGGTACTCAGGATGTAGCAAGTACAAGAACACACACAACACACACACACAAAGGTTAGATGTGATGCTACATCATGGCTTAGTGCATAATCAATGAGAGCTGTTGAGAGGTCTAATGTATGTTGAGAAGGACAGGACACAGGAGTCTAATGGTAAAAAAATGAGGTGACTTTTAGAGGGTTACAACAACAACTGTGTCGAAGAAATCACTCAGTCCAAGTTTGAGGTTTGCTGTGGTGGTGTGACTTTAATTTTAAAGTATGCCGGCACACTGGTGAACTGACAGACACAGAGCTGGTCTGAGTCGGTGAGCTGGTCTGAGTTGGTGAGGTGACCCAGAGCAGTGGAATCAGGGTACACTTATACAGGGGAAACAAAAGGCAGTGATTGCATATGTAAATACAGTAGTATAATACACAGGAACCAGGAGGACAGGAGAGACAGTGGGTGCTAAAGAGGGGGTCAGTGCCATTTGGGCATCGACCCCAGGACAAAGAGGGGCACGGATGGAAGTTCCTTGATTAAGATGTTAATCAAGGACGGGAATACGGGAGGAGGGGGGAAGACAAGACAGCAGGGGTGGGAAGGAGAAACAGTGTCATTTGGACACGGACTTCAGGATCAAAGGGGTCTCTGAGTAGGATGATATTCAGAGACAGGAGAAAGAGGAAGAAGGGAGACTACAAGACACCAAGAGGTGAGGAGTCCTGGTGGGTGGGAACCGATGGTCTGAGACGTTCCTAATTTACAAAGGCAGCTAACAGGAAAAACATTCTCATATACAGAGACATCTCAAATACAAGACATTATTCTTTGTTTTCTTCCTCAGCTGCCGTCAGACTAGAAACAGATCTGCTCTTCTAGGGAATGGATAAAGGGCATTGAGAAATTTAAAATCAACAGCATATTGCCAAAACTGCTCTATGTATAATTGTTGATTAGGAGGGAAGAATACTCCTGCTAGTTTGCAGGTAGTTAAAGGTGAATTTGTATTACCCTAATGGTAACACTTTAGTTTGGGGAACACATATTAACTATTAACCTTCGCTATGAATAATAACGCATCAATTTGCTGCTAATACTCCTGCTAGTTAACAGGTAGTTAATGGTGAATTTGTGTTCTCTAATCTAAACTGTTAATGAAGAAGCTTACAACTGCTTTACAGTTGTACGGACACTGAGATAGTGGACTCATTCAAATACCTGGGTGTTCACCTCAAGAAAAAACTGGACTGGTCTCACAACACCGACGCTCTGTACAAGAAGGGCCAGAGTCGCCTGCACCTGCTGAGGAGACTGAGGTCCTTCGGTGTGAGCAGGGCTTTTCTCAGGGCATTCTAAGACACTGTAGTGGCCTCAGCAGTGTTTTGTGCCATCGTGTGTTGGGGGGGGAAGCAGCACAGACAGGGACAGAAAGAGACTTAACAAGCTGGTTAAGAGAGCTGGCTCTGTCCTAGGATGCAGTCTGGACTCCACTGAGGAGGTAGCAGACAGAAGGATGTTGGCCAGGCTGACATCCATCAAGAGCAACTCCTCCCACCCCCTGCACTAAACTGTGGAGGCCCTAGGCAGCTCCTTCAGCACTAGACTGAGGCATCCTCAGTGCAGGAAGGAGCGCTACCGCAGGTCGTTCCTCCCCACAGCCATCAGACTGTTTAACGCAGTATAGTTATCACACAGTCTACCTCATGTGCAATAGCTGCCTATATGTAATATGGTCAGAATTTTATGTACAGCACAGTACTGTATATATAAAAGAGTATATAAAAAGACAAAGAGTCACAGCTCGGTTGAGCCTTATATTCCTGCAGCTCTTAGCAGTGAAGACTTTATGAGTTTCTTCACCAATAAAATCACTAACATTAGAGAAAAGATCGATCAAGGTCACTCCATGACAACTGATGAGCTGCCCTTGTTAGCAACCCCATCTAGTCCTGATCCACCTCTGGACAGCTTCCTGCCCATAGATCTCCCTGAGCTGACCTCCAACATTAATGGATCTAAAGCAACCACATGTCTCCTGGACCCCATCCCAACTAAGCTTTTCAAGGATGTCTTTCCTCTAATTGGGGCATCAGTATTAGATCAGATCAACTTATCTTTGACAACAGGTTATGTACCTCAGGCGTTTAAAACTGCTGTTATCAGACCTTTACTTAAAAAACCTTCACTTGACCCAGGCATCTTAGCAAATTATAGACCGATATGCAACCTCCCATTCATCTCTAAGATACTTGAGAGGCTGGTTGTTAGTCAGCTAACTGATCACCTAAACAGGAATAGTCTATTTGAAGTGTTTCAGTCTGGTTTCAGAGCTCATCACAGCACAGAAACAGCACTGGTTAAAGTCACTAATGACCTCCTCATGGCATCAGACCGTGGACTTATTTCCGTACTGGTTTTACTGGACCTCAGTGCTGCCTTTGATACTGTAGATCACAGCATTTTATTACAAAGGCTACAACATGAGATTAGGATCACAGGGACAGCTCTAGACTGGTTTAAATCTTATCTATCAGATCGATTTCATTTTGTTCATGTTAATGATGTTTCCTCTGAGTGTACAAAGGTTCATCATGGTGTTCCACAGGGTTCAGTGCTTGGGCCAATCCTGTTCACTCTTTACATGCTCCCTCTAGGGAATATAATTCAGAAACATGGCATAAATTTTCATTGCTATGCCGACGATACGCAGTTGTATCTATCCATGAAATCTGATGAAACAGAGCCATTAGCCAGACTCCAGGCATGTCTCAAAGACATAAAAGACTGGATGACCTCCAATTTCCTTCTTTTAAACTCAGACAAAACTGAAGTCATTGTTCTTGGAGCTAAACATCTGAGGACTAGATTATCAGATAGCATTCTCTCCTTGGATGGCATTACTTTGTCCTCCAGTACGGCTGCAAGGAACCTGGGAGTTATCTTTGACCAGGACATGTCATTTCTCCCTCATATTAAACAGGTTTCTAGGACCGCTTTCTTTCACCTCCGTAATTGTTAACGGTATATATCGCTTCGAATTGGATCCAGGCGCAGAACAGACCAGACACCACACAGCAGAGCTCGCTCCGTGACTCAGGCTCGTTTTAATAAAAGACCAGATCGGGTGTCTAACACCAAAAAACGGACAGAACAAAAGGCGCTCCAACGGAGGATAGTCCAGGAAACCAAGGTGGACCCTCGGTGGGCGAAACAAAGACCGGTGCACGCTCGGCGGAACACTGGGGCCGTGGACGAGTCTCTCTCTAGGACCAGACGTGACGATCATGCGGTTCATTTGACGATCCGACACCGGTGGACAGTTGTGAGCAGCTTATATCAGCTGTTGATGATAAATCGCCCACAGCTGCTTCTCTCTGGCTCTGGCTGGGTCACCTGCGCCCTCTGGTGGGGAAAAAGCAGAGTGTAGTCACCACAAGAGTCGGGACCGGCCCTGCCGGCTCCTAACAGTACCCCTCCCTTCAACGAGCGCCTCCTGGCGCTCGACCCGGCTTGTCCGGATGCTCCCGGTAGAACGTTTGGAGGAGGGACTGGTCGAGGATGTGCCTTCGAGGCACCCATGGTCGCTCCTCGGGGCCGTAACCCTCCCAGTCTACCAGGTACTGCCACCCCCGGCCTCGACGGCGGATGTCCATGATACGCCAGACGGTGTAGGCCGGGGCTCCGTCGATGACCCGCACCGGGGGGGGGGGCTCCGTGGGTGATGACAACTCCGACTCCCTGGCAGGCTTGACCCGTGAGACGTGGAACGTAGGGTGAGTCCTCAGGGACGCGGGCAACCTCAACCGCACCGCCACCGGGTTGACCATCCGCTCCACCTCGAACGGTCCCACGAATCGTGGTGCCAGCTTCCGGGACTCCACCTGGAGCGGTAGGTCCTTGGCCGACAGCCAAACCTTCTGACCCGGTTGATACTCCGGTGCAGGCGTTCTGCGGCGGTTTGCCTGCCTTTGGGCTAGGAGGGAGGAGCGTAAGAGAGCGGCACGTACCTGCCTCCATACTCGCCTGCCGCGACGTAGGCTGGACGGGATGGATGGGACCGCTGCTTCCTCCTCCTGGTGGTCGAAGAGCGGCGGCTGATAGCCCAAGGACGCCATGAAGGGCGATACTCCCGTGGCTGCCGAGGCCAGGGCGTTGTGTGCATATTCTACCCATGGCAGCAGGGAGCTCCAGGTCGTGGGGTGTCCGGTCGTCACACATCTGAGTGCACTCTCCACACTCTGGTTGGTGCGTTCTGCCTGGCCGTTGGACTGGGGATGGTAGCCAGACGAGAGGCTTGCCGTGGCGCCGAGGGCCGTGCAGAAGGCTCGCCAGACTCGGGAGGTGAATTGAGGTCCCTGGTCGGAGACGATGTCCCGGGGGATACCGTGTAGCCAGAAGACGTGGTGAACGAGAAGGTCTCCCGTTTCTGCAGCTGAGGGGAGTTTAGGCAGAGGCACCAGATGCACCGCCCTGGAAAAACGGTCCACAATGGTCAGAATGACGGTATTCCCTTGCGATGGAGGCAGTCCCGTGACAAAGTCCACCGCAATGTGGGACCAAGGTCGTCGCGGAATCGGCAGCGGGTGCAGGAGTCCGGCGGGTGGCTGGTGCGACGACTTCCCCCGTGCGCATGCGGGGCAGGCCGCAATGAAAGCCTTTGCATCTTGGGTCAAGGAGGGCCACCAGAAGCGCTGCCGCAGGAGGTGCAGTGTGTGCCTCAACCCCGGATGGCACGCCAATCTCGACGCGTGTCCCCACTGTAGCACCTCAGGGCGGACAGGCCCGGGGACGAACAGGGTGTTGGGAGGCGCGCCCCCGGGATCGGGGAACGTGCGTAGTGCTTCGCGGACCTTCTCTTCCACTGGCCAAATGACCGCGCCCAGAATGCGCGAGGAGGGAAGGATGGGCTCGGGTTCTGGATCAGGCTGGTCTACGGCAAATTGTCGAGATAGTGCGTCCGGTTTGACGTTCTTAGAGCCTGGCCGGTAAGTGAGCGTGAACTCAAAACGGCTGAGGAATAACGCCCAGCGTGCCTGCCTGGGGTTCAGCCGCTTCGCGCCTTGTAGGTAGGCCAGGTTCTTATGGTCCGTCCACACTACGAACGGTTGGTCGGCCCCCTCCAGCCAGTGCCTCCACTCCTGAAGGGCTAATACCAGGGCTAGGAGTTCCCGGTTCCCGACGTCATAATTCCGCTTGGCGGCAGTCAGCCGGCGGCTGAAAAACGCACACGGGTGCAATCTCCGGTCGCTCTCGCCCTGTTGCGAGAGGACTGCACCGACTCCGACCGCCGAGGCGTCGACCTCCACTGTGAATTGGCGGCCGGGGTCTGGGTGAGTGAGGATGGGCGCCGTGGTGAACTGCCTCTTCAGTTTGGCGAATGCCGCCTCTGCTTCCGTCGTCCACGCAAATGGCCGGATGGAGGAGGTGAGTCTGGTCAGGGGGGCGGCCACCTTGCTGTAATCGCGGATGAACCGACGGTAGAAGTTGGCAAAACCTAAGAATCTCTGGAGCTGTTTGCGTGAAGATGGGGTCGGCCAATCTACCACTGCTTGAACCTTGGCGGGATCTGGTGCGAGCTGTCCCCCTCCGACCACAAAGCCTAGAAAGGAGACCGACGGGGCATGGAACTCGCATTTCTCCACCTTTACAAAGAGGCAGTTTTCAAGCAGGCGTCTCAGGACCAACCGGACATGCTGCACGTGCTCCTCCTCTGATTCTGAAAAGATGAGAATGTCATCAATGTATACGAAGAGGAACTTATTCAGCATGTCCCGGACCACATCATTGACTAAGGCCTGGAAAACCGCCGGAGCGTTTGTGAGCCCGAACGGCATTACCAGATACTCGAACTGTCCCACTGTCCTTCTCTCTCTCTCTCTTTCTCTCTCTTTCTCTCTCTTTGCAGGTCTTCCGTCTCCAGGCCTTCGTGCTGTACGGACATTGGCCTATGGCAAACTCAGGGTCCGCTGTCGGCACCTGCCTATACTGTTCATCTCTTTATAACAACCTGCTATGCTGTATTATGTGTATATATGTCTGATATGTTATTTCTATGATTGCATTTTGTCTGTATTTCTTTGGTTTTATGATTGTATCTGTTCTCCCTCTCTCTCTCTTTATTCTCTCTGTTCTGTCTCCCTCTTTTATTCCTCCTTTACCCAGCCAACTTTCAGCAGGATGGTTCCCCCTTGTAAGCCTGGTCCTGCTCAAGGTTTCTTCCTGTTAAAAGGGAGTTTTTCCCTGCCACTGTGCTTACCTGGGGGTTCAGGCTCTGGGTTTCTACCTCTGTAAAGCACTTAGAGATAATTTTATTGTAAAAGGTGCTATATAAATAAAATTGAATTGAATTGAATATATATATATATATATATATATATATATATCTTTTATTCTTATTTTTTTAGTCTTTCTAGCATTTACTTCTTAATGTATTGTGCCACTGGAACACTGCAATGTCCCCATTGTGGGATAATTAAAAAACATATTCTATTCTATTCTATTCTATTCTATTCTATTCTATTCTATGAATAATAACACATCAATTTGCTGCTAATACTATTGCTAGTTTGCAAGTAGTTAATGGTGAATTTGTGTTCTTTAATCAAAACTGTGTTCCAAAATATTTTACGATTTTAGCAGTCTTTGAAATGATTTTGAAATTCAGGACAACTCATATGAAAACCTTTATTGATTTCAGTATGCTGGGGCAAAATATAATTTCAGAATAAGTTTCTAGATAATTTCATAAGTCTATATAGCAGGGTGACAAAGCTAACAAAATAATCTATAAATAGTATCATGAACATACAGAAATACCACTTCTTTTCCTAAAGTACGCAGCACAAATGTATTGTCTGGGTGATCGATAACAGCGGCTGCAGAGCAGGCCCCTTTGTTTCTACATGGAAAACTGCCCTGACTACCAATTTTAATATGTAAACGTCAGCAAGGATTAATCCAGAGCTGCTAGAGTGGTGAATCAGAGCAGAGGGAGGTTGCAGCATCAATCATGTCAAAGAGCTGAAGCAGAGCAGGCGTGAAAAATGACCGGGCCTGCCATCAGCTTTCAGGCACCGAATCTCCCATTACGGGATGAAAAGTGCCCCTGTCATTTATATACTACAGGCCAGCATTGAAGGGACAGATTTCTGCACATTCATCCTTCTTATTATTAATGCTTCTTTTAGGAATAGTGAAGGATCTTAGTGAGCTTTACAGAGGATCCAGGTCTGTGAAGACCTCTGTGTCACTTCACCAGCATGTTGCAAGTGTGTGGTTACCAATGAATGCATTATTGTGTGTGTGTGTGTGTTTTTTTTTTTTTTTTTAACTATTCTGTCTCCAGAACAGGTCAAAACTTACCAGACTCTTGTCAATAGCTCTAGATCAGGGGTGCCCACACTTTTTCAGCTTGCGAGCTACTTATAAGATGCCCAAGTCAAAATGATCTACCTACAATAAAAATACAAAACACATATTTATTTATAATATAAATATTTTTATTTTAATTATTACTATTAGTGCATATTCCCTCTTTTTCACCTTTTAGGATAAAGTATGTTTTTAATTGAATTTGAATTTAATTTATAACATTTTGGTTTATCTTGCATAACTGCATCAACCCACATTGCATAATACAACTCTACATTCTTCACACCCGACTGCAGAAACAAAAAGGAAGGCATTGGATTTTTTCAGGGGGGCACACTTTTTAAAACTACATTTATCTGTCTCAGCAGCTCTGTGGCCAGTCCTTAAGTATGGTAATATTTTATCTCACTAACGAAGCAGTTCATCCTTAAATATACAGTTTATATTAAAACAAAAAAACAAAACAAACAAAAAAAAAAAAAAACAAGATACATTAGTGTAGTACTGTGTTCATTTATTAAACTTACAACTCACTCAAGGGGGCTGAGGTGTTCAGAGAGCAGCTCCACTTTTAGAAACATAAGCTTACTGTTGCCTTCGGTCCTTAAGTTTTTAATCAAAGTGATGCTGTGTGGCACTGCCTCTTCTCCCTGCTCACTCCTGTCCGCCCCGTCAATCGTCCTTTTTTGCCGAAATTAAATCGAATTTCCATTGTAATGTTGTGGACCAATAGGCTCCAGCAGACCCCTGTGACGCCAAAGTATGGATAAGCAGGTACAGAAAATGGATGGATGGATGGATGGATGTTGTGGACCAGTCTGTATAGCTCGAACACCGCACTGTGTATTGACCCGGTATGCGGCACGTCCCCCTACCTGTAACACGTTGCCTTCGTTCGGTTGGATTGATTGATCGATAGCCCAGGATAGATGGGATTAATAGAAGATGGCTACTCCATCGGAAAAAAAAATTAAAACCCAAATAAAATTAACAGAGAACAAGAGAACATTGCTTTAAGTCCAGGGCGGGCACAGCTGACTCTGTGGGCGGGCACGGCCCCCCCAAATTCCCGCCCATGGCGCCAGTTCTGTAGTTTGCTAGAGTTTAGCAGAAGTTAGCGGGGTGAAAGATCAGACGTCAGATTGGCTGTCCTGTATGTCAATCGAAAGACAAACGTCATAGTGCAGATGGATGTCATGTGATCTACCTGCACTCCCTTTGCGATCGACCAGTTGATTGCGATCAACGTATTGGGCACCCCTGCGCTAGATGCACATACAGTATATAACTTTGATGTATGTTTCAGGGGCTCTGAATACATGCCATCTTTGTTAGGCATCTCTTGGCAGTAGCTGAAACCACTGTATTTTGGCTCAGTCAACACACTCAATTCTCTCATGGAGGAGAAGCTGTACTGTCAATCAGAACAACGCTATTAAATTACATCAGCCAACATGATTATTCAGTGCAAACTCCTCGTTTGGCAAGTAATATCCAAACCTCGCAGAAGTGCATTAATACATTTATTTGCTTGCAGTTGGCGTTCTGAAAATAAATATTACATTACTTCTAATCCAAGTTACCATGAATAGAACTGAAATTCTTCTACCTATCTGACAATATGACAGGAAGCAGCAAGAGAGTTTGACAGATGTACAGCACAGTGCTGTGCACAAGACAGCAAACAGATTCCTCTTTAGTGCTCGTGCCACTTCAGCTCTCTTTGAGCTCTTCCACCTACCACCACCACCACCACCATCATCCCCCAATCCCCTTGATCTTTTTCCCTCCCAGCCTTCATGCTTGCTCCACACATTGGGGCTCTCACAGCTCCCCTGTCTTCACAATTACCATCACCACTGGGGATGTGGGACGAGAGTTCAGTCACATACACCAGGGTGAGGCTGCAGGCCACGATGGTCTCAGCCCCAGAGTCCCATCCCATCCCATAACAGTATGTGCTAATTAGATCTCCGTTCCTCAGTACATATTCAGTCTTAACCTGAACCTAAATGTTTCTGACTTGTAGAAAAACATCAGTCAGATTCTGGAGCCTGCTAGGCCTGTACCGTGGTGAAAAATGCTATATTTTGTCTGCTTTCTGCACAGAACTTATAGAATCAAGCAGGCAGTGCTGTGAAAGTCATGTCATGCACGCAGATGCTTCATGAGTATCCTGGATTAACATCTGCCTCACATGTCGCCCAGTAGGCAGCAGAACACCATCCATCCATCCATCCATCCATTTTCTGTACCTGCATTATCCATCTTTTGGGTTGCAGGGGCAGCAGAACACATTATTTAAATATAGCTTTTGAGCTAATCCGACTTCAGGTGCTGCTCACATTCATGCTACCTTATTCTTTAATTACCGAACTGTAAGTCGCTCCAGAGCATAAGTCGCATCAGTCAAAAAATGCTTCATGAAGGAAAAAAAAAAAACGTATATAAGTCGCACTGGACTATAAGTCGCTTTTTTGGGGGAAATTTATTTTACAAAATCTGAGACCAAGAACAGACATTTTATCTTGGAAGTCAAGTTATAATAATAACAATAGAATAGAAAACAACAGGCCGACTAGGTGTACGGTATGCTAACGTAACACATTGATGGTTATTCCGCTACATGAAGCACCGACAATGAACTGAATACGTTTCTGGTGTGTTAACGTAAAATATTAACCGTTATTCAGATAACAATAGAATAAAGAACATGCTTAAAAACTTTCGATCTCACTTCAAATCACTAAAAACCATTGAATTCTTCATCCTCGGTATGCATTTGAACAACTCCACCAGCACCGAAGGTAGCGGAAGCTCCACTTCCTCTTTCTTCTGTTTTCGGCTGTATATTTTACTACTTGCAGCTTGTAATCTGTAAAATATGATTTTCTTTTTATAAGTTACCGATAATAAAGCATAGAGTGCCCTTGTTGTCAGTGTGAAAATAACAAACAAAAGTCGCACCTGAGTATAAGTCGCACCACAGCTATGAAAAAAAAACTGCAACATACAGTTCAGAAAATATGATAACTAAGATAAGTTCCACCTACGGTAAAAGCCACCTTTTCAAAGGAGTCCTGGTACTAAATTTAATCCAGAAAAAGGAGGAAAGGAAGACCATGCACTGGAAACAAATGGTGGCAAAACATAAACCTGGTTTCTTTTTTAAATTAGCAGTTTTTAAATTATTTTAAGCAGTTTATGGATGGTTTATTCTCCTCAATGTGATTCATCAGTCACTGCTGCATGTGGTCTATCAACAAACAAATGTAGGTGGACAGATAACATGATAGAGTATTTAAATGTACTACATGTGTGCAGAATTCAGTAAATAGTTGTATTTGTGGTAAGAGAATCCCTGCAGATTTCATACTCCAGGGGATGTCAATCAAAACAACACAAAGATCACAAAAGCTGATGGTGAGTTTCCTAAGTGCCACTTCATGTTACTTCATGTCCTATGTATGTATACAGTGGTGGCCAGAATTATCAGAACACATGGCATATTTAAGAAGATTCATTTGTTCTCTGCTCCCTTCAAACTCCATACCTTAACTCCATTAAGCAAGCTTGGTAATGTGTTCCAGTAATTTTAGCCATCACTGCATACATTAACTATGTAAGGGTAATTTAAGTTCATATTAATTGTATTGAGGATTTTGTGTTAACTTTATGATTTTGCTGCTTATGAAATGATTTGGGAACAATATATGGGCCTGTCACTTTAAGAAGGTTCAGGGGTTATGCATAGATGGAGTATGTATGTGAATGGCATATGGAGGGCAAAATATACAGGAGGAGTTCACAGATTTCTTTGCAACTTGTTGTGACAAAGCACAAAAAATGAGTTGCAATCAGCGGTGGTCTTAATAGTATATTTGTTAAATAAACTTTGAAAAACTAAACTAATGTGGAAGAAAGACTGTTTTTTGAGCATGCGTCAGCCATCAGACTGATGGGTTTTTACTGGAAAACATACAGATAATAGAAAAGGTAGCTACTAAAGATAGAAGGGAGGTTGCAAGTCATCAGTCAGCTGGTTCTTCCTAAGGATCCGGAGAAAGTGGAGACCCTGCTGTGCTTCCTAAATGGGTGCTCTGTTGTAGATCTTCCATGAGAGGCCATCGTCCACTTGCAGACTCAGGAGCTTAAATTTACTGAACCTCTCCACACTCCTGTTACACATACATAATAGAAAAATCACTTTCTCCATCCTCATCACATTCTTAGTCTTCGTGACATACAGGAGCTGGTTCTTCCCTCTATAATCACACTGGATTTCTGTCATCCTTAATTCACTGCAAATGTGATGGTGTAATGTAGAATTACATGGTGCAGATAACTGTGAGATGTTAGCAATCTTTATGATTAATGATACTCATAAAAACCACCCTTATTGTGAGTAATTATTCATCACCAATGCTTCTAAAATCAATATAGAGCTATATTTGTGCACATTTTTTACCTCTTTTCCTTTCAAGGTTGCCTTTTTAGGATCCATATTATTCAACTTCTGTCCCTATTTCAAATTTTAAATGCATTTGTTTATTTATTGGGGCTTATTGGAGCTTTGAGAGATCTGTTCTCTACAAATACCAGTGACTTGTGCTGGTTAAGGGGTCGATTCCTTTTCTTGTGGCTCTTCTAGAGGTTTCTTCGTGGATATACTTCGTAGATGTACAGAAAAATATAGTACATTGCAGAAAATTAAACACAAACAAAGACCTATATCACAGAATAATATGAGACGCCCAAAGAAAGGCAAATAGAAAACTTTGGTTTTCTAAGTGAAGACGTGGACACTGCTGAGGGAAGGTAGAGTCTGATTAAAAGTGTATTTGTCCTGCTGAGGGTCTTTTGTAAGAACAAAACATATCACAGTCTTGTGGAGCTTCTCCTAGGGCCAACATGCCTCATTACTTCATATTCATACTGCGCTGTACATTGAAACACGCTCTGATATTCCTGACCACAATAATATGAAGCCCACTAAATGACCTCCTCCTGTTTCCTTTATCTCTGTGTGAATCCAAGCTGAGAACATCTATTTCCCAGTTGAAGTTTATTTCTGCAAAAATACGACTTGTGCGGGCTTCAGCTGGGTCAACTCAGGAGCTTTGTATTTGAAAGGAAATATTAATGCACAAACAGCCATGCCATTACCCGATTTCTTCAGTAATTAGGTATTTTTCTTTCTGAGCTGATGCCTTTTTCCTCTCTGTTTTCTCAAGTCCAATCAACATATGGTTGCCTGGCTTTGAGAATGAGGCCAAATGTTCTGGCAGCTCAATAGAGGCTCCTTGCACGCATGCGCACACAACATATGCGCCCACTACCACAGATAGGATGCTTGCACCAGGGGCAGAAAGGCACACAGACTAATTCATGGAATGTCTCAGTAGATTAAAGCAGTAGAGTAAAAATAAATCAAATACTGTTGTAACCTATTTGTGAAGTAAACATAGTCTTGTTACATTTGGATGCATGAAATGCAGCACCTCCGCTACACATTATATGAAAGGATTCCATTGTTCTAGCAGTTGATGCAGACACAATGTGGCAGTAATAAAGTGAAAACCTTTGTTCGGAGAGCCTTTCATTTCAACAATAGGGAAACAGTGGCTAATTCAGCACATCATTGCATTCCCAAGGAGGAGAAAGATGTGCAGCACATTTCACCGACAGAAATATGTGCTGTAACTTTAAACTAATCAGGTATTGACGATCATGTGATGGGCTTTTCTGGAAATGTACCATGTCAGATGGATCTATGCAGCAGGACACTGGGATGAAGAGATGAAACTGCATATTATTTGATGAATTTGATGTCTGACTTAAACAGATAATTAGTGACACTGTAAACATCTATCTATCTATCTATCTATCTATCTATCTATCTATCTATCCTTGTTACTTCCTGTATATCCATGTACATTCTGGTTGTTTATGTTAGAACACAACAATGTTGCCATAGTTGTGTTTTCTAATTTATTTGATAAAATTATCTCCTTTTTTAATGTTTCCGGAATGTCTCATTTTTCCATCTCTCAGTGTCACCAAACTGTGAGTTTTCAGAGTTTTTCAAAAATGGTGGGTACCAATCTTTTGTTTGGCAGCCATTTAGAAAGCCAGTTTACATACAGTATGTACATGTCAGTAGTTTCCACTGCCATAGATCTAAAGGAGTTCCTGAAAAAGGTGTTCCTGTTAATAAAATACTCAGAGAATAAGCCCCTTCAAACTGAAAAAAACTACTCCACTATTCCTAACATCAGTCAGTATTCATCATTTCACATAGAAAATATGATCTACATATCAAATAATCTAGGAAGATGAATGCTGTTCACCAAATACAGGTATAACAAGTTATCAGTGTATATCAGAATAAGCATAGCATTCGTATGTGATTATGTGATTATACGTATTCTCATTTTGTTCTCTTTTTAATGAGAAACATTGTGATCACTCACTCTATAATGTACCCATCACAAGGGTGTACATGAGATGTTTGATTAATTTCCGCAACTTTTCTTGACAAGTCATTTTTAAAAGAAACGGCCAAGTTCATGCTTTAGCAAAATACATTTCATTTGTTTTCACTGCTCCCAAATTAAAGGAGCATCAATGACAATAATCTTGAGAAAGTTGTTTCATTTTTCTTGCTTTTTCTCTGCCAAGTTTCTTGGATTTTTGTAAGTATTTCTTTAAGTGTGTTTTGTAAGAAGCTTCAACCACGATGATTAGCAGTGTTTGGAAAATCATTTATCAATTTCTTTTAGGTGCCTTGATTTGTTGAGAAATTTGACTTTGTTGCACCTTTTCAGTGTAGTTGTTCTGGTTTTGTATGCACTTGCTTTTTCTCATCCGTTAGATGGTGTTGGCGACCTGAAGCCCAGCCGGTGACACGCAGCTGTGGATAATCTTCATCAGCACCTTATTTAAAACGCCGGCAGCAAGTTGGATTGCTGTGTCGCCGGAGTGGTATTTGCAACTCTTGGAACTTACCTGTGTGGTAGATTATTCGTGCTTTCAATTGACTTTGGATTTATCTTGTTCCAAGGTTGCCTTGTCCCATGTGGGTATTCGCCTTTTGTTCTCTGATCTGCCTCGGTGGATCCCGGCTTCTCGCCCAGCTGTTGGCCTAGTCGTCCTTAGTTGTTTTTGCAAACCTCTGGTGGAGCACTTTTTGTTATAATTGACTATTTAAAATTAAAAGCCTTTTTGATTTTGGCTCGCGTTGTGTGTCTGTTTCTGTGTCGCATCCTTGCTGGAATCTAACAGAAGTTTTAAAAAATGTCACAGAGGCTCGTGATTCAGTCCCCATTTTTTTTTTCTTGTGACAACAAACTATCAAAAAAGGATACCACTACCATAGAGATATCACCACAAACCTCCCCACTGCATGAAATGATGAAGCGCATTATGTTGGAAGGAAATTAATAATAATAATAATAATACCAAAAAGACATGCTTATACTCTATAGACCAGACCGAATAAGGACTAGATCAACAATATCCTTTGACAAGTTCTGCAAATATGCAAGGTTACAAAGAGATAATCTATTGTTGATCAGTCCATTGTAATTCGACTGTGTCTCTCATTTGTAAGTGGCTCTGGATAAATGTGTCTGCTGAATAACTGTTTCAGCCCTATGGCCATTTCTGCGAGAATGAGGAACACTTCCTAAGTAACTACCCAAGTTACAAAGTTGTCAAAAGAACAACTTACAGAGTGGATAGAGGCCAACATGAGGTGTTGGCGCTGTGCAACCACTAACCCCCCAAGCCGCCCACTGTGACATAAAGATGCCCTGCGGCCTAAGTTAAACAATTATTGGTCCTACACGAAGGTCCTTCAACGACCACAGAGGAGACTTGCTTGGTGAACTAAAATTTTTTATATCAACAGAGGCCAACTGGGTTTTACTGAAGGTCATCTTAGCGCTACTTCTTTATGTAAGTCGCAGCATAGCCACCTATGCCATTATGGACGACAGGTCCGAGAGGACTATGCTGTGACTATGCAGGAGCAGCAGCAGCAGCAGCAGCAGCTAACGAGCTTGGTCTCCCAGACACACTTGAAGACCTGACCCTGAGGACCATCCAGCAAGACGTTCAGATCCTCCGTGGCTCTTGGCTATCTTTGCGTTTCTCTCCTGCACATTTCAGTTCAGTTCAGTTCAGTTTATTTACTGCTGATCGACCTAAGACCAACTTCTTAGTCTCAACAGTATCTACTTCAACCCCATCAAGTTCTTTCAGAATGTCAGACCATTGGGACTTATTGGCTCCAATCACCGCCATCAAGCCAGAGAGACAGGCTCCTTCAGATGGGCCGGCAGCCGTGCTCAGTGGGGCTGAATTATAACCAAAGGAGAAAACTGTGCTTTGGCTGGTTCTAAGTTTAGTCAAGATTATCATGTATTTTACAATTTTTTCATTATGTTTGCACTTTATTTACAAATTGAACACCCAAATATCCTGTAAGATCCTGAAGTAACTGTAAATACGGAATAAAGTAATACAAAAAATATATAGAAAATAATTAGTAATTAGTCTTTAATTTGCTGTTCTGGACTGTGGACATATTTGATTATGATATTATGATTATTAGTATTATGATTCTGTGTCACAGCTGCCGCTCCGCTCCAGCTCTTGTCCTCCCCACTCTGTCACACCTGTCCTGTGCTCCTGATCAGCCACACCTGCACCACATTTCTGATTAGCCGCACCGGCTGCTCGCCTGCAATCAGTGCAGCTATATAAGCTGCAGACTCTTAAAGACTCTTTGTCAGATTGTTGCTCATATACCTGTGTGTTTCAGATATGGAGGGTTCCTGTGTTTGAACTTTCTGATTGCCTGTGTTTGACCCTGCTGTATCCAACCTGATTCTGTGTTGTCTCCTGGCAGACCTGTCTGCCTTTTATATGAGACTGCCTGATCCTCTGTCTGCCTGCTTTGGAATTAAAAACAGAGTTAATTCCATTGTGTCGCTCTTGGGTCCTCACCACGAACCGTGACAGTGAAACCAGAAGGCATCATGAAATTTTGAGATCAAATTACTTCTAACCTCAAAAAGTATTTATTCAGGCAGAATCTTCTCCTGTAATTGACTACGGTTACTTCTTTGTATTGTTTTGCACTGGTCCTTGTACAAGAAGCAGCCATTTAGTGAGGGTAAGGTGGAAAAATACTCATTTTTATTTGTATTTATGCTGTTGTAGGTTTATCTTAGAAATCTTGTTTTGCCTGTGCAAAAATTGGAAAAACACAGATAAGAACAATTCTTGCTCCAAGCATTTTGATTGGACCTATAGTGAGAAATGTCCACTCTCACTGACACAGATGGCACTGATAGTGGCTCTGGATGTGCTGCTGTTTGTTTTTCCCAATACTTGACCTTAGTATATCTTCTTACACTAGGAAACAAGTTGGAGTGTCTATAGGTGCTGGGGTAGTTGTTTAATAATGTATTTTAATGATTATAGGGATTTATTTTGGTCATTAGCTGTGTTAATGCTCTGTAATGTCATGTGATAGCATGTGGGCTGCGTGAAGAAAAAATGTTGATAGCATTATATCCTGACAATCCCATTAGCATGGCATAAATCCATGTGGTGCATGGCTGTTTTAAGTCAAATGAAAAGATGGTTCATATTTATTTCAAGTGCAACAATTTAAACTTGTTGGTGCATACTATGTGCACAAATACATGTGTATTTTAATTTCCCAGCTTTCTTGTCCATCCCAGACTGCTAATGTATACCAATAAGTGACCAAAACTTAACACAAATTGTGAGGTAATGTGGTTTTTGACAGATTTTTTTGTAGCAATGTTCCTTGGAACATTTTTTTTTTTTTTTTTTTTGAAAGCCAGTTCATTTCTTTTTAAAATGACTTCCTTCATACATAAAGTAGATGTGTTATAATGAAATTAATCTGTAGAGTGGGTAAAACATTACTTTTACTTTATAATATTAATATAATATTATTATAAAATGCCCCACCCCAATTCAGCCCAGAGGGGAACATCATGATCCTCCTCATAGAACTATACAACACTGGTACTGCTTTGAGGAACCCTATTTTAATTCCTCTTTAGCAGTTTTCCATTAGTTGTTCTCCATGGCCCTGTCTCATATTTATGATGCATGCTTTCATATGACCCTGTATCTGCAAGTCTGTTGACCAGTGATTTACAGATCAGTCCTGAGTCATGAGTTATGGGTAACTCTGGGATTCGCAGGTTCTGCCTTTAAGGACGTGACTGCTGCATTGTTCAGAATTAATTAATAAAGGCTCAAACATCTTACAGTTTCTAATACTGCCTTGAAAAATGACTCATCAGACTTCTACTTGTTAAATATTGCTGGGAGCAGCAATTAATCGGGTCATTCTCTGAATAAGCCACTGTACCTCCAGGTCACCATTTAAAAAGTTACTTACAGGGTGGCTTCACTCTGTTCACATTTTACATACAGGATGAAAACATTCATAAAGATTTAAATTCTAATGATTATAATAATCGAAACCAGAGGGAGCGGGATTGTAGTCAGGTCTGTACACATGCTGTCTGCTGCTTTTGCATTTCACTGATCAAGCTGCAACTCATACAAAATCTACAAAGAATCCCATCATCTCATGCATATCAAGTCTGCAATAGTTTCACAACCACCGCACAATACAATAGAATCACAGGAACACATTTATATACAAATGATCCTCCACTGCTTATGCACACATTTACAATATGGCTTTCTTGCATTTACACAATTATTTTATTTAAAAAAAACATGGAAAACATCTCTTCCTGCACTAGAGGAGGTGGGAGGGCAGTTCCACCACTTTTCTGCCTGATATGGAATGTCACATAGTGTTGCACAAAGATAGAAGCGGCTTATAAATGCAGTCTTTCACAGAAAACTGAATGAACTGACCTGTGATTTCATGACAGAGCCCAGCAGCGCCCGCATGAATTAAAATACATTTCCCTGTATGCTCGCTGGTGTTTTCATTTTTAACTGGCTGAACTGAAAGGATTCACAAATATTAACAAGTGATGGCATGAGAAGGCTTTACAGAGAACACAGATCAGTTAAAATATGTTAAATCAATCTGAAGCTCTCACTTCAGAGTCCTGGTAGAGGAAGATGCCAGCACTGCACTGTGCAAGTTCCCCATTGCGGGATAATAAAACAAATTCTATCATCTGAGAGATAATAATGATGATTATGATAATGATGTTAGGAATGTGCAATTAAGTATTAAAATACAAACAACAGGTGGTCTCAGCACCAGAGTTGAGACCAATAAAGTGCTTTCCCATCTGGTAAAGATGTGCTGCATCCATACAGATGGTTAGTTCTAACAAAGAGTTTAGAGACCAAAGCCATGTCCTGACTACTACTTGTTTCCAACCTTACTGATAGATTAAGCAACTAGCTGAATATCTATCTATCTATCTATCTATCTATCTATCTATCTATCTATCTATCTATCTATCTATCTATCTATCTATCTATCATCTCCATAATGTTATAGTATAATTTGAAAGCTAGCACTGTTGTGCATTAAAACTGTTATTATAATCAATCTCAAGAATGAAAACATGTTCTCAGTGCATTATTTTCACATTTACTGCACCATCAGTGTCAGAGCTTTTTATAAGTAATGTTAAATAAGAAAAAATAAGGAACACCGTTAAGCTAATGTCACTGTTTCCATCTGCTACCTTATGCACCTCAAAACAAAATAGAGAAATACTTTGTTCATTCAATTTTTTTGGCCTTATATGTAATGCTACATAAATGACTGAATATACTGTATTCATTCATACTGAGTGACATTCAGCCAATTTTGATGCATAAATAAAGAGAACAACTGGCTATACAGCTACTGCTGATCATAAAACATACTCCAAGAACACATTAGACCTTGGTTTTACTCAGGTAGCACGCAATTTCCTCTTCTGTGTAAGTCTGGCCTTCACGTTTGCCTTCATTTGTCCTGTGGTAAAATATTGACACATATAGCTACAAGCCTATATTCTACTTTGGAGTAAGTGTAGTATGAGGCTGATGTTGGAGAAAGTATATGAATATAAATAATGTAACAAGGACATATTGCTCTGTGAAACTGCTGGATAAGAATGTGAGAAGATCTTAAATTTGCTTGCTGGACCGGGTGGCTCTAATAAATACCTTTTTTTGCAGGTTAGTAAATTATACCTTCCTTATGTTAGACTACTTGTGTCACCGTGTCAGAATACTGGTAAGTCCTGTCTGTGCTACAGACCGTCTTAACACTCTTACTGACAGCCCTTTCGATACCTTCGATATAATTAGAAATCAGTAAAGTCTCGAATGTAATTAGGAAAGACTGTATCCACCTGGTGAGGGACCAGACAAAGCGCAGCCCACAATGACCCCTTATGATGAATAAAATATTTGGTGCTGGGTCTCCCTTGCCCGGACGCGGGTCACCGGGGCCCCCCCCTGGAGCCAGGCCTGGGGGTGGGGCACGCTGGCAAGTGCCTGGTGGCCGGGCCTTTGCCCTTGGGGCCCGGCCGGGCATAGCCCGAAGGAATGACGTGGGACCCCCTTCCAGTGGGCTCACCACCTGCTGGAGGGGCCAAAGGGGTCGGGTGCTGTGTGAGTTGGGTGGCAGCTGAAGGCGGGGACCTTGGTGGTCCAATCCCCGGCTGCAGAAGCTAGCTCTAGAGACGTGGAACGTCACCTCTCTGATGGGGAAGGAGCCTGAGCTGGTGCGCGAGGTTGAGAAGTTCCGATTAGATATAATCGGCCTCACCTCGACGCATAGCAAGGGCTCTGGAACCAGCCTTCTCGAGAGGGGTTGGACTCTCTTCCACTCTGGAGTTGCCGACGGGGAGAGGCGGCGGGCAGGGGTGGCGATTCTTGTTGCCCCCTGGCTTGGTGCCTGTACATTGGAGTTTACCCCATTGAACGAGAGGGTAGCCTCCCTCCGCCTTCGGGTGGGGGGACAGATCCTGACTGTTGTTTGTGCCTATGGCCCCAACAACAGTTCAGAGTATCCACCCTTTTTGGAGTCCCTAGAGGGAGTATTAGAGAGTGCTCCTTCTGGGGGTTCCCTCGTCCTCCTGGGTGACTTCAATGCTCACGTCGGCAGTGACAGTGAGACCCAGAGGGGCGTGATTGGGAGGAATGGCCCACCTGATCTGAACCCGAGTGGTGTTCTGTTGTTGGACTTCTGTGCTCGTCACAGATTGTCCATAACGAACACCATGTTCAGACATAAGGGTGTCCATATGTGCACTTGGCACCAGGACACCTTGGGCCGCAGTTCGATGATCGACTTTGTAGTCGTGTCCTCGGATTTGCGGCCGCATGTTCTGGACACTCGGGTGAAGAGAGGCGCGGAGCTGTCAACTGATCACCACCTGGTGGTGAGTTGGCTCCGTTGGTGGGGGAGGATGCCTGACAGACCCGGCAGGCCCAAACGTATTGTGAGGGTCTGCTGGGAATGCCTGGCAGAGTCTCCTATCAGATGGAGCTTCAACTCCCACCTCCGGGAGAGCTTCTCCCATGTCCCGGAGGAGGTGGGGGACATTGAGTCCGAGTGGACCATGTTCCATGCCTCCATTGTTGAGGCGGCTGACCGGTGCTGTGACCGCAAGGTGGTTGGTGCCTGTCGTGGCGGCAACACCCGAACCCGCTGGTGGACACCAGTGGTGAGGGATGCCGTCAAGCTGAAGAAGGAGTCGTACTGGGCCTTTTTGGCCTGTGGGACTCCCGAGGCAGCAGACGGGTACCGGTGAGCCAAGCGGGTTGCGGCTGCGGCGGTCGCCGAGGCAAAGATCTGGGCGTGGGAGGAGTTCGGGGAGGCCATGGAGAACGACTTCCGGACGGCTTCGAAAAGGTTCTGGACCACCATCCGGCGCCTGAGGAGGGGGAAGCGGTGCATTGTCAACACTGTGTATGGTGGGGATGGTGTGCTGCTGACCTCAACTCGGGACGTTGTGGATCGGTGGAAGGAATACTTCGAAGACCTTCTCAATCCCACCGACACGCCTTCCAGTGAGGAAGCAGGGCCTGGGGAGTCGGAGGCGGGTTCTCTTATCTCCGGGGTCGAGGTAGCCGAGGTTGTTGAGAAACTCCTCGGTGGCAGGGCCCCGGGGGTGGACGAGATCCGTCTGGAGTTCCTTAGGGCTCTGGACGTTGTAGGGCTGTCGTGGTTGACACGACTCTGCAACGTCGCGTGGACATCGGGGGAGGTACCACTGGATTGGCAGACCGGGGTGGTCGTCCCTCTTTTTAAGAAGGGGGACCGGAGGGTGTGTTCCAACTATAGGGGGATCACACTCCTCAGCCTCCCTGGCAAGGTCTATGCAGGGGTACTGGAGAGAAGGGTCCATCGGATAGTCGAACCTCGGATTCAGGAGGAGCAGTGTGGTTTTCATCCTGGACGTGGAACTGTGGACCAGCTCTATACCTTCAGCAGGGTCCTTGAGGGTGCGTGGGAGTTTGCCCAAACAGTCTACATGTGTTTTGTGGATCTGGAGAAGGCATTCGGCCGCGTGCCTCGGGGAGTCCTGTGGGGGGTTCTCCGGGAGTATGGGGTGTCGGGCCCCCTGATACGGGCCGTCCGCTCCCTGTATGACCGGTGTCAGCATCGCCGGTAGTAAGTCAAGCCGGTGGGGGTTGGACTCCGTCAGGGCTGCCCTTTGTCACCGATTCTGTTCATAACTTTTATGGACAGAATTTCTAGGCGCAGCCATGGTGTTGAGGGGGTCCGGTTTGGTGGCCTCGGGATCGGGTCTCTGCTTTTTGCAGATGATGTGGTCCTGTTGGCTTCATCAGTCCGTGACCTCCAACTCTCGCTGGATCAGTTCGCAACCGAGTGCGAAGCGGCCGGGATGAAAATCAGCTCCTCCAAATCTGAGGCCATGGTCCTCAGCCGGAAAAAGGTGGAGTGCCTTCTCCGGGTCGGGGAGGAGATCCTCCCCCAAGTGGAGGAGTTCAAGTACCTCGGGGTCTTGTTCACTGCTTAGGCTGCTGCCCCCGCGACCCGACCCCGGATAAGCGGAAGAAGATGGATGGATGGATGGATGTATCCATCCTACTCTGGGTGTAGCAGTTCTAATTTCTAGCAACGTGGCCGATTTTATCATCATCCCAACACCCTGACAGTTCAGAGCCGAGACCAGGGGACCAAGCTGCAGTGCTACACACTCCTGTGTGCTTCTTTTAGAGCAGTCACCTGCCCAAAACCCCATAAAGACGGTGTCTGTTGCTTGTTTATTTAGACCTAAAAGTAATGTTCACAGTTGAGGAGCTGTTTAAGATAATCTTATTAAAATTAGACGCTCTGCAATTATTGTACCAGATAAGAGAATTAAATGTGGATTGTTGAATATCCAGTCCCTGTCCTCAAAAGCTGTGATTTGTTCTGTCTAACTGAAATCTGGCTGTCTGAGGATGATTATGTCTCTTTGAATGAGGCTACTCCATCTAGCCATATTAACTCCAAAGCCCCTCATTGCTCCGGTCAAGGAGGCGGGGTTGCAGCGATCTTTGATTCTTATTTATCCATCCTTACTAACCTAAACACAGGTTATAACTCATTTGAAAGTCTTGTTCTTAGCCTGTCTCATCCCGCTTGGAAGACTGGTCAGCCAGTCTTATTTGCCATATTGTATCATCCTCCAGGCCCATACTCCGAATTCCTATCTGAATTTCCGGAGTTCTTGTAAAGCCTGGTCCTTAAATCAGTTATAATTATTGTTGACTTTAACATCGATGTAGATGTGGCTAATGATAGCTTGGCTACTGCATTCAACTTCATATTAGAATCAACTGGCTTCTGTCAATGTGTGCATGAACCCACTCACTTTTTCAACCACACCCTAGACCTTGTGTTAGCATATGGGGTTGAAATTGAACACTTAACAGTCTCTCCTCAGAATTCAGTTTTGTCTGACCATTATTTAATAACTTTTGATTTTATTTTAGCTGATTGCACAAAACGGAACAGAAGCACTCTCACTAGATGTCTGTCTGATAATGCTATATCCAAATTTAAGGAAGCAGTTCTGTTGATACTTAGTACAATACCCAGGCTCAGTGTGTCAGGGGACTCATGCACTAGCCCTTGTTGCCGTGACATTGATAATTTTGTTGATAGCATTGTAGGCTCATTGCACAGCACGCTTAACCAAATTGCACCTCTCTCTGAAAAAAGTACAACTAGAAGAAAGTCTGCTTCATGGTACACTCAAGAAACACACGAGCTAAAGCAAAGATCACGACACATAGAGAAGAAATGGCGTTCAAAAAAAAAAGTTGAATTTTATCAGGCCTTGTGAGATAGTCTAAAAACATACAGGGCAGCACTCCGTACAGCCAAAACTAGTTATTACTCATCACTCATTGAAGAAAATAAGAACAACCCCTGGTTTTTATTCAGCACTGTAGCCAGGCTGACCCAGAGTCATAACCCTGTCGAGCAATCCATTCCTCCACATCTAAGTAGCAGTGATTTCATGAACTTCTTTAATAAAAAAATTATAACCATTAGAGATAACATCCAAGACCTCCTAGCATCACTTACCACAAAGTTGTCCGTCAATACAACGGATTGGAGATAAGCACTAAGCCAGATACGTATCTGGACTCATTTCTCCCTATTAGCCCTCAATAATTGGCTTCTATCATTTCCTCCTCTAAATCCATAACCTGTCTCTTAGATCCTATTCCTACTAGATTACTTAAGGAAGTGTTCCCTTTACTTGGCACCTCCTTACTAGACATTATTAATTTGTCCCTGATATCAGGCTATGTCCCACAGACTTTTAAAGCTGCTGTAATCAAACCCGTGCTAAAAAAGCCCACTCTGGATCCAGGGGTTTTAGCAAACTATAGGCCCATCTCCAACCTGTACTTATTTTGGAGAAAGTGGCCAGCTGTGCAATTATATCCATAAAAACAGCCTATTTGAAGTTTTTCAGTCAGGTTTCAGGGAACATCACAGCACAGAGACTGCACTGGTAAATGTCACTAATGATCTGTTAGTGGCCTCTGATCAGGGCTGTTTTTCAGTACTTGTCCTTCTGGATCTCAGCGTTGCATTTTATACTGTTGACCACCAGATTCTTTTACATAGATTAGAAATTCAAAATGGTATAAATGGGACTGCTTTAAGCTGGTTTAAGTATTATCTATTAGATAGACATCACTTTGTACAAAACTTGTCCATGCTCACTGTTAGCTATGGTGTTCCACAAGGTTTTGTCCTTGGCCCGTTCCTATTCACAATTTATATGCTCCCACTAGGCAATGTGATCAGAAAACACACCATAAATTTTCACTGTTATGCTGACAACACCCAATTGTACTTATCAATGAAGCCAGATGATAGCAATCAGCTAACAAAACTGCAATCCTGTGTTGCTGATATTAAGTCCTGGATGACCCACAACTTTCTTCTATTAAGCTCAGACAAAACTGAAGTTCTATTAGTCTGTCCAAAACATCTTAGACAATCTTTAGCTAATGACAGACTTTCATAACAGACTAGCTCTTGCCTCTAGCACCATTAAAGAACCCGGGTGTTAGCCTTGATCAGTACTTGTGTTTTAACACGCACATAAAACAAATCTCGAGGACTGCCTACTTCCACCTTTGTAACATTGCAAAGATCAGGCCTGTCCTTTCCTTAGATGCTGCTGAGAAGCTCATCCATGCCTTTGTTGCCTCCAGGCTGGATTACTGTAACTCCGTTTTATCAGGATGCCCAAAAAAGTCCCTCAGAACTCTACAGCTCATTCAGGACTCCGCAGCTTGTGTTCTGACTAAGACTATGAGGCGTGACCATATCTCACCTGTGTTGGCCTCCCTATATTGGCTTCCAATAAAATTTAGAGTAGAATTTATTATCCTCCTCCTAATTTACAAAGCTCTGCATGGCCTGGCACCATCATACTGTATATTACTGATCTAATTGAACCATATAAGCCCTCAAGGACGCTATGTTCCTTAGATTCATGTTTACTAGTAATACCACAAATCTCCAAATGTAGATATGGAGCCAGGGCCTTCAGTTATCAAGCTCCTCTGCTGTGGAACCACTTACCAGCAGTCTGGGCGGCAGACACCCTCTCTATGTTTAAGAGTAGAGTTAAAACCCGGCTTTTTGCCAAAGCCTATAGCTAGGACTGTTCAGGCTCTGCTGGGGGGAGATCTTTAGACACTGAGCTTCCAGAGTGTTGGGGGGGGGGGGGGTGACTCACTCATCATGCCAGATGCAGCACTAATCCACCCTCTCCCCCGGAGCTCTCGTGCTCCATCTTTTTACGGTACTTCCGTAGCACGTTGCTAGATCTTCTACCTCCACCCTCCTGAGGCCTGGTACTGCTGCTGGATTCAGAACCTTCTCCATGGCCCTGCCTATATCCTGCAGCTTCTGCTCAACGTTCTCTCTATCCTCCCTGTCTCTCCTCTCCCCCTCTCCTTTTTCTCTCTCTCTCTCCTCTGTCTCTCTCACATGTGCCCTTCTCTCTTCTCCCCCCTCCTTTTTCTCTCTATCTCCCCCCTCTGTCTCACCATCTCCCCGTCTCTCCTCTCCTCTCCCCCCTCTCCCTCCCAGGCGGTTGCAGCGGATGGCCGTCTACACTGAGTCTGGTTCTGCTCGAGGTTTCTGCCTGTTAAAGGTAAGTTTTTCCTCTCCACTGTCGCTAATACCAATGTCTTACTCAGTGTGGAGCTTTGCCCTGGGAGCTGTTTCTCTTTTTGAATGTGTAAAGTGTCTTGAGATAACTTTGTTATGAATTGGCACTTTAAATAAAATTGAATTGAATTGAATTCAGATACCTCTTTTGACATACGCTGCTTCTCTGGTTCTCCCAAGGCTCTCCTAGATCTTGTGGCACCTGGTGCTTCTTGCTGCTGCTGTTGAGGAGAGCTTTGGTCCCTGAAAGAAGACAGTTCAAAAGTGGTACATCTTTGGGGGCACGCACTCCCGGAGCGTGGGTCGAAATTGTGAAAAAAAGACTCTCATCATGTCAGTCTATGAGAGCGCCTGGGACGCTTTCGAATCTGACTGAATTCGCCCCAAGAGGGCAGCGCTTCTGGTCTAAAAGTGACATTAAGGCTGCCAAATCGGCATTGCTGTTACATCGGCAGTAACAACGATATTCAATGAATATGCAACAGCAAAACAATTGAACATCTGGTTGTGACTTAAGTGATTTCAATCACAGCTTTGCCAATGCGCTACGTAACGTTATTTACATTATAAATTGCAGATGATCAGAAGTTTAGATTTTTTAGTATTTTGTCCACTTATTCTGTTACCACCGATTTAATACTAACAAAATAAAATGACAAAATACAGTCCAGTCCTGTCCAGTTCAGATAAGACCTTCCAGCTTGCTTTGGTGTCACAGTATCGAGATCTAATTGGCTATCGCAACTGACTGTTTCCGTTCACTTACAGTGTTCAAGAGCCTGCTCTCTCAGCAGCGAAGGCCTTGCTGGCCCTGACGGCCCGCCACTGGTGAATCTTAGCTCAGAGAAAAGTTGAGGACCTGAGAAGAGAGGGTGATAATAGTCAACGTCCAGAATAAATCAACCTGTAAATAAAATTATTAAAATATGCCAACAGTGATTACCTGTCCAGTATGCTGCTTTCCAGTCCAGTATTCCGCCCGCTGGAAGCAGCCCGCCCCCTTCAGTATTCAAATCCCGCTCGCACTGAGATGTCAGCCGTCTTACGTTGCATGCGCAAGGTTCTGCGTAGGAACGATGGGTTTTGGGTATATTTTATCTAATTATTCCATCTAATACATGTTACTATTTTCAAATGGGTAGCGTAGGTATAATTTACCCTTTATTTCATAAATTATTTGCCGACTAGAAAATAAAGTTAATTTTAGGTTATTTTCATGGATTATATTTACCACTCTCCAAAATCATTTGTTACAGTGTATATACTGGTCAATCCATCTTGCTATTATAAGCAGCACTGTGATTACTATTCTTAGTAAAAGCAGTAGTTTAATTATGTGTTAGGCTACGGTGTGTTGAGGACCCAAATGCAGACACGAGGCAGGTGTTCCAAAAGCAAAACCAACCCTTCATTGAGGGGAAAACAGAAGACGCACCGACCGGAGAAAAAAAACACTGTTCACACAAAACAAACTCTGGTGAAGCACGAGCAAATGACAAACTCTCATGTCTGTCAGTCAGGCAATAATCCAGCAACCGGGACCAGCTGGCAGCCTCCTCATATCAGCTGCTGATGAGCTGATCAGCAACAGGTGTGCAGCCCCTGCTGGATCCTGGGGACCCACGCCCTCTGCAGGGGAAAAGCAGGGCAACCCACACATATTTTAAAGGGCCGGCAAGCCAGACCCTAACATATGTATTATTGGATGTTTTCATATTTTTTTTAATTTAATTTAAAAGATGAAAGCATATTTCTGTGAATTTTATCTTTGTCCACGTGGCATTTCTATCACACTTTTTCATCCATTAATCATAATAATTGTAAAATCATTACATGGCCTTAATTGATCTTATCTTTGTCTTTTTATTTGAAACACTTATTTTATGGTATTAATAGAATAGTATAATAGAATAAAATGTTTTCCATTGTATACTGGACAGAAAACAGTCCTAAAATTGTTCAATCCAGTACAGTAAAAAGAGTGAACATGAATTTGTTGTTTTGTGTTACAGCACATTTAGACAAGGTCACTGAGAAAACTGCACAGATAAACATCCTTGACACCTTTGGCTGTTTATGCAGGAATCACTCAAATGTTCAACAGATTTCATAGTCCGTTTACAGGTAAACTGTGATGATATGCAAATTAACATTAAATTTAGAAAGAAACGGCAGCTGTTAATCTAAACATTTCATGAGATGCTATTTCTAAATGTAGTTGGCGGTTGATGAAAATGGATCTTGACAGTTTGGAACATGCCCAAACAGACTGACAGACAGACGGTCTGATGGGGAGATAAAGTAGACACAGAGATGTACAGTGAAACAGATGCTGGCTGATCGTTTCTCGTCCCTTGGGCGATTGACAGATTGGTCTCCATGGATACAGGATTAAAGCAGCATAAGACCATCCTGCTGTTAAAGGTTGTGTATGTGTGTGTGTGTGTGTGTGTGTGCGTGTGTGCTAAACTAAATAGACACTATACTAACTCTCACTTTTAAAGTATTATATATAGTGAAAACAGGGTTGCAGAGTTCATTCAGGTTTAGAGGATAACATTAAAATCTCATGCACAGTAACACATTTAAACTCTTTAGACCTGACAGTGATTTGATAGCTCTGTAGAGCAAGTCTAAATATGAAATACTCTGAGTAAGTTTCTATGTCAACACCATCAAGATTACATTGAGGATGTTGAAGATGTCCAGTACTTTTTCTATAGACACTGTCAGGTTTATACGTTTGAGGCTTTGTCCTGATGGTGGTCAGTTTGAATGCTTCTTATCAATTTAGCGATAGATTTTTCTTACAAAGCAACATTTCTATTATTATTATTTTTATTCCCTGAATTGCTTCTCAGATACTGAAAGGATTTGATACCATACCATTATCAACGTCATCAAGTGTGCATAAGTGACATTGTCAAGTTGCAATAAAGCTGCAATTAGCATGAAAAACAGCATAATTAGTGGAAAATGCCCAGTATCACAAGTGACAAGCCTTTTTATAGAAGTTTTGTAATGACTTTGTTGTTGTACAAACAAAAACAATTGTTGGAAAGGTCACTGCTGCATAATTTCTTACCTGGTGCTGTGACCAGGGGTATTGGGTTAATCAAAATATTGTGACTAACTAAATAACATTTTGGACGCAATTCCCAGTTTCTCAACATTTTGAGTTTGACATTCCAAAAGCCCTTTGTATGCGCTGAGCATGTCGTGTCACATGCCCCATTATGTGCTGCTGTCGATGCATGTGTGAAAATGAGGGTTTGGGGGTTGACAGCCTACCCACAGCAATGACTGCAAACAAACATCTCACACCCATCTCTCACACTATCCCACTCAAAATCCATTAAGTTAGCTTTCAATTCTGTACAGTCCCGATGCTCCATTCAAACGAGTTAGCCAGTCGCTATTTTGCACTGCCTTGCCATTTGTGTCTGCAAAAGACAGGCCACTGAATGCGAAAAGATTGTAATCATGCTTTCAAATTGTTTCCAGTGTGTACATTCATCGCGTACACACGCACACGCGCGCACGCACACACACACACACACACACAGGCACAAGCAGCAGCTCCCTGCAGTGCCTCAGATCAATACTATTTAATGTGTTTGTAGGAAGGCGAGGTGAATGTGCTCTAAAATGCCACAGGCCTAATTAACGATTACTCTGGATGGTCCTCCACTTTCAAAAGGTAGCCAACGAGACCTACAAGGTCTTGACTACAAAATCGCTCCCCGTGGAACTTGTCTCTAATTTAGGCAAGCAGGAGTGCCACTAAAACCACATTGTCACAGTAGTCTATCCATGAGGTTGTGAGGCTACATTTCATATTTTTTGTTGGCTCAGGTACATATAATTATAAACCCCATTTAAATGTAGGTGGAAGTGATATGGTAGCTGGTAGCATTAATATTTAGTTTCATTTTGGAAAAATAATTTTCTAGAGGAATGTATTATAAATATTAAAAACAAACATTGCATTGATGTAAGTATGTAGGATCTACTCAGTACTTAGCTGAAGCAACTTTGGAAGCAATTACAGACTCCAGTCTTCTTGGGGTATGGATGCCACAAGTGACCCCAGGATGGATGGGGCTATTTTCAGACATTTTCAGGTCTATCCAGACATTTCTGATTGTTTTCAGGAAGGTCTTATGCTGACCTGGACAGGACTGGACTGTACGTGTCTTGTGATTGGATAAGCAGACTCGTGAGAACCAGCACTTGGAACTAACTCTGAGCTAAACTTGGAGACCCAGCTACCGACAACTATCGCTGTATTTCTTTTTAAATAAAGATGGCTGAAGGAGGAGAAGAGATAGATTTGGTTGCAGATATACTAGCCATGCCATTTTCAAGACGGACCTTTCATGAATAGTTGGATCTTCTGGGAAGAGATCGGCCAAATAAGCAGGCACTGTGGAGGAGATCCGTGTTGGTGAATGCAAGCATTTTATTTTTGATATGTATTTTGTTATTTTATTTCATTAGTATTAAATCAGTGGTAATGAAATGAGTGGACAAAATACTAAAAAATCTAAACTTCTGATCATCTGCAATTTATAATGTAAATAACGTGGCACATTGGCGAAGCTGTGACTGAAGTCACTTAAGTCACAAGGAGATGTTCAATTGTTTTGCTGTTACATATTCTCAAAAACAAATGCAAATAATATGTTTACTTTTACTTTCAATGAATAGTTTGTGTCGTTATCGTCTCATTTGTGTCTTAAGCCAAGTACACACTGCACGACTCGGTTGTGGTTGAGCGAGTGCGACACATCGTAAAGCGCCGGGTATTCCTGCCAATGCGCCACCAAGCTTTCCAGAATCTCCTGTGTCCACTGAACTCGCAAAACCATTTTTTAAATCTCCAGATGTTTCTTGTTTTTCTGCTCTGCTGCAGCCGCTCTACTGCTCCTTTTCACTTCCTTATTTTTGCGGCAACGCCCATGTCTGCTCTCACTGGCTGTAGCTCTTTCAATGTCACTACGAGCAGCCTGGATATCTAGCAGATTTGATATCCAATTTTACGTCTGAGACTCCGCGCGGGGCATCACCAGGCTCATTACGCGGGTCTTCAAAGTACTTAAGCTCAGTCGCCAAGCGGATTAGAACCTCACCCCGATTTTGGGTGAGGGCGAGTCGCAGGTGTATAATTCTGTATGGATTCTTGAGCCGTGGTATCATATTGATGGTATGAGGTGTATTAAGTATGACGTCACTAAAGGCCTAGGCATGAAACGCACGGCCCGCCACTGCAAAATACTCAACCAGACCACAGAAGTACCCACTACAACCCAAGGGAAGAAGAAAGAATGGGAACATCTTAAAACAGCACTCAAAATATGTTGTTCCCCAGACTGCGCCTTCACAAAGACCTACAAACAACAAGACCCCAGAAAAGAAGAGGAGAGAAATAAACGTCACAGCATTTCTATACCCTACTATTTGGAGTTTCAGAAAAATTCAAGAGACTCCTTAAAAAACATGACATTCCAGTACAGTTCTAAACCCTCCAACACGCTTAGACAGAAACTAGTATACCCAAACAATAAGACACAAACAAAGCAATGTTGTCTATGCTATACAGTGCCAGGAGGAATGCAAGGAACTGTACATTAGGGAAACAAAACAGCCCCTCCAAAAGGAATGGCCCAACACAAACGTGCCACCTCTTCAGGACAGGACTCAGCAGTAGACCTACACCTAAAAGAAAGCAGACACTCCTTTGAGGACAGTCAAGTATGTATACTGGCCAAAGAAGATCATTGGTTTGAGAGGGGTGTCAAGGAAGCCATCCACGTCAAGTTGGAAAACCATCCAAACGCTCACACCGTTTGACAAGACCTGGTGACTCATTACTATGTGACCCAACAGACAAAGGGGAAGCACCCAAACTGAAACTAAGTGAACTACCCTGCCAACGACTCTCAGGTGACCACCCGGATCATTGGCATTAGCATTAGCATTGTCTGTTGGGTCACATGAGTCACCAGGTCTTGTCAAACGGTGTGAACGTTTGGATTGTTGACCAAAAGAGTGGAGGACTACATAGTTCGTGGGTGATAGAAAGCTGCTGCCCCCGCGACACGACCCTGGATAAGATGGATGGATGGAGTCCAACAGATGGATGTGTGTATCCAATCAGCCTAAATTTGTATTGTGATCTAGGCACTAGTCAGTGTTGTCTTGGGTGCATAATGTTGGAAACATCAGTCAAACCCGAGGAAGCTCTAAATCAGATTTTTAATTCATCTACTGTATGTAAACTGCTACATTCAGCTTTGCCTTAACCCTGACCAGTGTGACTGTCCCAGCAGGTGAAAAATACCCCCCACTACCTGTTGCTATCCAAAGTAGATTTCTCTGTGTCAACTGGACTGAAAGGTTTCCTTGAAAACGTTTCGCCCTCTCTCCAGAGAGCTTCTTCAGTTCTAAGTTTGCTGGGGCAGAGCTTGAAAATATAGCCCTGTGGACCATTGGCATGTTAATGGCCCGGGTGGTCACCTGAGAGTCCTTGGCAGGGTGGTTGGCAGGGTCGTTCATCTAGTTTCGGTTGGGGTGCTTCCCCTTTGTCTGTTGGGTCACATGTTAATGAGTCTCCAGGTCTGGTCAAACAGCGTTTTCAAGCTCTGCCCCAGCAAACTTAGAACTGAAGAAGCTCTCTGGAGAGAGGGCGAAACGTTTTCAAGGAAACCTTTCAGTCCAGTTGACACAGAGAAATCTACTTTGGATAACCATGACCTGGATGAATGAGAATCTACACAGACTACCTGTTGCTATGTCTAGCTTTGTGTGGCAGATGAAAAACGGTGACGACTTTCCTTGAAACATTTTGCTGAACGAGTCCTTTAGGTGATTTTATACCTAATCCAGGTCAGTTTTCAGCTGTCCAAATCATGTCTGGTCAGTTGAACTGGACATTGGTCTGGATACTTGATATAGTGAAATATGCAATACCCCCCCCCCCCCCACACACACACACACACACACATGCAAATGTATTCAAAGAAAGGTATCACAGGCTCTGTGAATTCTCCATCAATTTTGGTTTCTTTAGCTTCAGTTATGCACAACATCCTCCACCTTTATGTTTTATACCATTTACTTAGACTTAGAAAAAAGACATATAGAAAATGGAGCAATCCTGATATTAATGACCTGCACACAAATAAGTTCTACACAGAATGAAAAAAAATTACAGTATGAGCCGACATCAGAAACTTCATTTCCTCCAGGAAATGATGTTTTGACATATTGACAAATGACATGTTTTGACTAAAAAGTACTTTATGACTAAAATGAATTCAAATGCAACACTGACCCCAGGGGTCTGATTTATATTCTTGAATGTATAAGACTTTTTAAAACAAGAGTCTCACATAAACAGGGTCTAAGGACATGACGACGCTAATGTTGTAGAGATAGGAAAGTTTACATCCTTTCTTATGTACAGTTCCTATAGACTCTGGATTGCCACAAACCACAGCTCCCTCCCTCCCCTAGGACCCTTATTCCCTGGCTGCCGTTTAAATAATGCATGTTTGCTGTACACATATGGAGATGAGTAGTTTTAAAGAGACTGGGGTAAAATGAATAATGCAAAAGACCAGGGGTCCGTTTTTAATTTTGAATTTTATAATTGTGTGTCTGTTTTTTATTTTTTTTTAACGGCTGTATAACCTGCATTTATTTACTTTTTACAGGAGATGGAATTGGTGGTGATTATGACTACAGCATGTTGGGGATAATAAACACATATGGTTCCTCATAAACCTGATCTCCACAGCCCAGTCCGTACCACTGCCACATAACCTGTGTGTGTGTGTTGTACCTATATAAAATGAAGTCAGTGCTGATATGAATGCCCAGATTTCCCCTGAGATAATGCATGACAAAAGGTCTCTCTCGCTCAGTCAACCACACACACACACACACACAAACACAAACACACAGGGGTTTGTCATGCATCCTATTGATTATTGTCCCAAGCCAAGTCACATTACAAAGCCAACACTGGATGACAAGCCACAACATTAGAGAAACGTTTGCTGTCTTGCTCACCCCAAACATCTATAAGTTCTTTACTCAACTCTTCAGGTTTTGTCTTACAGGGAGAGCCTGGATATGTAAAACTTGTTTCTTCATTATGTTAATATTCACAGTCTTCTGATTTAATGGCTCGATCTAAAAGCTATAATCATTTCCTTTCATATGAGTGTGTTCAGTTTCAAGAAAGGTTCATATCACTGAATTTTGCAATTCATCATAAAATATAATTGTGATAATAAAGATATAACTTTATTTTAAGTAGATTTTGTACAACAGGGTTTTCTGACCTACCACTGCTTTCAACTGGGATCCGTTTCCTTGGTGAAAGCAATTTTGCCCTGATCTAGATGCATATTGTGACTTAGAATTTGGGGAAGTGGAGCTGTATCGAATTGAACTAGTCTAGTACACATGCACAATTTTCGGCGTCTTAGACTCTCACCCAAAATCGGGGTGAGGCACTAATCTGCTTGGCGACTGAGTTAAGTACCTCGAAGACTTGAGTAATAACCCTGACGACGTCCCGCGCGGAGTCTCAGGCGTAAAACTGGATATCAAACCTGCTAGATATCCAGGCTGCTCGTAGTGACGTAAAAAGAGCTATAGCCAATAAGAGCAGATATGGGCGTTGCCACAAAATAAGAAAGTGAAAAGGACCATTACAGTGGTTGCAGCAGAGCAGAGCAACAAGAAACGACAGGAGATGGAAAAATGGTTTTGTGAGGCCAGTGGAAACAGGAGATTCTGACTCAGCCACTGTCCGCACCAACCACTTCGACTTTTGCACTAATCTGTACGCCACTACCACCGCAATATAAATGGAACAAAAGTTTTCTGCAAAAACTGCGTAGTTGTGACCCCGATCTTGAAACCATTTGAAGTTGTGTCGTTCTCTCATCTGTTTATTTGTAAATTGTAAATTTTGAGCTGTATACAGTTTGTAGTTTTAATAAAGGTGTGCTAGTCCGTGTTTTTCGGACTAGAAGTCCCCCCGGAGTCAAATCAGTCAAAAAAATGCGTCATGAAAAAGAAAAATAAATTGCACTAGACTACAGTGGCACTAAGTGGCATTTTGTGGGGGAAATTTATTATTACGGAATCCAGGACCAACAACAGACATTTCATTTGTAAGGGCAAATTACAACAATAACGCGCTGCAGCCATGTACTTGACACTCCCATTTCAGACGAGTCTTGTAGTGTGGACACCGAATGCTCCTGCCGATCCTGACGAGTTGTGCCCGGGTGCCCCTGCTGACTCAAAAAAATCGTGCCGTGTGTACTTGGCTTTAGTCCATCAGCCTCTGGGCTGAAAAGTCATCTTAAATCTTGGTAAAAGCAAAAATGAAGGTGTTAAAAGCAGTCTAATGTTTTCTTCCAGTCTAGAGGTCTGTTCTATCCTCCACTCCTCGCTCTGTTTTCTATCCAAAATGCATAGGATCAAGGTCCTGCTATTTATTCATTCCATTTTGTCTTTACAAGATTTCAGTGTTTTCCACTGCTACTGAGGTGAGTCAAGTTGGCTAAAATGGTTAAAACCTTCGGCATTGATGCATTTAGAATTCTAGAATACCAGAGCTAGCTTGCGCAGGTTAGGTTTGCATGTTGGGTACAGCGAGGTGTTTGGAAGATAAAGCAGAAGTTAAGTACTCCTGATTTGCTTTGTTTGGACTGTCTTGACCTTCACAGGGTTGAAATATTCTTCACTGCTATTGCATTTATATTAATCAAACAAAAAATGATCAAATTATAGATAGTTCAGTGTCTAACCTAGGGTGACCAGATGTCCTGGTTTACCCTGAACAGTCCCAGTTTTGAGCCTTGTGTCCGGCGTCCCTGTGGATTTCAACAGCCCCATTGTTTTGTCCTGGTTTTACACAAGGTCCGTCCTGGGCGTCCCGATTTTTTCTCTTTTTTTTTTTTTTTTTTTTTTTGTATCGACAACACACTATAAATGTCGCTCGTTCCAGCACTCTGTTCACTGCCTGATTGCTTGATATTGACCCTGCCTATACCTGACCTGATTCTGCTGATACCTCCCGGTAAACTTGCCTGCCTTCTGTACCTGACTTGAGATTGCCTGATCCTTTGTTTGCCTGCTTGGAAATAAAATGGGGTTTTATTTCACCATCGTGTCGCTCCTGGGTCCCACTGTGAAGTCTGACAGTATATCAATAACACAGCTGTCATAGCAATCTGTAATCTGAAACAATTAAAAAGCTCCACTGTTCTCCACGTGTCTGTAGCTCGATGCTCATTGATCCATGAAACCGCATGGGACTGGACACCTCGAAAGCACTGCTCATTACTCAGGTTAACTTTCATGATAGTTGCTCTGAGTTCTATAAAAGGATCACTGCAAACCATACCTTCCTGAAAAAGGGCCACTCCAGCATGAAATACTAAGTTACACATTTTTGTCTATTTTAGTGGTCAGGTTTTCTTTGGCCAAGCAATGGTGTTTTACATACACTACCGCAATTATTTATTATTCTTAAAAGAGAGCAAGTAAATGTTTACAAGTTGGATCACCTCAGTTGAGTAAAATAAAATCTGTTATATCTGCTGAGAATTTGGTCAGCCTAGTCTAACCTTCCACATTTTTTACATTGTAGCTTTATTTGATGCTGTGTTTAATGAATGCGGTCAATCCCATGCCAGCCCATGAGGTTTGTCTTCCACTTTACTTTCATATTACCCTTTAACCATTTTCCTTTTTTTACACTCTTTTGGCTGCATCACATTCCAAATGACTAGAAGATGACCTTCCTCTGTAGTTTGGCTTTAGTAGTTTACTCTTCAAAGGACTTTTTCTTTCTAAAGAGAATAGGCTACAGTTAGAAACATATCAAATATCCAGGTTGCTTTCTTGCACTGATTTTCAGGCTGTCGGGGAATTCTTAATGAACAAACAGGCAAAAACCTGATTTTTCTGACAATATTTCATATTGTGACTTGGGTCTTTTGCCTCTCCAGCATTTTTTTTTAATATATGTGGGGAGGACTACAAGAGAGAATTGATTTATATGCACCTTTGGCTGTCCCATATGGAGAAGATTAGTGATTTATTCTTAAAACATTTAGTGTAACAATGCTTCACTCAACTTAAATAATATGAAAAAAAACAAACAAACAAACAAACAAAACAAAACACTAGTTCGACATGAAAAACCACAAATTTGACAAATACCACCCCAACAAAAGGCTTTAAAACTAAAAACTTAAAACCAACTACTTTGTCAATGAAATATAAAATGAAATATTTATATGACAGGTTGTGATAAATCTAAACACAAATGTGATTATTATGTTAAAGATAAAACAGAGGACACAAAAGGTAAACCATATAAATATAAATTACACTATGTATATGTATGATTTCCAAATTATTTCCAGCTGCTCTTGTCCAAAGACCGCATTCTTCTTATATTCCTCCCCAAATTCTGAATGGCTGACTGTCATACAACAAACTAGCTTCTTGAAAATGTAGGGAAAGTCCATTTTTGTAGAATTCGCCATATATTTAGTGAGACTACATTTTTCCTCATGTTCAGTGTTCAGTTATAAAAAAAAGAAGAGGAGGAGCAAAAAAAGAATATTATAAAGCTTTGGATTTTCACTGAGAAGCTCTCTTCTGCCCCTTCTTTTCATTTTGCTAGTGAATCTGCTACCACAATATCAACTAACTGTGTTCATGATATAAAGAAGGGATTCATAGAAGATGAAGTATTATTTTAAGATGATGATCTCCTGGTATTTAAAGCAGAATCCCTTTCAATTTGGACATCCTAATATTGGAAAACATCAGTTTATCTAATGAGAGTGCCTTAACTTGGAACAAATATGTTTTATGGTCTTTAAGTATAATCAATGGCAATATTACTTTGTCCATTCTCTTCAGTGACAAGGAGGATTCATGATATAAATAGCCCATTAATTAAGTTATTTGCATAGTTATTTGTGAAACTCCTTAAACCGCATCAGCATATTAATGATTATTTTTGGCATGGCCCACCACTGATTTTAGTGACTGAGGTTACTATTCATTCACAAACTCCCAATGGGACTTTAAAGTATTTTCTGCAATGTTAAATCCCTGGAGCCTTGAAAATGCAGCCTAGCCATACCTGCCATTGTAACAGCTTCTCTCCCTGAGGACCAATCAGTGGGTCTGTCAATGCCTGGATGGCCTTCCCCTACGTAATTGCTGCTGTACCTGTCAGTGTGAAGACCCAAAAGTCAGCTTTCCCAGCTGCCAACAGAAGGAAAAACAAAAATGTGATTTTCTTCCACTTGTTAACTGTCCCAACCTTTTCCAAGTATACAGCCTTTCAGTCATGTATAACAAAGTAAATGCATGATGTCTGCTAAGTACAGCCAGATGGCTGTACTATAAAATGTATTTACTTTTATACAGTATTTATTTAGCAGAAAAACACACTTAGCCTTCAGTTAGAAGAGTTCACATTGCTTTTCATTGAGCAGCGTACATTTTTTTTCTTTTATAGACTCATTCTGCACTTCTCCACTACTTTCAATTATTTCTGAATGTTAAGGTACATCCCAGGAGTGGAGTGTGAAGGACAGTGAATGCAGGATTATATTTCTCATTTTTGGTCATTCTTGTTGTCTTACAGAACTGTAGCACAAACACAAACGTGCACACACATAGTTTTTTAAGTTCAAGTTCCTCTAATGCTACTATACAGGATTTGCTTTACTGTGTAGAGTTTACCTTTACAACATCAGCCACAGAATCAGGGTCTCGAGGGTGTGTTTGTGGGCTAACCATCAGACTTTTATAGTCTGATGACCTAAAAATTATCTGACTTGATGACAAAAAAACTTAATCTCACCACACTAAAGAGCTTCTAATTCAATTTAATGTAAATTTTTTTGGGTTTTTGGATTTATCAGATGATTAAATTTTTCCACAAGTGAACATTGTGAGAGACAAGGGCCGCTGTTGACAGCAATCCTGTTACAGGACGTGCGCCCCATCACCAGCAAGGCTGCCATGCTCCCTAGTGGACAAAACTAGAACACAGACAACACAAAAACCCCCAGGAACCTAACAGTAACCCCCCTCAACAGGCACCTCCTGGCGCCCTACCTGGTCCATCAGGACAGTCCTTTAACCACCATCCAGGGCGGGAGAAGGGGTGTCGGACAGAGGGGACCACTTCTGACCCAGCCTCCGCCAGGTTCTTAGTGCTCACAGGGGCCACAGGGACAGCTTCCGCTTTCTTGGGGGCAGCTTTAGCTTCTATGGGAGCAGCCTCCGTTTCTACGGGGATAGCCACCGCTGGGGGCTCTGGGGCAACCTTAGCTTCTCCAGGTGCGGCCTTGACCAGAGGCTCAGCCATAGCTTCTGCTTTCTCAGGTGCACTTTTGGTGTCTTCAGGAGCGGCTGCAGCCTCTTCAAAGGCAGCCTCAGCTACGGCCTCGGGGGCCGCTTCAGCCATGGACTCAGGGACAGCTCCTGCCACCGAGGGAACAGCTGCAACCGAGGCTCTCGGGTAGCTTCAGTCTCTTCCGGGACAGCCTCAGCCACAGGCTTGGGGGCAGCCTCCACTTCTTTGGGGACGACCTCAGCCCGGGGCTCTGGGAACGCTTCAGTCTCCTCAGGGGCAACCCCAGCCTGGGGCTCCGGGATGGCTTCAGCTGCGACCTCGGAGGCAGTATCAGCTCCTGCAGGGACGGCTTCGGCCACGGCCTTGGAGGGAGCTTCTGCCTTCTCGGGGTCGACCTCAGCCCAAGGCTCTGGAGCAGCATGAGCTTTGACTGGGACAGCCTTAGCCCGGGGTTTGGGAGCAGCTCTAGCTTTGACAGAGACAGCAGCCCTTGCCTTATGGCCGGGATCAGGGGCTTGGCTGCAGGGTTCAGAGGCTTGGATGCAGGGATCAGCGGCTGAGCTGCAGGAGTCACAGGCGTGGTCGTCGGCGCTGGGGCCTGGTGTGGTGCCTGGTGTGGGTGTCAGCACTGTCATTGGGGGGCGGTGTGAGTGTCGGTGCTGTTGTTGGGGCCGGCGTGGACGTTGCGGCCATGTTCTGGGTCAAAGGTGTTCTCCATCTCTTGGCCTCAGGAATCTTCTTCTTGGAACTGGAGATGTTAATGGGGGCCTCCTGCTTACGGGTCTCGAGTTGTCCTGCTCCTTTGTCTCCGGAGGGAGCTTCTGCCTTCTCAGGAACGACCACAGCCCAGGGCTCTGGAGAAGCATTAGATTCGTCTGGGACAGCCTTAGCCCGGGGCTTGGTAGCAGCTTTAGCTTCAACGGAGACGGCAGCCCTTGCTGCAAAAATTGCAAGCTTTGCTGCGAGAGTCAGAGGCTAACGATCCGACGCTGGTACTCGGGTGCAGCTGCCTCATATTCGCTTCTGATTGCCAATGAGCTACAGGTGCACCCCGTCACCAGCAAAAACCCAGGCTGCCACTCTCCCCAGTGGACATAACTAGAACACAGACAACACAAAAACCCCCAGAACATACAGGAATATAACAGTACCCCCCCTCAACGGGCGCCTCCTGGCACCCGACCTGGTCCATCAGGACAGTCCTTTAATCACCATCCAGGGCGGGAGGAGGGGTGTCGGACGGAACCTAACAAATGAGAAACCTAACAAATCCCCAACATGTTAAAGAAATGTTGAAGATTTTTCTTTTATGCAAGTAATTGAAGGACACAACTGAATCACTAAAAAAAAAAATTAAAAAAAAAAAATCATTGATTGGATTTTCTATTCAGATTTTATATTAGTAAGTTAGTATATTGATATATTAGTATTTTGGGGGTTAAATAATTATAAGACCTGAAATACTCAGTTTGGAGGTGCGACTGTTTTCAGCCAAAAGCAAATCCAGGTCCTTCTTACGCCACCATTTTGACTGAATCTAACCCTAACCCAACCCCGCACAGCTTGGCTACAGCTAGAAATCTGATAGTTAAGAAAGTTAAGAACACCACCCCAACCCTGATAGAACCCTTACTATGAATTGGAATGGATTTACAGCTGGCAATGTGAACTGTCGAAGACATTACTCAGTCCAAGTTTGAGGTTTGCTGTGGTGGTGTGAGTTTAATTTTAAAGTATGCCGGCACACTGGTGAACTGACAGACACAGAGCTGGTTTGAGTTGGTGAGCTGACCCAGAGCAGTGGAATCAGGGTACATTTATACAAGAGAAACAAAAGGCAGTGATCACATATGTAAATACAGCAGTGTAGTACACAGGAACCAGGAGGATAGGGGAGACAATGGGTGCTAAGGAGGGGGTCAGTGTGGGGGTCTGAGACATTCCTAATATACATAAGGCACCCAAGTGTACTTGCTCAGTGTGAGGGTCAAAACACCTAAAGGCATCTTGGGAACTCACGAGCTTATTTGCTATGGCCTAGGTAAAATTGCAAAAGTGCACAGGCCAGTCAAAGCAAAGCAGCTTAAGGAGTTCTTCCCCGACACTGATCTAGAAGACCTTCAAAGACCCAGTCATATTGAACTTCTTATCAGTCACCATGATGGAGAATTAGCTCCACAAAGAGAAAAGGTGGTAGGAAGCCTTGTCCTTTGGGACAGGTGTGACAGGTGGACAGGCGGTGTGGTGAGGACCCAAATGCAGAGGACTGGCAGCCAGGCTAACACAAAACAACCCCTTTTATTGGGCGTCGGGTTAAAAGGCGAACAGAAAACGCTCCTAACAGGAGGATAAATAACCAATAAAACTTGCAGAGAGTTCAGTGTTTATGCGGGCAAGCTCCTCTGTGGAATGTCCAGGAGTAGAGTCTTCTAAGGGGACAGTGCAGCGATCCACTCGTGCTCAGGAGACAATCCGATGCTGGTGAACAGGTGGCTGGTCCTTAAATAATCCCGCTGATGAATGATCCTCCTCAGGTGTGCCTGTCATCAGCAGAGACCTGGGCCACGCCACCCGTCTAGGGAGAAAATTGGGAACCACCAAACACAAACCAAAAGAGAGCACGGATTCCTGACACTCATCTATACTAGAGCAGACACCCACAGCCAGAAGCTTCACTGGGACACGAAGTACCCCTGGATCGAGGACCCAGCCTCCCTACCCAATAACAGAAATGCAGAAGAGGCCACCTTCCGGAGGACAGAAAGACAACTCAAGAAAGAACTGGAGTGGCACGTGGCATAAGCAACCCAAGTCCACGAGATGGTGGAAAGAGGGGCAGCAAAGAAACTCACCAAAGACATCTTAGCCAACTTGAATGGACCAGTATGGTATGTTAGCTATCTGGTAGCACCAAACCCTCACTCAGTCACAACACCCGTGCGGCTGGTGTGGAACATCAGTCAAAGATATAGAGGAGTCAGTATGAACGATCTTCTCCTGAAAGGGCCTGATGTGCTCATTCCCATCTGAGCTGTGCTACTGAGGTTCAGAAGGGGAATTCATGCAGCACTAGGCGATATTAGGAAGATGTACAACTCCGTGGCTTGAGGACCTGGAGATGCACCTCCACAGGTTTCTCTGGAGAGACAGTGAAGATGATGAAATTGGGGAGTATGCCATTACTTGAGTGAACATTGGTAATTGGCCGGCAGGGTGCATAGCGCAGCTAGCCATGAGAGAGACAGCAAGATTACCCATGTTTGTACACTTGAAAGAGGAGTGTAGGATCCTTAAGGAGGATTCATATGTGGATGACATCCTAATTTCCCATAACGACTTGGACCAGCTAGACAGAACCACCAAAACTGTTGAAGAAATCCTGAAAGAGGGTGGATTCTACCTCAAGCCTTGGGTCCGGTCAGGCCAAAGCGGGAGGCAGGGACAGGCTTCAGGGCAGCCAGAAACACCAGGTAAGCAGGCGTTCATTCTCCCGAACCAGTTGAAAGAAGGAGACAATAAAGCCCTTGGTGTGCCAGCTTATATGACCCAATAGGCCTTGTGATGACTGCCAAACAGAAGGGAGCCATCCTAGTCAGGAAAGCCTTCCAGGAAACTGGAGGCAAAGCACTACGTTACACGTGGGATGAACCGTTGTCTGACTGACTAAGAGAAGAAGCTATTGACCTGTTCGTAGAGTATGTATGCCTCAGTCAAACCACCTTCCACAGGAGCCTGTCACCAGCTAATAGGGTTGGATTACCCTAGGGAATAACGTTCTCCGACGGAAGCGACCAAAGCTATGGTGCCGTGGTGTACTTTAGATGGGAGACAGAGGAAGGCATCCAAGTATGACTAGTTGAGTCGAAGGCAAAGCTTACGCCACTGGACCAAAAGGGAGACCCGGTAAAAACTGAAATCTGCGGTGTCTTCCCCGCTAGGCTCAAGAACTACGTTGAGAAGCACAGCAGAATGCAAGTCGAATGTTGGATCCACCTGGTAGACAGCCAAACCATACTGGGAGCGATCCAAAGTGATCCGCAATGTGAAAAAGAACACTGTCCAAGACCAAAGCACCACGTAAGCTGAGTGGGGGGAAAGTTCCCTCTCCCCAAGAGACTGAGCCCAGAGCCAGAGAAGCTGCACTCACTGTGGGGGAGTGCAGAGATGCGCTCAGGGACCTTTTCCTTGCAGCCCAAGAGGGAGTAACCTTCCCGGAGACTGCGCTATTGAGCGCAGTCTCCGGCCTTACGAAGCGAGAGATGAAGTAAAAAAGAAGACGAAGCTTAAGGTATGGGCAATCGTCTTCTGCTGTATGGCGTCCAGGGCAGTGCACACGGACCTTGTGAGCAACCAGTCGTCCGAAGGCTTCCTAGTGGCTTATCAATGATTACATCATTGCGAGGTCATCCAAAGAAACTGTGGACGGACCCTGGAAAGAACTTTGTCAGAGCCAGGCCTGTCCTCCAAGACCTCTACTCAAACCTGGACCGAATGGGAAAATCGAAGATAGAGAACAAAGTTACCAAGCATGGAACAGAATGGAGCCGGAAAATCCACCCTACAGAATGGGACCGTCGAAGCCGCTGTCCGCGTTCTGAAACGGGCACTGCAGAATCTTGGAGGCGGTGGTGTTTTCACGTGGGGTGAGTTTCAAACATTCCTGTATGTGGCCTCCAGCCTCGCCAATGAACGACCTATTGATGCCAGAACTCAAAGCAGAGAAAACTGTATAGAGTATGTTAGCCCAAACACCCTCCTATTGGACAGATCCGGGCCCATGGGAGATCCAGGAAACTTTGACATCGAAGGCTACTCGTACAAGAGATTAAGGACCATCCAAACAGAAGTAGGACGATTCTGGAAGAAATGGAGCCAACTAGCCGGACCAAAGCTGTTTGTCAGAACCAAGTGGTACACGGCTCACAGGAACGTGACCATTGGAGATATTGTCTGGTTAGCCAATCAAAATGCCCTTAGAGGCCAGTACAAACTTGCGAGGGTTGTAAGTGCCAGTGCTGACGAGAAGGGGGTTGTAAGGGATGTGCACGTGAAAACCTTCCCCAGCTATCCAGTGTCGGTCGTGAAACACCCCCGAGGAAGGGAAAAGCCCACAACCAGGATACCGGCGACAATCCTTCACAGGGATGTCAGGCGGATTGTTGTCCTACTTCTAGTTGAAGAGCAACAAAATCAGGACAAATAACAACAAGAAGCTGGTGTGACCTCCTTGGGTCCAATGACCAGGATACGTCAAAACCCAGAATTCAGGATTTGAAGATCAAAAGACGCAGATTAATCGGGCAGATCAAAAATGGGATCAAAGAAGTCTTTAAAGTATCGTATGGGATCAAAGAAGCCTTTAAAGTACCATAATCAAAGGACAAAGAGGTTTGATGTAAAGCAACTTTACTCGCTGCGTTGCAATAATATAATAAGAATGGACCAGCCTTTCAAACACAACCACAGCCCCTGATCAACCAGAAGATGCAACTGGTATGAAATAACTTTGTATGATTGAGTTTAACCAAAGATTAACTCTAAACTTCAATACTTCATTGTCAAACAGTCATACTGAATTAAAGTCATAGTAAAATGTTCTAATAGTAGTAATGTTCAGTAGAGTAGTTCATTTCCTACTTGCTGTATAAACTGTTGATCACATTAACTGTTCAATATTGGCTGTTATCTAACAGTCAAGTGTTATGCATGCAAATCAGATACGAATGTACAAAACGTATGTTCTGTTTATCTCCAAGGTTATCAACCTTTTCCTTCCTATTCCTAATCTATTACTTGATTAAATTAGTGGATGAGAGGAAACGAGTTGTCCCTTGCATCCTTCAACGTTGATCAAGCAGTTTTTCAAGTTTGGGCACGGCTGTGGTCGCAAAAAATTCACACAACTTGACACAGATTCTAAGATTAGGAAATCATACAGTTCCCAATTTATGGAAATAAAATATCTCTCACGAAATAATCTAAATTCCAAAGGTACAAAATGCAGCATTTACCTAGACGTTTCCCCAGACTAAACAATTTTCCAAATCCTTAAAAAACATGTTTCCAACCTCTTTCGTCACACCCGCACAGCAAACTTACGTCAAAAATAGGATGGCGGCAACTTCTTTGGTATTCCACTTTCTCAGACCTCTGACAACACTCAGCAATGAATTGAGTTTTCCAAAAGGATCTTACCTGTTTGGTGAAACGTGGATTCTCAGGTTACTGGTGCATCCTTGGTCTGGAAAAAGGAGTCTCCGCAGAAGTCTCTTGCCATCCGGGTCACGGCACCAAACTGTCGAAGAAATCACTCAGTCCAAGTTTGAGGTTTGCTGTGATGGTGCGAGTTTAATTTTAAAGTATGCCGGCACACTGGTGAACTGACAGACACAGAGCTGGTCTGAGTTGGTGAGCTGACCCAGAGCAGTGGAAAAAGGGTACATTTATACAAGGGAAACAAAAGGCAGTGATCACATATGTAAATAGAGCAGTGTAATACACAGGAACCAGGAGGATAGGGGAGACAATGGGTGCTAAGGAGGGGGTCAGTGTGGGGGTCTGAGACGTTCCTAATATACATAAGGCAGCTAACAGGAAAGGCATTCTAATATACAGAGACATTCTAAATACAAGAAATAACATTCTCATATACAATGCATTATTCTTTGTTTTCTTCCTCAGATCCTAGCTGTTATTGTGACAATGCCCACAACACACAAACACACACACACACACACACACACACATACACACACATAACAGAATGTTTGCATTGTGATGTTTTGCCTTCTTTGCAACTTCAGAGCTTATTTGTCATTAAATGGAAAAAGCATGGTGATGCATTGCTGATCCACCTGTATCAACACTTGAAAAGACTTCAAAGGTGCCAGTGTCAACACAACAAAAACATGAATAATGCATACTCACAAGTTTACACACATGGTGAGAGGATGTGAGTAATATTACAGAAACAAACCCCAAGGGAAAAGAAAGGGAAAAGTCCAATGAGTCAAAAAAATGCATCTTTCATGAGCTTGGCCCTGTGGCCTCAGAGTCCCTCAGCTGCCTGGCTGGTCAGCTGGCAAGCGGCCTTCCAGCCTGAGGCTCCTGAATGTCTTTCACTGTTTGCGCCATGCGAGCATTTAGGCAAAGCCCTGGTTCTCATGCTATCAGACTACCAACACACCCTGCTAACACACTAAATGAGAACATACACATGCCTTCCACACACAGACACACTGTTGCTCTCTTCTCTTTTATGCATTTAATTCCAAAACATCCTCTGTTGCCCAGTCCTGATTTACATAGTAAACGAAGACCAAAAAAAACAAAAAAAAAAAAAAATAATTGTCGCTTGTAGCCCGACCAGTCATCCGGAAAAAGCTAGCTGTTTCTCTGTTCCACAAAGCAAGACAAGCAGTTTATCCTTGCAGCTCAGTCAGAAAGAACTTAGGGACATCAGGTGTGACTCATTTCAAAATATCGATATTTTCTCAAGAGGTCAAAGGATGTTCATCATTTTTCTACCGTGCTTCAGTGACTGAAGAATTCAAGGTAGTCAAAACTTTTTAAAGATAATGTGTCACAGTTCATTTTTACACTATTTTGATTACATGTTGTCAGGGGGAAGCTGAATCCAAACTTGTGGGGGATGTCAACTATAGAATAAATGTATTTTGTCTGATGGTCAAATGTGTATTTTATAAATACTGCTTTTAAGAAGGGAGATAAAGGTTTTGTTTTTTTTTTATATTAAAGTAACAGGGGAAAAACAAAATCTAATAGTGGCTGTTTAAAATAATATTATAGACCTATCTGCACTTGATAGCATAGTGTTGTGGTGGGTGCAATTCAGTCTATACATTAAAAGAAATTTTTAAGTTTTCCCATTTTAGAGCCCAGTATGAGAGGGTCTTGGTTAGGCCTAAGGGTTATAGACCGAAGAGCTTCTGAGTGGAATGAGCAGCTTGATCTCCTTAACAAGACTCACATGGCAGAAAAGAACATTCTCTCATTCCACGTTATCAAATCAAATTTGTCACATGCCTCCCTAAGTTTCACACATCTGACGCAAAAGTTATCGCTTTTGCACATCAAGTTTTGCCAGATTCCTAACATATCCTGAATGTCAATATGTGTAAAAAGGATAGCTTGTGAAACGCATACCCTTGGAAACTGTAAAGAGAAAAAAAACAAGTGACGTAAAACCTTCACATAACATTACATCTTAGGAGTTACAAAATCAGAGTCCAGACTGTCTCACAGAACACAAACGTCATTCCCCTTTTTTTTATTGCCTTATCTGTCTGTGGTACGTAAGATAAAAATAAATAAAATAAATAAAATAAATAAATAAAATGGGGACAAAATTATGTATAAAAGCATGAAACTGAAAGAACAACGTGTGCCCTTCTCCCCTTGTTACATTCTCACGGATTAAGAAAGAGAGACATAACCTGATTGTTAATTTTCCTGGTTTAATAACTTATTTTAACATGTCAGAACTATACTGTGTTCTGTTCTTCATGATTGACTCACACATGTACGCCGTTGTGTTGCTTTGATGTCACACTGCTAACGAAACTAACGCATGTAACTAATGCATCTATCCATCCTACACAGAGTTAAAGGGGACATGAAAAACAAAAACATAGTTATAATTTTAAAAAGCTCTCCCACCCTTAAAATATTAACACTGATGACAAAAGGTATTTCAAAATACAGCCATTTAAGTTTAGCTGTTAAATCAATGGGCAGCGCCATTTTTGTGTCAGCGGAAGTGATGTCATGGTCTTGATTGCTGAACTTGTCAAATTGTCGATCTTACACACTGAAAACACCAACTCTTCTCCGACGTTGGGTAGCAGCGCTGAAAAGGAAGACTTCACCGGTCTACAGTTCAGCAAAGGTTTGCAGTGACCACTTTGTGGACAATGACTACGTGGAGGAAAGGTTTCATGTGGAGGAAAAGGCTGGCAACGTGATGCTTGTCCCAGAGTCTTTGACTTCTCTGCCTACAACTTAAGAACGACAGACTGCCCCACATAGCAAGCTAACGCATAAGTGGCTGTGCGCCGTAGGGAAAGAGCCCAGTGGCGTATTTACTTCTTTGGTTTATTGAGGGATAGTTTGGTTCTCTTAATTATTTTCTATGCCATAAATTCACAGTATAGTATATAGTTTATATATATTGAATAGTACGTGATATGACACACACACATACACACACACACAATGTTATTCGATAACCACTTAATTAAAACTTGTAAGTGAATTCAAGTCCTAAGTTCTGTCATGAGTAAAAACTACAAGTCAATTGAAATCCAAACCATACCCAGTACAATGATTACTCTTGATTTATGGTGGCTGAGAAAACGATTCAACTTGAAGAAAAATAAGATGGTATATTGAAGTGCAATTCAGTCACAATATTTTTCCTTTAAAATAGTTTTATGTAAAACACATAAGTATTTTCTATTATCTAGTATTAGGTAATGATGAAAAAAAGGCATTTTTTATTACAAAGCCAATAAACATTAGCTTAACTACTTATCAATTTAATTCATTAATTAGTTCAACTGGATGAGGATCTGAGCCATCAGCTGAGTAGTTCCGGGAGTAGGTTGTCTGCCACTGTCTCGAGCTTGCAGCTCCTCCTCTGTGCTTTTTGTCTTTGGACCAATCAGCATGTTGTGACTGATCAACCTAAGTGGAAAATGGAAGTAAAAGGCTGAATTGTGTTGACGATTTTTTTCTTTTATTGTCACGGATCAGACTCTTCTAGTAGACAGTAGCAGCAGTATGGACAGCGAGAGCAGTGAGAGATATCATCTGTGCTGAGGAGGGGAAGGAGCAGCAGGAAGCTCAGAACAGGAGTGTCAGTGTGAGCACCCAGACAGATGAGGAAACCAAAATTACAAAACAAAACAGCAATAAAGCAACAGTTACAGATGACATCCTATTCTGCAGCTACATTAGTCGTGATACAACCGAACAGCTCATGGCAGACCTCTGTCATTACAACCACCAATTGAGCTGATTGAAGATGTACTGAGTGTTGAAATGGAGGGGTCTGAGGGGTACAGCATGGAGGGACTGAATGAATTTGATGAGTTCAGATCGAGTGACGTCAATAACATGACTGATGAGAGTATGAGTGATGTGGAGGATAAGGTGTCTCTAGAGGGAATGAGCATCATGTCACACAAAGAAGTGCTCAAACTTTTCAATGTGTGCCACTGGGAGGGTTGTGGCAAGTGTATTATCAAGCTACCAACTTTAAAAAATTGTGCATTTGGAATACAGATCAAAACCGAATGTATCAACGGCCATGACTACATATTAAACTCTCAGCCTAGGGTTAGAGGAATAATGAAGTGCAACCTCTGCATCCCGGCCGCTACTTTTGCCACTAGCAATGAGTGCTCACTATTTTTGGAGATCTGTGAAGCCATTGGTCTGCAAACCCTGTCAAGCAGAGAATAGTTCAGAAGGCCTATGTTCTCCCTGAAATAAATGAGTTGTGGACAAAACACAATGAAGCTGTGCTAGCTGCAATCCAAGATCAGTCACTAATTGTCTCTGGGGATTGTTGATATGACAGCCCTGGCCACAATGCAACATTTGGCACCTACTCGGTTCTGGATACAAGATCAAACTTGGTGGTAGCACAGGAGACTGTCAAGGTCACAGAGTTCAAAAGCAGCTACTGGCTGGAAGTTGAGGGTCTGGAAAGATGTCTGTCCAAGCTTGACGAGTATGGTGTGCAGGTCTCTATTATTGCCACCAACTGCCATCCATCTGTGCAGAAGGCCCTGAGAGAGAAACACAAAGAAATGCAGCACGAATATGAGCTGTGGCACATCGTCAAGAATGTGCGTAAAAAAATACTGGCAACCCATAATGAGGAGCTATATGAGTGGACAAAAATGATCACAAATCACTTATGGTATTGTGCAAGTAGCTGTGGAGGAAGTGTGGCCAGGCTCAAGGAAAAGTGGACATGCATCCTTCATCACATTATCAATGTCCACAACTGGACGTGGTGAAATGATGACCCGATGTGAGCATCGTCCTTATACTCCAGAAGAGGAGAGCCTGAGGCCCTGGCTCCATCCAAACTCTGCTGCTTTTGAACACCTGCAGAAGACTGTCCTTGACAAGACTCTTCTACAAGAGCTAGAGAAGACAACAAAGGGCATTCACATAGGTTTGGATAAATCAATTGCCATGATAAAATTTCTGATGTTTAGAGGCTGCTCCATAACATTATTTGAATATAATTATGATGCTTTGATATGCAGAGTAAATATTTCCCTGCTTTATCCATGACTATATCATGGGTGTTTTGATGTTAAATGCTAATGTTTGTGGCAGCAGCACACCCACTGGTGGTGTGTGTGAATAGGTGAATGAGAGGTCTTTATAAAGCGCTATAGGTTAGCGCAGTGCATTCATGCAAACGATAATGAAAAGTGATGCTAATTTTATTAGATTTCAATATAAAACTCAGTCCAGTGTTTTTAGGAAGTATCTTACCACTATTATTGACATTTGGTCATAATTGTGATATGAAACATTCCTTTTTTTTTTGTCTTTATGCACAGGGCAGCTTGAGAGTGTACACTCACTGTACAAAAATATGCTACCAAAAGAAAGAAGTTTCTTACGTAGAGCTTTGAAGCCAGGCTAAGGACAGCTGCACTGGATCATAACCTCAACGTCAACAGAGCCACTGCAAAAACAAAGACAGGCCAGGAGCAGTTCAAACACCAGTATTCAAAAGATGCAGAAGAATATTTGGTGAAAACAAAGAGGGTCGAGAAAGACTATACCTTCAGGAAGGACATTGTGTCTGGTGTGTTGCGCAGGGCTGAGGCTGGGTCTTAGACAGGACAAAACAGAGACTACACACACCCTGGCCCAGCATAAAGGAGTTGAGAAACCCCAAAAGGCTCAATCTGTGGCAAGAAAGCTCAGCCGTTTTACACTGTCACTGCCCCATGGAACTCCCTGAAAACGACAAGATAACAATCATTAAATCAATCCTTCCATTCCTGACTTTTCTCTGGTGATTTTTTTATTTGCATGATGTGACAAAACAAAACAGTAGCTCCATTAATACAAACCAACATTAAAAGTCATATTCGCCATAATATTTAAAGCCTTGGTATTCTGGAGATGGGAAAGCAGTCCTGATGGAGGCCACCACACAGTGGGAATAGGCACCCTCTAGTTCAATGGGTGAACTGTCTGTAAGCAGTTAACCTGAACCGACTAACAAAAACAAAATTGTCTATCATTTGTTGTCTTAAACAAATAATAATATAGGACATAACAATGAAAAACACGTGCCTTATCTATAATCTATTACTTTTATCTCAGCCCGTTCAACTTATTCAAACATTAAACACACATCAGCATTGCATGTTAAAAGCACCTTTACTAATGTTAGGTTATATTTCGAAATATAAGCAAATATCTTGGGAATTACAGTAATGTATACACATATTGTTCGAATCAAGGGAAAATAAATAAGTCGTAGCCTGGTAAGGCTATCTGCTTCTAGGCCTGATAACGCTACAGTTCATAACTTAGCATGCTAAAGGTAGCATGCTAAAGGTAGCATACTAACTTTTTGCTAAAGTAAGAGGAAAAAACTGATGAGATTTTGCTTACTAACATTGGTAATGTCCAATAATATTAGACATTGGATAATATCAACAGATGTTATCAGGCTGACAGCTATCCATCCATCCATTTTCTGTGCCTGCTTAATCCACTTTTGGGTCGCAGGGGGCTGACAGCTACTTTTTTAAAATCCTGACGTTAGAGTACAATAGCACCAAGCTTTAGGTTAGCGAAAACTCACCTGTTGTTTACAGGCTGCTCCAGTCTCTCCCCACAGACTTCACGCAGGGATAGCATGGCCACTTCCAAGACGTCTCTCTTGCAACACAGTATCTTGAAAGTGCCGGATAGCGTGATGCAAGATGGCTCTCCTAGCACACTATCCAGGCCTGCTTCACGGCAGCACACAGACTCCACGGCCGTTGGCATTGTGGAGCATTTACAGCATCTACACGATGAAGTGTTGCCAACTCTATCCTCGGTGCCGTGTCCGTCCAGAGCCACTGCACCTTCACAATCCTCCGCAAAAATTGTTCTATCAACCCTCTGCCTTGTCAGTGGCTCAAAGGCATAAGCCATTGGATTTGACGTCCAAAAATGTCTGCCTCGTCCTCATTTCCTCGTTCATTTCCTCGTTCGTAACTTACGTATTCTTCTATGAGACCGAAACCCAAAATCAATACAGTGACGTAGGCAGTGACGGAATATAAATTATGTTATAAATTGTGTTGTGCTTTAAAATATGTACATCTATCATATGGTCAGCATTTGTTCTAGTGTTTCATGTCCCCTTTAACGTCTCTCACCACTACTACATGTCTTCCCTAGGTCCCTAATATTGACAGACAGTGAATAAAATTATATAACATAGTATAAGGATATACCATCATATGGTAGCAATGGGAACCGGAGGGTGTGTTCCAACTATCACACTCCTCAGCCTCACTGGTAAGGTCTATTCAGGGGTACTGGAAAGTAGGGTCCGCTGGATAGTCGAACCTCAGATTCCTCGGAGGAGCAATGCTGTTTTTGTACTGGCCGTGGAACTGTGGACTAGCTCTGTACCCTAATCAGGATCCTTGAGGGTGCATGGGAGCCGGCCCAAACAATCCACATGTGTTTTGTGGACTTGGAAAAGGCATTTGACCGTGTCCCCCCCGGGAGTACTGTGGTGGGTTCTCCGGGAGTATGGGGTGTACGGGCCATTCAATCCCTGTATGACTTGTCAGAGCTTGGTCTGCATTGCTGGCAGCAAGTCGAACTCATTTCCAGTGAGGGTTGGATTCTGTCAGGGCTGCCCGTTGTCACCGATTCTGTTCATAACCTTTATGGACAGAATTCCTAGGCGCAGCCATGGTGTTGAGGGGGTCAGGATTGGTGACCTCATTATTAGGTCTCTGCTCTTTGCAGATGATGCGGTCCTGTTGGCCTCAACAGTCCGTGGCCTCCAACTCTTGCTGGATCGGTTTGCAGCCGAGTGTGAAGCAGCCGGGATGAGAATCAGCACCTCCAAATCTGAGGCCATGGTTCTCAGCCGGAAAAAGGTGGACTGCCTTCTCCGGGTCGGGGAGGAGATCCTGCCCCAAGTGGAGGAGTTCAAGTACCTCAGGGTATTGTTCACGAGTGAGGGAAGAATGGAGCGGGAGGTTAACAGGCGGATCGGTGCGGCGTCTGCAGTAATGCGGACTCTGCACCGATCCGTTGTGGTGAAGAGAGAGCTGAGCCAAAAGGCCCATGGTCATGAGCTTTGGGTAGTGACCAAAAGAACAAGCGGGTACAAGCGGCTGAAATGGGTTTCCTCTGTAGGGTGGCTGGGCTCTCCCTTAGAGATAGGGTGAGAAGCTCAGTTATCCGAGAGGAGCTTGGAGTAGAGCCGCTGCTCCTCTGTATTGAGAAGAGCCAGATGAGGTGGCTCCCGGACGCCTCCCTGGTGAGGGGTTCAGGGCAGGTCCCTCCGTTAGGAGGCCCCCGGGAAGACCCAGGATACGCTGGAGGGACTATGTCTCTCGGCTGGAACGCCTTGGGATCCCCCCCAGAAGAGCTGAACTAAGTAGCTGGGGAGAGGGAAGTCTGGGTTTCCCTGCTTAGGCTGCTGCCCCCGCGACCCGACCCTGGATAAGTGGCAGAAGACGGATGGGTGGATGGGTAACAAGTGTTTTTCCAACAGCAGCTTCTGATGATATTTGAAAGATTTGTGATGTTGCAGGTGAAGCATAGAGGATAAAGGTGACCACATTTACCACATGCCATGTGACCACATAACAACACGTAACTGCCTTCTCCGGGTCGGGGAGGAAGTAATGAGCTAACTGTCATAGCTGCCGGTCTGCTCTGGCTCTCACCCTTCCCTCTCTGCCTCACCTTCGCTGCATTCCTGATCACCCGCCCCTGCTTCTCATATGTAATCAGCAAGGTTACTTATACCACTGACTCTGAGAGACTCATTGCCAGATTGTGTGTGACTTCGCTGTCAACTTCTGGATTGTGGCCAGGCGCAGTGGGTGGCCCCCCAAACCTCTCGCCGACGCCTTTCTGCACGGGTTGGCGGACCACATTAGGGACCTACCTGAGACCCTCCACACTGGACTACATGGTCAATCTCGCCATTGAGCTGAACCAGCGACTACAGACTACTTCGTTTTCACACCTGGTTTAGTCCTCCTCTCCTAGCGGCGAGCAAGCGAGAGTTTCTGCCACCACCGACACAGCCGCTGCCACCACCGACGGCGCCCTCACCACCAGCTGCATCTACAGAGCTGGGACCTGAACCCATGCAGCTGGGCAGCTTCACTCCCAACCCTGAAGAGTGGAAACATCGTCAACAGTCCAACCTGTGCCTGTACCGCGGCTGAAAGGGGCACTTCATCTTCTCCTGTCCGGTAAAAGGGACGAACTCATCAGTAAGTCGGGAGCTATGGGTGAGTCAGACTCCCTTATCTCCTGAGCCTCGGCGGCCCCTTCTCCGTGTCTGCCTTCTTCTGCCCAGGGGCCCTCAGGAGCTGGTTGCCTTGGTCGACTCTGGAGCCGACGCCATCAGCAGGGAGGTGGCATACCAACTGGAGTTGGGCCGTGAGCCCCTGTCTCGAGCCGTTCCAGTACGGGCCCTGGATGGCCACCGGTTGGGCACTGTCTCCCACCAGACGGGCCCAATGGACATGCTGAGCATGGTGACAACGGTCTTTATGAAGCGGGACTTGCGGGGACGAGTAGAAAATGGCGTTCAACACCCCACCGGGTCATTACGAGTACTTGGTGATGCCGTTTGGCTTCTCCAATGCTCCAGCAGTCTTCCAGGGGCTTGTGATCGACGTGCTACAACTGCTAACTGCTTCGTCTTTGTGTACATCAATGATATCCTGATCTCCTCCAAGAAGGAGGACATCCGGGCGGTGCTGCTTCGCCTGTTAGAACACGCGCTCTTCGTCAAGGCTGAGAAGTGCGAGTTCCACTCATCGTCCGTCTCCTTCCTGGAGTACATGGTCTCACTGAGGAGCATCCAGATGGACCCCTCCAAGATCTTTGCGGTGCTCAAATGGCCTGTTCCCAACTTCTGAAAGCAGCTGCAGCTGTTGGGTTTTGCCAACTTCTACTGGCTCTTCATCAGGAACTACAGCTCCGTAGAGGCACCCCTCACCGCTCTCACCAGTACGAAGAGGCCCTTCGGGTGGTCACCTGAGGCCAACGCCGCCTTCCAGGAAGGAGCTGAAGGAGCAGTTCACCTCTGCTCCCATCCTCCAGATACCTGATCCAGCCCTGTAGTTTGTGGTAGAGGTAGACGCATCGAACATCGGGGTGGGGGCGGTCCTGTCCCTGGTTGGCAGGGTCGTTCATCTAGTTTCGGTTGGGGTGATGAACTAGATGAACGACCCTGCCAACCACCCTGCCAAGGACTCTCAGGTGACCACCCGGGCCATTAACATGCCAATGGTCCACAGGGCTATATTTTCAAGCTCTGCCCCAGCAAACTTAGAACTGAAGAAGCTCTCTGGAGAGAGGGCGAAACGTTTTCAAGGAAACCTTTCAGTCCAGTTGACACAGAGAAATCTACTTTGGATAACCATGACCTGGATGAGTGAGAATCTACACAGACATCCATCAATGAATGATCAAACTATCCAAGTGAATAAAGAAAAACATCATCCAGCACTAACTGGCATTAACTTTATTTAAAAACTTAATTTAAAAACTTTTGTCACAGTTTAGAGGTTGAGAACACAATAAGTGCAACCAACAATTGTGAGCTGCTAAGAACATGTGTGACATGTAACATGGAGAGAGGGCGAAACCTTTCAGTCCAGTTGACACAGAGAGATCTACTTTGGATAACCATGACCTGGATGAGTGAGAATCTACACAGACAACTTATCACAGTCAATACAAATAACCCTAAAATCCTTTTCTCCACCATTGACCTTCTAATGAACAGAAATAAGTCTTCAGGGTACCATCTGTTGCGCTATGATGGGCCTATTGCTGTGTCTCCCGATGACTCAGAACCCATTGACACCCTTTTAAATTGTATACTAGATCTAAAGTCATGGATAGCAGAGAATTTCCTTCAGCTCAATCAGAACAAAACAGAGATTTTAATTACTGGTCCTGAAGGTGAGAGAGAGAAACTTTTACCAAAGTTACAACAAACCATCTGAATCCATAAAAAAAACTTGGGTGTCATTTTTGACTCTGAGCTCAACTTTATTCCACATGTCAGAAACACAACAAAGATAGGTTTTTATCATCTTAAGAATATAACCAGAGTACACCCGTTTCTCTCTCAAGCCTACACGGAGGTCCTAATGCATGCTTTTATCTCCAGTCGTTTAGATTACTGAAATGCCCTGCTTTCTGGCCTTCCCAAAAAGATCATTTCTAGCCTCCAGCTACTTCAAAATTCAGCTGCTCGAGTGCTGACGATGACCAAGAGGCAGGCCCACATTACACCGGTCTTAAAATCTCTGCATTGGCTCCCCGTGCGTTTCAGGATTGATTTTAAGGTTCTCTTATTAGTTTTTAAATGTCTTCGTGGTCTATGTCCTTCTTATTTATGTGAGGTACTTTTACCCCATGAACCCATGCGGACCCTGAGGTCCTCTGGCACTGGCCTTTTATCCATCACAAAAGTCAGAACAAAATCCTATGGTGAGACCGCCTTTTGTTATTATGAAACAGCCTGCCGGGAACCTCAGGGCTGCAGAGACAGTCAGTGGTTTTAAGAAAGGGCTTAAGACTCATCTTTTTAGTTTAGCTTTTAAATAATGATTTAATATTAAAGTATTTTTATTATTGTGTTAATATCTTATTGTTCTTAGCACCTCCCCAACTTATTGCACCATCTTTTCTTTTATCATTCTTATCCAAATTAGTTATTATTTACTGAGGGGTTTTATGTTTTCATGTTTTTATCTTTTTATTTTATGCGTCCAATATTTAAGTCTCTCTTTTTATTATTTTGGTCCTTGGGGTGGCGCTTCCCGGGGTCTGGGGGCGGGCATCTCCCGGTATGAATGGCCCCCTAGGTTGTGCTTCCTCTCTCTTAGTGCCAAGCCTTTCTTCTTTTAGCCTTTCTTTTAACTGATTTTAAGTGAGCGTATATGTGTGTGTGTGTGTGTGTGTGTGTGTGTAATTTGTTTTAATATGTAAAGCACTTTTGTGTTGCATTTTATGCAGGAAAAGTGCTATATAAATAAAGTTTGATTTGATTTGACTTGATTTGGTGTTTGCTACAGTGGATTTACTTTTGTTAATTATTTCATGTTAGCTTTTTATCGATACTGTTTTTAGTAGTACACAAGCACCTTGGTGAAAGTTTAGTAACTGCACGATCCTCTGGGTTTTATACTTCGCTCTGTCTCTTTTGCTCTGCACAGCTGAGCTCACTGTTAGCGTGGCTAACTCCACTTCCTCTCCCACTGATTCTCCTTCTCTGATCTTCTGCAAAGTGTGTGAAATGTTTAACTACTCCTCTGCCTCCTTTAGTGAGAGTCAAGCATGTAGAAAGTGGAGCTTATTTATAGCTCTAGGTTTAGGCGAGGTTTAGCGAGCTTGAGGCTCGGCTCCGCACACGAGATAGCATCGTAGTCCCTGCAGCTAGCCAGTAGCAGTTAGCCTGTGCGGACTGGCCCAGTTTAGCTACTGTTAGCTGTTCCCCCGCAGGCCCTGAACAGCCGGGTAGTCAGGGTGGTTGGGTTGGCGGTTCGAAGAAAGTGTAGCCCGAAACAAAGGCCTGTGGTTTACCACCAACCGCTTCATGACACACCCACTGAGAAACCGACCCTGGTTATTGGCGACTCTGTTCTCTGATATGTGAAGCCGACACCAATGACGATAATTAAATGTATCCCGGGGGCCAGAGCGGTTGACATAGAAGATAACTTAAAGCAGCTGGCGAGAGATAAATGCAAATACAGTAAATTTATAATTCACATCAGCGTTAACGACGCCTGGGTACGCCAGTCGGAGATCACTAAAATTAATATGGAGTCAGTGTGTAATTTTGCCAAAACGATGTCGGACTCCGTAGCGTTATCTAGTCCCCTCCTGAATTTGGCCAGTGATGACATGTTTAGGCGCATGTCATCGCTCGTCGCTGGTTGTCACGGTGGGTCCAGAAAATAACGTGGCTTTCATAGATAATTGGGGGTTGGCATTGACTTTGTGGGAAAATTAGTAATTTTGGGGAAAACCTGGCCTTATTAGCAGAGACCGCATTCATCCCACCTGGTATGGTACAACTCTTATTTCTAGCAATATAGCAAAGTTTATTAGACAACCAACCCTCTGACAACCCAGGGTCGAGGCCAGGAGGCAGAGTCGCTGTCTTACACTCTTTTCTGCTGCTTCTGTAAGACTGCCGCCCTCCAATGAAAATAACAGTGAGATTATAAACGTTAAGAGTAACACTAAGTTTAATAATACAATAGAAGTAGTGTCAGTACCTCCTCCTCCCACAGTTCATCTAGTAAATAAGTCAATAGGTGTTAATAATAATAACCTTATAAAAATAGACACCAGTAAATACTTAGCAACAAAAAATAAAACAGTTAGATGTGGTTTGTTGAACATACGATCTATTCGGTCTAAATCTCTTCTAGTTAATGATTTAATAACAGATCATCTGTCTGATATTTTCTTTCTCATGGAGACTTGGTTGCAGGATGAAGAATATCTTAGTTTAAATGAAGCAACTCCATCAAGTCATATTAACTATTACGTTCCTCAAAGTGCAGACAGAGGAGGTGGAGTGGCAGCAATCTACCACTCCAGCCTTCAAGTTGTAGTAATTTTACTCTTACGTGTTCAGCGGGGCAGTCTTCAACACATGGAAACAAGTTGATGATTTGAGACCAAGTTTATTACAAAGCTTTGGGCTCTTTCACCCTCTCAATCAAGACACAGGCCAGAATCTGATCCTCCAGGGAAAAAGCATTGTTCTTACTTGTAATTACACTTTTAAACACTTAGATCCGCCTTAGGGGGAGGATCGCAAACATTCTCATGTTACATTATTACTTCTAGGTCCGGTTACACACACACAAAGGAAATCACTCTTTATAAAATAATACTTTGATTAAACAACTCTACAACCTTAATTATATCTAATATCACATTAATTCAGGCTTCTACATCTAACATACACACACAACTATTTTGGTTCGCTAGCTCACTGTAATTTTCCCACAAAGTCAATGCCAACCCTAAAGCTACCTGTAGCTCTTTTGAGAGTCTCACTCTCAGCCTTTCTCACCACAATTGGAAGTCATAAAAGCCACCTGTGGCTGCTTTCACACAGTTCATACCTGAGTTTTCAGATTTCTTATCTACTTTAGTGGTCAGTACAGATAAAGTCATTATAGTGGGTGATTTTAACAACCATATGGATGATGATACTGACAGTCTTAAGACGACCTTTAACTCACTGTTAGATTCAATAGGTTTCTCTCAGTTAATAAATGAACTGACACACTGTCATAATCATACTCTGGATCTGGTTCTCAGCTATGGTTTGGAAACTGAGAACCTGTTTCCACAAAACCCCCTTCTCTCAGACCACTCACTTATAACCTTTGATTTCACTCTAGCAGACCGAGCAGCACATGACAGGAATGTTTACTACAGCAGGTGTCTCTCTGAAGATACCAGAGACAGATTTGTAGCTGAAATTGCAGCGCTGCTCCCTCTAGCACCTCCTACTCGTGCAACAAATCATGCTGATCTAAATGTTACTCAGAAATGTTACTTGCAGAAATTGATTGCTTTGTCAATGACACTGCAGCCACACTGCATATAGTTTTAGATTCTGTTGCCCCACTGAAGAAGAGGTTCACACACCATAGAAGGCTGGCTCCATGGTATAACACAAATATCTATATCTTAAGCAGACATCAAGATGGATGGAGAGGAAGTGGTATTCAACGAGAGCAGCTGATTCCCAAAGCGCTCTCATGTGTGACAAATAAGAAGGCCCTCCGTAAAGCCAGAACAGCTTACTACACTTTTTAGACATTAATAGACGTAAACAAGAACAACCCGTGCTTTCTGTTTGACATGTAAACCTTGTAAACTTGTTAGCAAGGTTTACAAGGAGTCACAGCTCCTCTGAGCCTTCTATTCTTGCACCTCTTAGCAGTGAAGACTGTTGCAAATTTGGGGTCCGGGCATGTTCGTCAAAGGAACTCACAGGAAACCAGAACTGGCAAGCAAGATTTATTCTGCACAATCGACTGTGGTCTCTCTGCAACACTGTGGCAACTCACACAGACCCGCGGGGGGGCAGAAGAGTATCTCTTCCTCCGCGCACAGGCCTCTTGAACATTCGGCGTATCTGCTAATTACGTGAAGACCTTGCAGCATTGACGCAAGACGCATGATCGGCGCCGCTGTGTATGGTCTATCGCGAGTGATCCACTGCTCCATACGTGATTGTCCTTGGCGAAGTAAGATATGCGTGGGTCACGTAGACACAGGACAGAAAAATAAAGCCTTGTATGATTACATCCCTGGGGGTGGGGCACGCTGGCGAGCGCCTGGTGGCCGGGCCTTTGCCCATGGGGCCCGGCCGGGCATAGCCCGAAGGAATGACATGGGACCCTCTTCCAGTGGGCTCACCACCTGCAGGAGGGGCCAAAGGGGTCGGGTGCTGTGTGAGTTGGGTGGCGGCCGAAGGCGGGGACCTTGGCGGTCCGATCCCCGGCTGCAGAAGCTAGCTCTAGGGACGTGGAATGTCACCTCTCTGATGGGGAAGGAGCCTGAGCTGGTGCGTGAGGTCGAGAAGTTCCGACTAGATATAGTCGGCCTCACCTCAACGCATAGCAAGGGCTCTGGAACCAGTCTTCTCGAGAGGGGTTGGACTCTCTTCTACTCTGGAGTTGCCGACGGGGAGAGGCGGCGGGCAGGGGTGGCAATTCTTGTCGCCCCCCGGCTTAGTGCCTGTATATTGGAGTTTACCCCGGTGGGTGAGAGGGTAGCTTCCCTCCGCCTTCGGGTGGGGGGACGGATCCTGACTGTTGTTTGTGCCTATGGCCCCAACAGCAGTTCAGCGTATCCACCCTTTTTGGACTCCCTAGAGGGAGGACTGGAGAGTGCTCCTTCTGGGGGCTCCCTCGTCCTCCTGGGTGACTTCAATGCTCACGTCGGCAGTGACAGTGAGACCTGGAGGGGCGTGATTGGGAGGAATGGCCCCCCTGATCTGAACCCGAGTGGTGTTTTGTTGTTGGACTTCTGTGCTCGGCACAGATTGTCCATAATGAACACCATGTTCAGACATAAGGGTGTCCATATGTGCACTTGGCACCAGGACACCCTGGGCCGCAGTTCGATGATCGACTTTGTAGTCGTGTCCTCGGACTTGCGGCCGTATGTTCTGGACACTCGGGTGAAGAGAGGGGCGGAGCTGTCAACTGATCACCACCTGGTGGTGAGTTGGCTTCGTTGGTGGGGGAGGATGCCGGACAGGACCGGCAGGCCCAAACGTATTGTGAGGGTCTGCTGGGAACGCCTGGCAGAATCTCCTGTCAGGCGGAGCTTCAACTCCCACCTCCGGGAGAGCTTCACCCATGTCCCGGAGGAGGTGGGGGACATTGAGTCCGAGTGGACCATGTTCCGTGCCTCCATTGTTGAGGCGGCTGTCCGGTGCTGTGGCCGCAAGGTGGTCGGTGCCTGTCGTGGCGGCAATACCCGAACCCGCTGGTGGACACCAGTGGTGAGGGATGCCGTCAAGCTGAAGAAGGAGTCGTACCGGGCCTTTTCGGCCTGTGGGACTCCCGAGGCAGCAGACGGGTACCGGCGAGCCAAGCGGGGTGCAGCTGCGGCGGTCGCCGAGGCAAAGATCCGGGCGTGGGAGGAGTTCGGGGAGGCCATGGAAAACGACTTCCGGACGGCTTCGAAAAGGTTCTGGACCACCATCCGGCGCCTGAGGAGGGGGAAGCAGTGCATTGTCAACACTGTATATGGTGGGGATGGTGTGCTGCTGACCTCAACTCGGGATGTTGTGGATCGGTGGAAGGAATACTTCGAAGACCTTCTCAATCCCACCAACACGCCTTCCAGTGAGGAAGCAGGGCCTGGGGAATCGGAGGCGGGTTCTCTTATCTCCGGGGTCGAAGTAGCCGAGGTTGTTGAGAAACTCCTCGGTGGCAGGGCCCCGGGGGTGGATGAGATCCGTCCGGAGTTCCTTCGGGCTCTGGACGTTGTAGGGCTGTCATGGTTGACACGACTCTGCAGCGTCGCGTGGACATCGGGGGAGGTACCACTGGATTGGCAGACCGGGGTGGTGGTCCCTCTTTTTAAGAAGGGGGACCGGAGGGTGTGTTCCAACTATAGGGGGATCACACTCCTCAGCCTCCCTGGGAAGGTCTATTCAGGGGTACTGGAGAGGAGGGTCCGCCGGATAGTCGAACCTCGGATTCAGGAGGAGCAGTGCGGTTTTCGTCCTGGACGTGGAACTGTGGACCAGCTCTACACCCTCGGCAGGGTCCTAGAGGGTGCGTGGGAGTTTGCCCAACCAGTCTACATGTGTTTTGTGGATCTGGAGAAGGCATTCGACCGCGTGCCTCGGGGAATCCTGTGGGGGGTTCTCCGGGAGTATGGGGTGTCGGGCCCCCTGATACGGGCCGTCCGCTCCCTGTATGACCGGTGTCAGAGTTTGGTCCGCATCGCCGGTAGTAAGTCGAACTCGTTTCCGGTGAGGGTTGGACTCCGCCAGGGCTGCCCTTTGTCACCGATTCTGTTTATAACTTTTATGGACAGAATTTCTAGGCGCAGCCGTGGTGTTGAGGGGGTCCGGTTTGGTGGCCTCAGGATCGGGTCTCTGCTTTTTGCAGATGATGTGGTCCTGTTGGCTTCATCAGTCCGTGACCTCCAGCTCTCGCTGGATCGGTTCGCAACCGAGTGCGAAGCGTCCGGGATGAAGATCAGCTCCTCCAAGTCTGAGGCCATGGTTCTCAGCCGGAAAAAGGTGGAGTGCCTTCTCCGGGTCGGGGAGGAGATCCTCCCCCAAGTGGAGGAGTTCAAGTACCTTGGGGTCTTGTTCGCGAGTGGGGGAAGAATGGAGCGGGAGATCGACAGGCGGATCGGTGCGGCGTCTGCAGTAATGCGGACTCTGCACCGGTCCGTTGTGGTAAAGAGAGAGCTGAGCCGAAAGGCGAAGCTCTCGATTTACCAGTCGATCTTCGTTCCTACCCTCACCTATGGTCATGAGCTTTGGGTAGTGACCGAAAGAACGAGATCGCGGGTACAAGCGGCCGAAATGAGTTTCCTCCGCAGGGTGGCTGGACTCTCCCTTAGAGATAGGGTGAGAAGTTCTGCCATCCGGGAGGAGCTCGGAGTAGAGCCGCTGCTCCTCCGCATTGAGAGGAGTCAGATGAGGTGGCTCGGGCACCTAGTGAGGATGCCTCCCGGACGCCTCCCTGGTGAGGTGTTCAGGGCACGTCCCTCCGGTAGGAGACCCCCGGGAAGACCCAGGACACGCTGGAGGGACTATGTCTCTCGGCTGGCCTGGGAGCGCCTCGGGATCCCCCCGGAAGAGCTGGACAAAGTAGCTGGGGAGAGGGAAGTCTGGGTTTCCCTGCTTAGGCTGCTGCCCCCGCGACCCGACCCCGGATAAGCGGAAGAAGATGGATGGATGGATGGATGGATGATTACATCTACATCAACAATAGAACAAATCTTCATTTTGCTACAGGAAGTGTAGCAAAATGAAGAAACTCATTTTTATGAGTTTCTTCTTCTTCTCTTGACTATCGGTTCATGGTGCGGGTGGATGGGTTTGACTACCAGCTGTTTGCCACCTCCTCCGTACTGAAGTGTTTTGGCTGTGGGGAGGAAGGGCACCTCGTCAGAGCTTGTCCGAACCGCGCCGGCTCGGTCGAGGCGGGGCCACAGCAGGTTCGACGCCGGTGAAATCGGGGGAGGCGGCGTCTGCGGCAACAGCTGGGAAGCCCGTCCCGGCGGCTCGCCGGCGGACACCCGTTTCTGCGCAGCGAGAGGGAGCGGTGTGTGAGGATCAGGGGGGACACGGTGAGCACGGGAAGCACGGTGAACACAATGAGCACGGGAAGCACGGTGATCACGGGGAACACAATGAGCACGGTGATCACGGGGAACACAATGAGCACAGGAAGCACGGTGATCACGGGGAACACAATGAGCACGGGAAGCACGGTGAACACAATGAGCACGGGGAACACGATGAGCACGGGAAGCAGGGTGATCACACTGAGGTGTTTGGTAATGGGTTTAATAATAGAGATATAGAAAAGATGGTAGTAGAAGGGGCAGGTGAGGTGGTGGGTGACACAGGTGAGGTGGTAGGTGACACAGGTGAGGTGGTGGGTGACACAGGTGAGGTGGTGGGTAACACAGGTGAGGTGGTGGGTAAAATGAGTGAAACAGGTGAGGCGGCGTGCAAGGTAGGTGGTTTGGTAGGTAAGACTGAGAACATAGGTGGTAAAGGTGAGGTGATAAATGAGACAGGTGAGAAGGTGGAGATGTCAGGTGAGAGAGTGGGAAGCAGGAGCGAGATAGGTAAGGTAGGTGCGCCAGGAGGGTTGGTGGATGAGATTAGCGAGATAGGTGAGGTGGTGGAGATGGTAGGTGAGGTGGTGGGTGGCAGGAGTAAGGTAGGGCTGGGTGAGGCAGCAGGCAGGCAGGGTGAGGGCATTGCCGCTGTTCATGCTTGTGTGGTGGACCCCAGGGGGCCCAAGAGTGTGCTGGAGAGTGTGTCTATGTGTGTGTCTGCGTCTGCTCCTGCAAAGCAGCGCAGTAAACATAAAAACGTGCTGACTGCGGTGGTGGAAGGTTGTAAAGCTGGGCGGCTGGAGGCCCCAGCAGCCACCACTGCAGACAGCGACAGTGAAGCAGAAGCATACATGTCTGACTGCAGTGACGTGTCTAACATCACCACTGCTAGTCAGGAGAGCAAATACTACCCAGAAAAAATGTTCAAGCTGTTCCTTCAGCAAACTAAAGGCATTAAAGGCTTAAACATAGAAAAAATTTTCCCAGACAAACTTTTGTTCCTCAATTCGGCAAGACATGTTGTAAAAAATAAGGCCACGTCTGCGTTGACAAATCAAGAGATTTTTAGACTAAAAAAACAAATGATAAAAGTTAGAAAAGAGCTTGATTTTTAATGATCATGGTCGTCTTGATTTTATTTTTTTCTCTTATTGCCAGTGTTTTTAACTTCTCACTCAATATGGAGTCTTTTAGAGTGGGGACGTTAAATGTTAATGGCGCCAGGGTGGCAGAAAAAAGGGCTTTGGTGTTTGACACAGCACGGAGGAAAAATGTGGATGTATTATTTTTACAAGAAACTCATAGCGATGAACAGAATGCATCTGACTGGGATAAAGAGTGGGAGGGACAGGTGGTCCTGAGCCACCTTAGCACTGCTAGGGGTGGGGTGGGGCTCCTGTTCTCCAGGTCATTCACTCCTACGTCAGTGGAGGCGGAGCATGTAGTGAAGGAGAGATGTCTTTTAGTAAAGACACTTTTTGACAAACACACTCTGGTTTTTGTAAATATTTATGGTCAATGCTGCAGAGAGGAAGAGTTTTTTAGAGAAGGTCAGCACCAAGTTGAACTGCTGTGGCTTGGAGGATTTTTTAAATTTGGGTGGAGATTTTAACTACTCAGAATGAGTTTTTAGACCGCAACCATGCAGAGCCTCATCCAGGATCCCAACACGCTCTGGGGCAGCTGGTCCACTCCCATGGCCTCGTGGATGTGTGGAGGAATATGCACGCAGACTGCCGTCAGTATACATGGTCCCGTCTAGGTGAGGACAGGATTTCTATGGCCAGGCTTGACCGATTTTATTGTTTCAAGCACCATTTTAATGCTCTTAAAAGCTGCAGCATCACGCCAGCCGGTTTTACTGATCATTCTTTGGTTTTATGTCATATTCACATTCAATTCAATTCAATTTTATTTATATAGCACCTTTTACAATAAAATTGTCTCTAAGTGCTTTACAGAGGTAGAAACCCAGAGCCTGAACCCCCAGGTAAGCACAGTGGCAAGGAAAAACTCCCTTTTAACAGGAAGAAACCTTGAGCAGGACCAGGCTTACAAGGGGGAACCATCCTGCTGAAAGTTGGCTGGGTAAAGGAGGAATAAAAGAGGGAGACAGAACAGAGAGAATAAAGAGAGAGAGAGGGAGAACAGATACAATCATAAAACCAAAGAAATACAGACAAAATACAATCATAGAAATACAAACATATCATATATATACATAATACAGCATAGCAGGTTGTTATAAAGAGATGAACAGTATAGGCAGGTGCCGACAGCAGACCCTGAGTTTGCCATAGGCCAAGGTCCGTGCAGCACGAAGGCCTGGAGATGGAAGACCTGCAAAGAGAGAGGGAAAGAGAGAGAGAGAGAGAGAGGGAGAGAAGGGGGGGAGACACAGAACGGCAAGGAAGACTGGACCCAGATAATCCCGGTGAAAATAAAAGGAGGAGAAAGAAGAAGAAAAGGAGGAGAGGACGTGAGGGAGTGGTTGGTGTTGAGGAAGTGGGGAACTGCTCAGTGGATCATGTGTTTGTCCCCAGCAGCGTAGGCCTATAGCAGCATAGCTGTGCTAAAAATTGAAGAATAAGAGTCTGATGAGCCTATTCAAGCTGTAACTGTGAAAACTGACTAAACTAGATCTGTCAGCCCTACACACTTTGTTTGAGGCTAGCTATATGCTTTACTGAACAGAAAGGTTTTAAGTTTGATCTTTAAGGCAGACGTGGTGTCTGCCTCTTGGACCCAGGTTGGTAACTGGTTCCACAGTAAAGCTGCCCGATAGCTAAAAGCTCGTCCTCCCAGTCTACTTTGATGAATTCTAGGAACTACAAGTAAACCTGCACTCTGTGACCTGAGTGTTCTTTTAGGTATATACGGAACTATGAGATCCTGCAGGTATGAGGGAGATAGTCCATTTAGAGCTTTATATGTTAGAAGGAGAATCTTAAAGTCTATTCTAAATTTCACTGGAAGCCAGTGAAGAGAAGCTAAAACTGGAGAGATATGCTCCCTGGTGCTGATTCCTGTCAGAACTCTGGCTGCAGCGTTCTGTATCAGCTGCAGGTTTTTAATGGAATAATTTGGACATCCTGACAATAATGAGTTTCAGTACTCCAGTCTAGAGGTAACAAAAGCATGGACGAGTTTTTCAGCATCACTCTGTGACAGGATGCTCCTGATCTTGGCAATATTACGGAGGTGAAAGAAGGCGGTCCTAGAAACTTGTTTAATATGAGGAAGAAATGACATGTCCTGGTCAAAGATAACTCACAGGTTCCTTGCAGCTGTACTGCAGGACAAAGTAATGCCATCCAAAGAGAGAATGCTATCTGGTAATCTAGTCCTCAGATGTTTAGCTCCAAGAACAATGACTTCAGTTTTGTCTGAGTTTAAAAGAAGGAAATTGGAGGTCATCCAGTCTTTTATGTCTTTGAGACATGCCTGGAGTCTGGCTAATGGCTCTGTTTCCTCAGATTTCATGGATAGATACAACTGCGTATCGTCGGCATAGCAATGAAAATTTATGCCATGTTTCTGAATTATATTCCCTAGAGGGAGCATGTAAAGAGTGAACAGGATTGGCCCAAGCACTGAACCCTGTGGAACACCATGATGAACCTTTGTACACTCAGAGGAAACATCATTAACATGAACAAAATGAAATCGATCTGATAAGATTTAAACCAGTCCAGAGCTGTCCCTGTGATCCTAATCTCATGTTGTAGCCTTTGTAATAAAATGCTGTGATCTACAGTATCAAAGGCAGCACTGAGGTCCAGTAAAACCAGTACGGAAATAAGTCGACAGTCTGATGCCATGAGGAGGTCATTAGTGACTTTAACCAGTGCTGTTTCTGTGCTGTGATGAGCTCTGAAACCAGACTGGAACACTTCAAATAGACTATTCCTGTTTAGGTGATTAGTTAGCTGACTAACAACCAGCCTCTCAAGTATCTTAGAGATGAATGGGAGGTTGCATATCGGTCTATAATTTGCTAAGACGCCTGGGTCAAGTGAAGGTTTTTTAAGTAAAGGTCTGATAACAGCAGTTTTAAACGCCTGAGGTACATAACCTGTAGTCAAAGATAGATTGATCTGATCTAATACTGACGCCCCAATCAGAGGAAAGACATCCTTGAAAAGCTTAGTTGGGATGGGGTCCAGGAGACATGTGGTTGGTTTAGATCCATTAATGCTGGAGGTCAGCTCAGGGAGATCTATGGGCAGGAAGCTGTCCAGAGATGGATCAGGACTAGATGGGGTTGCTAACAAGGGCAGCTCATCAGTTGTCATGGAGCGACCTTGATCGATCTTTTCTCTAATGTTAGTGATTTTATTGGTGAAGAAACTCATAAAGTCTTCACTGCTAAGAGCTGCAGGAATAGAAGGCTCAACCGAGCTGTGACTCTTTGTCAACCTGGCTATGGTGTTAAACAGAAAACGCGGGTTGTTCTTATTTACATCTATTAATGAAGTGTAGTAAGCTGTTCTGGCTTTACGGAGGGCCTCCTTATATGTTAGTAAGCTGTCTTTCCAGGCGCTTTGGGAATCAGCTGATCTGGCTGAATACCACTTCCTCTCCATCCGTCTTGATGCCTGCTTAAGAGTTCGGATATGTGTGTTATACCATGGAGCCAGTCTTCTATGGTGTGTGAACCTTCTCTTCAGTGGGGCAACTGAATCTAAAACTATACGCAGTGTGGCTGCAACTGCATTGACAAAGCAGTCAATATCTGCAGGAGTAACATTTAGATCAGAATGAACTGTTGCACCAGTAAGAGGCGCTAGAGGGGGCACCACTGCAATTTCAGCTGCAAATCTGTCTCTAGTATCTTCAGAGAGACACCTGCTGTAGTAAACCTTCCTGTCATGTGCTGCTCGGTCTGCTAGAGTGAAGTCAAAGGTTATAAGTGAGTGGTCTGAGAGGAGGGGGTTTTGGGGAACAACTAACAGGTTCTCAGTCTCTAAACCATAGGTGAGAACCAGATCCAGGGTGTGATTATGACAGTGCGTCGGTTCATTTACTAACTGAGAGAAACCTATTGCATCTATCAGTGAGTTAAACGCCGTCTTAAGACTGTCAGTATCATCATCCATATGGATGTTAAAATCACCCACTATAATGACTTTATCTGTACTGACCACTAAACTAGACAGGAAATCTGAAAACTCAGCCAGGAACTGTGTATAAGCAGCTGCAGGTGGCCGATACACCACAACTAATAAAACTGGGTTTTCTGACTTCCAGCTGTGGTGAGAGAGGCTGAGAGTGAGACTCTCAAAAGAGGTACAGGTAGCTTTAGGTTTGGGATTGACTTGAAGGCTGGAGCGGTAGATTGCTGCCACTCCACCTCCTCTGCCTGCACTTCGAGGAACATGATAGTTAATATGACTTGATGGAGTTGCTTCATTTAAACTAACATATTCTTCATCCTGCAACCAAGTCTCCGTGAGAAAGAAAATATCAGACAGATGATCTGTCTGATATCATCAGATATATATATATATATCATTAACTAGAAGAGATTTAGACCGTAGAGATCGTATGTTCAACAGACCACATCTAACTGTTTTATTTGTTTCTGAGTGTTTACTGCTGTGTATTTTTATAAGGTTATTATTATTAACACCTCTTGACTTATTTACTAGATGAACTATGGGAGGACGAGGTACTGACACTACTTCTATTGTATTATTAAACTTAGTGTTACTGTGAGCGTTTTTAGTTTTATTGTTATTTTTATTTTTATTGGAGGGCGGCAGTTTTACAGAAGCAGCAGAGAAGCGTGTAAGACAGCGACTCTGCCTCCTGGCCTCGACCCTGGGTTGTCAGAAGGTTGGTTGTCCAATGAACTTTGCTATATTGCTAGAAATAAGAGCTGCACCACCCCGGGTGGGATGAATGCGGTCTCTGCTAATAAGGCCAGGTTTTCCCCAAAAAGTCTCCCAATTATCTATAAAGGCCACGTTATTTTCTGGACACCACCGCGACAACCAGCGACGGAGCGATGACATGCGGCTAAACATGTCATCACTGGCCAGATTCGGGAGGGGACCAGAGAACGCTACGGAGTCCGACATCGTTTTGGCGAAGTTACACACCGACTCCATATTAACTTTAGTAATCTCCGACTGGCGCAGCCGGGCGTCGTTAACGCCAACATGAATGATAATTTTGCTGTATTTGCGCTTATCTTTCACCAGCTGCTTTAAGTTTCCCTCTATGTCGCCCGCTCTGGCCCCCGGGATACATTTAACTATGGTCTCTGGTGTCGGCTTCACGTAGCGAAGAATAGAGTCGCCAATAACCAGGGTCGGTTTCTCAGTGGGTGCGTCACTGAGTGGGGAAAAGCGGTTTGCGACATGAAGCGGTTGGTGGTAAACCACGGGCCTTTGTTTCAGACTACGCTTCCTTCGAACCGCCACCCAACCACCCTGACTACCCGGCTGCTCGGGGGCTGCGGAGGAACAGCTAACAGTAGCTGAACTGGGCTGGTCCGCACAGGCTAACTGGTGCTGGCTAGCTACAGGGGCTACGTTGCTATCTTGTGTGCGGAGTCTCGCCTCAAGCTCGCTAAGCCTCGCCTCTAGAGCTATAAATAAGCTACACTTTCTACACGCTTGACTCTCAGTAAGGGAGGCAGAGGAATAACTAAACATTTCACACACTTTGCAGAACACCGGGGGAGAAACGGTGGGAGAAGTGAAGTTAGCCATGCTAACAGTGAGCGCAGCTGTGCGGAACGAAATAGACAGAGAGCGAAGTATAGAACCCAAAGGATCGTGCAGTTACTAAACTTTCACCAAGGTGCTTGTGTACTACTAAACAGGATAAACAAAAAGCAACAAATAATTAACAACAGTAAATCCACCGTAGCAAACACCAGGAGAAGTGAACAAGTAGGAACAGGAAATGACGCGATACGTTACCGACATCAAGAATGTTTTACCGAAGAGCGCTTACTGGCATTTTAATTCTGCTTTGACTTTTGATAGAGGTTTTAGGGATGCTCTAATCTACTTTTGGACTTGTTTTAGACACAGAAAAACCGATTTTACGTGTCTTAGGCAGTGGTGGGACCATGGGAAGACAGAAATCAAGCTCCTGTGTCAGCAGTATACTCTCAACGTCACACGCGACACCTGCAGATCTATTGAAGAGTTGGAGAGCGAGATCGTGGACTTGGAGACATTGAGTGCTTCCACAGACAATCGAGGATATATTAAAAGCCTCAAGTCCAAAAAAATAGCTTTAAAGGACCTGCTGGGTACCAAAGTGCAAGGTGCACTGGTCCGGTCATGGGTCCAGAACATCGTGGAGATGGATGCCCCTTCTGGCTTCTTCTTCGGCCTGGAGAAGCGACACGGTCAGAGGAAACTTATTCACTCTTTGCTTTCTGACACGGGGCAAGAACTGACTGAACCTGGCCAGCTCCGGCAGCGTGCTACTGGTTTTTATTCTTCCCTGTTCTCAAGTGAGTACGAGGAGAGGGAGGAGCTGTTTGAGGAGTTCTGTGGCGGGCTTCCTCAGGTCTCAGAGGCAACAAGCGACCAACTGGACAGGCCGCTCTCAGAGTCGGAGCTGCACGCCGCTCTAATGGCAGCTCCTCAACTTTGTTTCTGGCACAGCAAAGCTGGCCATTTATGTGTCGCGGAGAAACAAAGTTGAGGAGCGTGCAGGTCAGGACGCAGCCTCAGTGTGGCGCTGCAATGTCAGATGCAGGCTGAGGCTCGAGTTTAGTTTTTATAAAATGTCAAATGATCTGCAAGCTTTTATTGATACCTGGTGTTGTCATGATGTTTTGTGCTCTGTTGCCAACAATTCGCAATTTTCTATTTTAAATAACTAACTTATGTATTTACTGTAAATTGTAAATAAAGTGTTTTGTAAAAATCTAAATCTTCTTCTTCTTCTTCACCAATAAAATCACTAACATTAGAGAAAAGTTTGATCAAGGTCTCTCCATGACAGCTGATGAGCTGCCCTTGTTAGTAACCCGTCTATTCCTGATTCATCTCTGGACAGGTTCCTGCCCATACACCTCCCTGAGATGACTTCAGTTTTAATGGATCTAAACCAACCACATGTCTCCTGGACCCCATCCCAACTAAGCTTTTCAGGGATGTATTTCCTCTGATCGGGGCCTCAGTATTAAATCAGATCAATTTATCTTTGACAACAGGTTATGTACCTCAGGCATTTAAAAATGCTGTTATCAGACCATTAATTAAAAACCTTCACTTGATCCAGGTATCTTAGCAAACTGTAGACCGATATCCAACCTCCCATTCATCTCTAAGATACTTGAGAGGCTCGTTGTAAGTCATCTAACCGATCACCTAAACAGGAACAGTCTATTTGAAGTGTTTCAATCTGGTTTTAGAACTCATCATAGCACAGAAACAACACTGGTTAAAGTCACTAATGACCTCCTAATGGCAACAGATCGTGGACTTGTCTCCGTACTTCTTTTACTGGACCTCAGTGCTGCCTTTGATACTGTAGATCACAGCATTTTATTACAAAGACTAGACTAGTTTAAATCTTATCTATCAGATCGATTTCATTTTGTTCATGTTAATGATGTTTCCTCTGGGTGTACAAAGGTTCATCACGGTGTTCCACAGGGTTCAGTGCTTGGGTCAAACCTGTTCACTCTTTACATGCTCCCTCTAGGAAATATTATTCAGAGACCCGGCATAAATTTTCACTGCTATGCCAATGATACACAGCTCTATTTATCCATGAAACCTGAAAAAACAGAGCCGTTAGCCAGACTCCAGGCATGTCTCAAAAAAAAGACTGGATGACCTCCAATTTCTTACTTTTAAACACAAACAAAACTAAAGTCATTGATAATCTAGTCCTTAGATGTTTAGGTGCAAGAACAGATAGTATTCTCTCTTTGGATGGCATTACTTTGTCCTCCAGTATGACTGCAAGGAACCTGGGAGTTATCAACCAGGACATGTCATTTCTCCCTCATATTAAACAGGTTTCTATGACCACCTTCTTTCACCTCCGTAATATTGCCAAGATCAGGAGCATCCTGTCACAGAGTGATGCTGAAAAACTCGTCCATGCCTTTGTTACCTCTAGACTGGAGTACTGAAACTCATTATTGTCAGGATGTCCAAATTATTCCATTAATAACCTACAGCTGATCCAGAACGCTCCAGCCAGAGATCTGACAGGAATCAGCAAAAGGAAGCACATCTCTCCAGTTTTAGCTTCTCTTCACTGGTTTCGAGTGAAATCTAGAATAGATTTCAAGATTCTCCTTTTAACATATAAAGCTCTCAATGGACTATCTCCATCATACCTGCAGGATCTCATAGTTCCGTCTATTCCTAAACAAACACTTAAATCACAGAGTGCAGGTTTACTGGTAGTTCCTAGAATTCCTAGAATATGGCACAGAAGATCAAATGACACAGAAAGGCGGAAAAATGTTAGGATCCGGCTTGCCGGCCCTTTAAGGTATGTGTGGGTTGCCTTGCTTTCTCCCTGCAGAGGGCGTGGGTTCCCAGGATCCAGCAGGGGCTGCACACCTGTTGCTGATCAGCTCATCAGCGGCTGATATGAGGAGGCTGCCAGCTGGATCGTTGCCTGACGTGAGAGTTTGTTGTTTGCTCGTGCTTCACCAGACTTTGTGTTTTGTGTGAACAGTATTTTTCCTCTGGTTGGAGCGTTTTCTGTTTTCCCCATGTACACCCAATAAAGGGTTGATTTTACTTTTGGAACACCTGCCTCGTGTCTGCGTTTGGGTCCTCAACACACTGTACCATAACAAGAAATGAGTCACTTGTTTGTTGTTGGTGTACAGTTGGTCACCATAAAAAAGCAGTGAAAGCAAAGAGAGAGCCAAAAATAGACTGGGAGGACAAACCTTTAGGCAGCTTCACTATGGAACCAGTTGCCAACCTGGGTCCGAGAGGCAGACACCACGTCTACCTTTAAGATCAAACTTAAAACCTTTCTGTTCAGTAAGGCGTACTGTAAAAGTGTGTAGGGTTGATAGATCTAGTTACAGTCAGTTCTCACAGCTACAGGTAGAATATGCTCATTAAACTCTTATATTTCAATTTTTAGCATAGCTATGCTGATGCAGGCCTATGCTGCTGGGGACACAAACATGATCCACTGAGCAGTTCCCCACTTCCTCAACACCAATCACGCCCTCTCCTTTTCTTTTCACCGGGATTATCAGTGTGTCCAGTCTTGCTGTTTTGTGTCTCTCTCCCCCTCTTCTCTTTCTCTGTATCTTTCTGCAGGTCTTCCATCTCCAGACCTTCATGCTGCATGGACCTCGGCCTCTGACAAACCCAGTGTCCACTGTCAGCACCTGCCTATGCTGTTCCCGTTTTTATTAAAGCCTGCCTATACTGTTCCTCTTTTTAAAACAACCTGCTATGCTGTATTATGTATATATGTACTATATATATAATGTCTGATATGTTTGTATTTCTGATTGTATTTTGTTTGTATTTCTATGATTCCATGATTGTATCTGTTTCTCCCTCTCTCTCTATTCTCTGTGTCCTGTCTCCCTCTTCTTTTCCTCCTTTACCCAGCCAACTTTCAGCAGGATGGTTCCTCATTGTAAGCCTGGTCCTGCTCAATGTCAATGTTTCTTCCTGTTGAAAGGGAGATTTTCCTTGCCACTGTGCTTACCTGGGGGTTCAGGCTCTGGGTTTCTGCCTCTGTAAAGCACCTAGAGACAATTTTTATTGTAAGAGGTGCTATATGAATTGAATTGAATTGAACTGAGGGGCCTGCAATACCTTATGGATTGGGAGGGCTATGGTCCTGAGGAAAGATCGTGGGTTTCAGCATGAAACATCCTGGACCCCCAGATGGTCCGGGAGTTTCACCGGCAGCATCCCAACCAGCCGGCTCGGCTGCCCCAGCCCGCATCCTAGCCAGCAACCATTTTTATCCCCTGGGTCGGGGGTGGGTCGCCGGCCTTCAGTTTGGGATGTCAGGAGACATCTCTTGAGCAGGGGGGGTTCTGTCACAGCTGCCGGTCTGCTCTGGCTCTCGCCCTCCCCTCTCTGCCTCACCTGCACCACATTCCTGATCAGCCGCACCTGCTTCTCTTCTGTAATCAATAAGGTTACTTATACCACTGAGTCTGAGAGACTCATTGCCAAATCGTGTGTGCTTTCATGTCGCTCGTTCCAGTGTTATATTTGTGGATTGATTTCTGGATTTGGACTCTGCCTGTATTTGACCTGATTCTGCTGCAACATCCTGGTAAACCTGACTGCCTGTTCTGTATCCGACTACGAGGTTGCCTGATCCTCTGCTCATCTGTCTGTAATAAAACTTGGTTTTATTCAACGTTTGTGTCGTTCTTGGGTCCTACACGGAAACCTGACACATACCTAAATGTAAAACAAGATATAACATTAAAAGTATCAATTAAGAGTTGAAGTAAATGAAAGTTTTGAACATTTTCCCTTCAGAAACTCTACAGTAATGAGAAGAAATAATTAAATAGATGGAACAAACAAGTATTCCTTTTATCCTTGGGTCCTAAGTATACATTGGAAATTGTAGTATTAAATATATTATATATTACTACATATTGAGTACCAAAATTTTCCTCAAAAAGAAAGCTATGTTAGGATGTGTTCTGGTACTTGCTACATGAGTAACAAAATACTCATTCACCTAGCAAAGGGCATTTTTGAGACGTGATGATTTTTGGCTGGTCCTAACAAATTCAAAGGACTGTTTGGGGCTTAAGACTTGGTTTTAAGGTTGGGACTTGAATTGGGTTTAGGTTAGGGTTAAAGTCAGGGTTAGGGTCAGAAGGTTAGTGCTATGGTAAGGGGCTAGGTTATGGCCTATGAAAGTCTACACTGCTAGGCTGCATTATGTTTATGAAAGTCCTCGCAAAGATAGAAGTACAAGGATGTATGTCTGGACCATAAAAAAGAGTAAAATACTAGAATAACCATCACAACAATGAAGTTGTCCCAACCATGTTTTAATAATGTAGCGTTAGTTCTTAATTTATTAAACTTAGTTAATTAAAATATGTATTATATGTATGTTTATGTATGTATTACTATGAATTTTAATATTTTAATTTTTGAAGGAAATTCACCCTTTAAGCAATTTTGATCAATTTGTTTTGGTGTGGGAAACACATTGACAGTCACCTAAAGACAAAGCCATGGAAATTCCTTCATGTGTATGGAAATATAGAGAGTAATTTAAGTGTATATCAAAGTTTTCTTATGATAAAAGATAAATGATATCTTTTGAATTGCTAAGTTACTGGCTGGATGTCCACTGCACCCCGTCCCTGCTGTCAAGGATTCTCCCTGCTCTAGAGTTCATCCTACATTGCTCTTTTTATCTGTGCATGCAAATGATGTGACCTCTAAGTGTTGGAGTGTAAGCAGAGATAAATCAGATGCACATCATGTAATTCAAATGTATTCAGGAGAAGAAAAACAAAGACAAAGAATTGCAGAGAGAAACTATGGCCTAAGATGAAAACAGAAAAGCTCTGCTTGCAACTGATAGTTCTATAATCTTCACACTTGGATGTTTATAAATTTTACTAATTTATGTGATATATATTGTCTGGGGAAACAAAGTAAGCTATGGGTTTTGTTGCAATCCCTCTGATCTTTGCATTTTATTTGCAGAAACCCATTTATGGTGAGAGTTTTCATCTTACATACACATTCAGACTAAATCCTTTGCAATTTAACCTACTGCAAATAAAGTTCTAATAAGGCACTTTCTGAAATTACAACATATCAATGACGCAAATATCTGTTTCAAAATTTGTCATATATGATGGAAATCCCAGAGACAAGAATAGGCAGCACTATACCATTAAAAATTTTTTAATAACTCATTAGAATAACACCAAAATAATTCTTTTTATCACTATTTTAATGACACCTATCCTTCACAGCTGTCTGCATCTGTGTTTTAGGATTTAAGAGTTTGAATGAAAGAAATACAGTAAATGTTTCCACACCTTCCTGTTTTTGCCTTGCAGCAGAAGTGTTTGCTAGACCTCAGCTGTGTAATGACAGAACACACATTACCGTACAGATATACACAATCTAAATGTTGAAAAAAATAAAAACCAGCCGTTGATTCCTCTCTCAGTAGGTTCAGGCGTGATTAATGCATGTAGCCATTGTGTCTTTTTACCTTGTACTCATTTTAGTCCGCAACAACTCCCCTCACTGATGGAAAACAGGTGTTAGTGTATTTAGGCAAGATTTTTTTTCCCATTTGGGGCAGTGTAGAAAATATGCTCCAAGGATCTATTTCATTATGGTGCTAACAGCTTAAATTTCCACTTAAAACTACCTGTCACACAACTATCAACACAACCAGTGGAACATCTCCCAGGAACACTGAAGGATCTGTTTGTGTGTACTCTCTGTCAATGGATCTGCTGAGGTATTCCCAAGAAATCGGAGTTTCTCCACCTCAATGAACAGGAATAATGAGTTGCTGGTCCACTGAGAGAAGGGACAGTACTTCTTGTCTCGCTGTCCTCAGTTCTGCCCTTATATGCCAATTACCATACAGGTACACACCACCAGCAACCACACTGTTAATCTCATAACTGCCTGCAATTTACCAATTAATTTTGAGGATTTAAGTCATTATTTCATTAGCTACTTAAAATAATGTATTTGAAGAATTAGAATGCTTGTACAAGGGTGATTCACTTTAATTAAACACTTTACCAACTTTGGCAAAAGTCCCAAGTCCCGAATGTGATTATGCTTTTCTGTTTTTATCATTTGTATTGATTTTGCACATTGTTATGCCAATCTCTGAATTTATCCACTGCAAAGCATTAGCAGCAGAGGTGGAGGGAGACTTTTCCATTACCACTGAGATTGTCTGGGATATCTAACCAATATCTTTTTGAGAGGCTTGCATCTGAAACTATCCCCTTGCCCAACCATCATTTTCCAAGAAGCGTGTTCCTTCTTTTCTGTGCAGATAAATAAAATAAGAATTTTAATGAACATCTGATGCTGTAACATGCTGTCTCAGATTTATACTTAGAATATAGACATTATCAAAATGAACCTTCAGTCTTGCAAATAATTGTTGAGCTTTTTAAGTCATTTATAATATAAATAACTGATAAGAAAACCATAATAATAAAGACAATAATTTTGGTTACTGAATTTTTAACCAATTTCTTTATAGTGTACATTTTTGGAGTATTTATTGGTTTATTTTGATGCTATAATGGAAAGACCAGGGGCAATTTTTCCTTATTGTGAAATTGTTTAATTTCTTTTGCTTACTCTGATTTAATTTGTTTTTTGTTCCATGAAATGTTCTTTATCAGGAACAATTTGATGCAATCTAGAGCAAAAGTGTGTAAAGTTTATATTGTTTATCTTAACATTCGCATTTAATGTTTTAACTATAAATATCATTTTAATCTAATACCTGAAAATAAAATAGTCCATTTGGGACAAACGTGCATACTGGTATATTTGAAAATTGTCACATATTCCAGTCTTTTGGAAAAAGGGAACTTTAGGACATCATGATATAAGGATACTCGCAAGGATCATTTCGGTCTGGGTGAGATTTGCGTACAGAGAAAGATTGAACTTTCTAATTGTACTGTTATTTAATTACAACTCCTTTGGCCAACTGCAAATGCAATAACTGATATTAAATGTTTTCAATGGATTGTCGTGATGTGAAATCTTGCCTGCCACAGCTCTTGATGGAATAATGTATCTAGATTGCTTGATAAAAAAATGATTTTTGTTGCACTCAACATTGGATTTACTTCAAATGATTAACTAAAGCCTTTATGTTAGTACATTAGCCGTGTCTTTAAGGGCCATTTTAGCCAAGCCGTTTGCGTTGGACCCGCATTATACAGGTTGTCAAATATGCATTAGTGAGAATGTTGATGGTTAATTATGAGTCCATCAAAATTATTGAGTTGTATTTATTTATGTTTATTTAAAAAGCTAAACAGAAGGGAGACCGTGGTCATAAAGACGGTTGAAACTGGTTTGAACATTTTAATCCTTTGACAGCAAACACTACACCATTTCATGCCTGCTGGTTGTAAGAACGATTTCAACAGACACATGATGTTGCATAAACTCATATGGGTTATACCCACATCATCAGATAGCAGCTATCATTTCTAATTTGGAATATACCTTTTTTTTTTAACAGAGACAAAACCATTAACTGTCAGAGTTTGTGCTAACTGGCTTTCTGGTGTTTAACAGATTCACTATAATTATTACTTTTTGTTCTTCCTCAACACCTTTTTAAAATATAGTATTCGATATTATTAACCATTGTTCAACGTTTGACAAAAGAGTCACCAAATATTTTATATACCTAACAATTTTAATGAGCACTACAGTACACAAATATCACATATTGGCTACAACATGGTTCGACGGCAGTATGACTGAATGTAGAGCCATTAGGGAGGTGAGCAGACAGCTCATGTCTGAAGTGGAGCAAATAATCCAGATTTCATGAAACTGTCAGAATTCCCATCACTACATGGTAGGCCAGAGAAGGAAACAGCACATGAAGCATGTCAGCCAAATGTAATGGAACCTGAACTCATCATGCAGCGGGGAAACACACTGGAGAATTCGCTGGAGCTCCACAACAGAGCAGGTTTACAGAGCAGCGGCTCAGCCACACAGAAGAGACCCGCATGGGGGTACACAGAACAATGCATTTGTGCTGGGTGGAGATTATAATACTGTCCAATTTTAGGAACATGTGACATAAACAGACGCGTGCCACCGACCGACTGCAGATTTCAGCCTGGAAGTGGAGGACATTGTGGAATGTGTGCTGTGATTATGGCCTGAAAACAAGACAATAGATTTGCCTTGTTCTTTCTAAATATCTGTCTGAAAACCATCACATTTCACTTCTGTCTTCACAAATCCTGCATTGTTCTTTGATCCTGTGGAGTTGGAACTTTCTCCAGCACTTTGGGTAAAAACAAAGGTGATGCACAAACAAACCAAGTGAGTGTGGTTTCATTCTTTCAAAGTTTAGAGACTGTTTTTAGACAGTTTTTACAGCATTTTTTTCTTTATTGTAAGCTGAAAAAATAGTCAGACATCTCAGATCACAAAATAGTTTAGTGACAAATAAAACAGGCTACCTTTCTCTTTAGACAACATTTATTTTTCAGTAAGGACTAAATGGAGTCAGACTCAAAGCTATGAAGAATGTTGAAGAAAGGAACAATGTCTTCATTCCTGAACTTTCTTTGTTACCAAGTATGGAATCACTGTGGTTGGTATCACAAACAAAATAATACAATGATAATACAATGACAAGCCTGACATAGTCTGATAAAAGCCTCCCGTGCACAAACACAGTGACTGCTTCGCTCCTCCTGCACCCACTATCTGTGGGACTCTTGCAGCGACACAGCATTCCTCATTAAATCTTATTATTTTAATTGCTATGAAGTTTCTCAGTAAACGTGTTGAAAATCACAGAAGTAATGTTTAGCTGATAGTCGAGTCCTTGCAGGCAGCATGAAAAAGGCAGACGGAGGAGGGTGGAAGCAAACAAGCAAAGCAGCGGAGCATTCTGTTTTCTCGCAACTGTTCAAGGTGCATGTCTTCTGGTGACAAAACTGGCGTTAGATCATCTCCGACACCCCCAGCTGCCCCAGAGAAAAGGGGGCCTGCCTTAAACAATGCGTGAAGGTGTGACGCCTGGTGTGGGCATGGTGAGTTAATGATTTGAAAGCACTTGGGGGCAAATGTTTGGGGATTGTGTGTGTGTGTCCTACATCTGTGTGTGTGTGTGGTGGCGTCATCAGCTTGTTATTGAAAGGTGGCAAACTAAGTGTGTCAATGCAGTTAACATAACCTAGGAGTAACAAATCATCACAACATACTCCAGTCAAGCTGACAGACTGCTGCACCCTGATGCATGCACGCGAGATGTCTAATTAGACGCGTTCTTTAAAACATCTGTAAGAGCTTTCATTGGGCACCTCACAATGTAAACCGTGGCTGTGCATTTGTGGAGGGACGTGAGTTCCACTCTGCCATCACTGTTGCTAAGTTTACTGGTATTACTGATATGAAGAATTACTACAGCGAATGTCTTTACTAATATTTTTAATAACCATCGCAATTATCCATCCCCATCCATTTTCGTCCGCTTATCCGGGGTCGGGTCGCGGGGGCAGCAGCCTAAACAGGGAAGCCCAGACTCCCCTCTCCCCAGCTACTTCATCCAGCTCTTCCGGGGGGATCCTGAGGTGTTCCCAGGCCAGCCGAGAGACATAATGTGACCATCGCAATTGTGAAGGAAATAAACACGCAATGATAGAGCCATTAGCGGTATGTGGGAGGTCATACTGGAAAATTGCCTGCAATGCCCTTTTTAGTGCTGATATTAGATCGTGAGAGCTCATGCAGACATTTAACAGTTCTGCTCCATTCAAGGGCTGCTGCTCATTTCTCCCATTCTTTCATTTCACACTCATCACTTGAAAGAAGAACTGGTTTTACACCATGCCAGATTTGTGCTCTGAGGAGCAAGAACTGAGAATTGATCTCTGAGGAGCTGTGTATGCAGGCAGACAACAGGACCCGCTCTGGACGTTCTGAATATGAAGTCTCCTTGTTGGTTAGCAGGTACTGTATGACGCTGAACAGAATGATTATTTTGATCACAACACATGTTTTGGCACCTGCTAAATCTGTTTCGATGTCTGAACATCACAAAGTCTATTAGCAATGATTTCTGTGTATGGTAATTTCCCTTCAGCCATACTCTACATGAATTTTAATGACATGTTGTTTTGCCATTTTTCTTTACCTTGACTCAACTAACAAAATGCAATATATTTCCCGTTTGGAGATCATTCACACAGTACAACATAAACACAAACTGCAAATGTAGCTGAGTCTTTAACAAACCACCATGTAAGAGGGTCAGAGTCTATTTTTGATCATGTCATCTGTGAGACCAACTCCACCCAAAGTATATGATCAGCTGACCGCAGATCGACTGTGCAAAGAAACGGAATTACAAGCAGCCTACTGCCAGTCTCTTTATTTCATCAACAAGTTCAAACCATTTTTTTCCATGGATAGAGAGCCTCTGAGACTTCTTAGCAATAGCAGTCAAAGAGATGGAAGACAGAAGTCTCAGAGTGACCGAAGGGACAATAGTTGGCCAGCAACTCTTGGAGCAGGACCACAGCAATATATGTCTGGATCCCGCATTAGTCAAATGGCTGTTGCCATGTGCAGATTAAGATTAGGATACATTCATCAATCCAGCAGTGGACGTAAATGCATTACAACTCAGGAGTAAACAAGGCTGTGGTGGGGTGGTTGTATCAATATGTATAATTAAGAGGATGCCATGGAACAGCCATCAATCACCTGGCCATTACTAAGTACATACACAATCCATCGTCTAATCACGCTCATACTTGCAAACCTAATCAAATTCCTTTTCATTCTATTATTGTTATTAACACTATTATGTACTGTTTTTTTATTTCTTCCTTTGTGACAATTTGTCTGTGGGTGTAATGTTAATAATCTCCATTATCACTGGAAACCAGATTATGTTTCCCGGGCAGCATGGTTTCTTTGTGACAACCCATCTTTGAAATTGCAAAAAAAAAAAAAAAATAGTACATTTAAGGCATTTCAAGATTGAAAATGTTGTCAGTACTCTTCAATTGTAATCCCTTTATCAAATAAACATGTCGCCACAAAAGGACAAGAACTGGGAAGGGAGTGGAGGGTTGTAGGAGTGCTGAGGACTAACCCAAGAAAGTGTTGTTAAAGTGTAGATCTTACATGGTTGTTGGAAAAGTCTGCAAATCAATATATTATTGCAAGTTTTTTTCTCTAAATTGAAAAAGTAGAATGTTAGTTAAACTCAAAGTAGAGCAACTGCACGAATTATAACGGGTCACTGCTATTTAACACACCTCTGCAGTAGATATTGTGATAATAGCAGGTAGGTTATATAGGCTGGATTATCATTTTTTGCCCAATAGTAGATATCCTTTGCTATGTGGAGCTGATTAACCTGTTGTGTCATTTTTTTTAGCTGGCTGTTCAAACAGAATTCTGAGGAAGACAAGAAGTCATGTTAAGGTACGTCACACTTTTAATCAGCACAATAAAAATAAAAATGTCATAACTCAGGTGAGGTCCGTATGAGTTCAAAGTAAAGCTATCACGCTGACCTTTCCGTGATAACAGTCTTATGTCATACATGATTTTACCTTTCACATAAAAGAAGGCAGAGAAAACAGCTGTGATGGATCATTACAGAATAACAATGGACATCTACTCCTACTCAGTGAGATTGCATGCTGATCTGATGAAGGCCCAGTTGGGGTAGTGGCATGCCTTCAGTGCTTCCTCCATGTGTTTGCTATCTTTTTTATTAGCCTCTGCCTCAGAGGAAACACTCTCTGCTCAGTGCTGCAATGTTCTGTTTACCCCAATTTGTGCGAGTCAAAGAGGTGAAAACAGCACTGGTCCATGTGTCACTTTTACTCCGTTAATCTGCTGACCTCTCGATCTTTTTTGTCGACCGAGTTGGTGAGGACTGTACTTATGTGACCAAATTGGCACCAATGTACTGAAGTCAGCATGTCAGTGTCTCCTCTGTGAATGAGCTGAGAGTGAGTGTTCCAAGTAGACATGGGGGAGCCAGTGGCACAACCATGTTTTCGTCTGTGAAACCCCTTTCTGTAATCGACATAGATTGTAGAAAGGCAGCGTTCCAGCAAACTATGAAGACATATCTTGCTTCCATCATCTTCTGACACTCTCCGCTGCCTCTGTTGTTACTGATAATAGATCTGTATGGGGCTCCCTAGACCCACTGGAGCATCCCTGCTGGAACGTCTCCCTTTGTCGGCTGGCAGAATCTGGTAATGGTTCCGGCTCAGTGATTTCTCTCTTTTCTTGGATAATGATATTCAAAAAAATTATTTTTTATTTCTTTTGCATTGAAGAAGAATGTTGATACTTGAATCCTGAACGTTTTTTTTTTTTTCCAGTTCAGATTGCGTCACACGGTAACGTATCCAAAAGCAAAACCAACCGTTTATGGGCGTACAAGAGGAATAACTCTCCGAATGGAGGAAAAATCGGCCATCATAAAAAACTCAACAAATCCAAATCTTCACGGGGAGGCCGTGCCGCAGGCTCCGGACCGGCCTCAGCCTGGGACTCTGGGGCAACCTTTTCTTTGGCAACGACCTCAGAAAGAGCTTCTGCCTTCTCGGGGGTAACCTCAGCCACGGGCTCAGGAGCAGCAATCGGCTTCAACAGGGGCAGCATTAGCTTCAACAGGGGCAGCCTTAGCCCAGGGCTCAGGAACAGCTTCAGCTTCAACAGGGGCAGGGACTTCTGTAAGACTGCCGCCCTCCAGTAAAAATAACAATGAGATTATAAATGCTAAGATTAACACCAAGTTTAATAATACAATAGAAGTAGTGTCAGTACCTCGTCTTCCCACAGTTCATCTAGTAAGTAAGTCAAAAGGTGTTAATAAAAATAACCTTGTAAAAATACAGTAAATACAGTACAGTAAAACAACAAATAGAACAGTTAGATGTGATTTGTTGAATATATAATCTCTTTGGTCTAAATCTCTTCTAGTTAATGATTTAATAACAGATCATCTGTCTGATATTTTCTTTCTCACGGAGACTTAGTTGCGGGATGAAGAGTATGTTAGTTTAAATAAAGCAACTCCGTCAAGTCATATTAATTATCACATTCCTTGAAGCGCAGGCAGAGGAGGTGGAGGGGAAGCAATCTACCATTCCAGCTTTCAAGTCAAATCCCAAACCTAAGCTACATGTAGCTCTTTTGAGAGTCTCACTCTCAGCTTTTCTCACCACAAATGAAAGTAGAAAAGCCAGTCTTATTAGTTCTGGTGAATCGGCCACCTGCTTACACACAGTTCCTAGCTGAGTTTTCAGGTTTCTTATCTAGTTTAGTGGTCAGTAGAGATAAAGTCATTTTAGTGGGTGAGTTTAACATCCATATGGATGATGATACTCACAGTCTTAAGACAGTGTTATATTCAGTAGGTTTCTCTCTGACACACTGTCATAATCACACTCTGGATCTGGTTCTCACCTATGGTTTAGAAACTGAGAACCTGTTAGTTGTTCCTCAAAACCCCCTCCTCTCACACCATTCACTTATAACATTTGATTTCACTCTAGCAGACTGAGCAGCACATGACAGGAAGATTTACTATAGCAGGTGTCTCTCTGAAGATACCAGAGACAGTTTTGTAGCTGAAATTGCAGCGTTGCTCCCTTTAGCACCTCCTACTGGTGCTACAGATCATACTGATCTAAATGTTACTCCTGCAGAAATTGATTGCTTTGCCAATGACACTGCAGCCACACTGCGTATAGTTTTAGATTTGGTTGCCCCACTGAAGAAGAGGTTCACACACCATAGAAGACTGGCTCCGTGGTATAACGCAAATATCCAAACCCTTAAGCAGGCGTCAAGACGGGTGGACAGCTAGTGGTATTCATCCAGATCAGCTGATTCCCAAAGCGCTTGGAAAGACAGTTTATTGACATATAAGAAGGCCCTTCGTAAAGCCAGAACAGATTACTACACTTCATTAAACAGGTTTTGTTAAACAGGTTTCTAGGACCGCCTTCTTTCACCTCCGTAATATTGCCAAGATCAGGAGCATCCTGTCACAGAGTGATGCTGAAAAACTCGTCCATGCTTTTGTTACCTCTAGACTGGACTACTGCAACTCATTACTGTCAGGATGTCCAAATTATTCCATTAAAAACCTGCAGCTGATCCAAAACGCTGCAGACAGAGTTCTGATACTTGCAGGATCTCATAGTTCCGTATATTCCTAAAAGAACACTCAGATCACAGAGTGCAGGTTAACTTGTAGTTCCTAGAATTCATCAAAGTAGACTGGGAGGACAAGCTTTTAGCTATCGGGCAGCTTTACTGTGGAACCAGTTACCAACCTGGGTCCGAGAGGCAGACACCACGTCTGCCTTTAAGATCAAACACGGCAAGGATGATAAAAACTTTCCTCCAAGAAACCAAAAACATAAAGGGGGTCACCCTAGAAAATTACTTTCCGGACAAGAAATGTTTTTATAAATCCGCCAAGGGTCACGTAAAAAACAGAACTGAGGCGGACCTCACGGATCAGGAAGTTTTTAGACTGAAAAAGCTGATCTTAAAGGTGAAAAGACAAATCGGACCACAGTGATGAGAGCACAAACAGGCACTTTGCTTGCTTTTATTGGTTTTTTTATACAGTTTTTATTTGTGTTCATTTTTAATTCCCCTGATGAACAATTTTAAAGTGGGGAGTTTAAATGTGAACGGGGCCAGAGACGGCAGAAAAAGAGCCGTCATTATTGAAACGGCAAGGCTAAAGCACATCGAGGTTTTATTTCTACAAGAGACACACTGCGACCAGGAGAATGAGACGTGGTGGAGCAGAAAGTGGGGAGGACGCGTGTTCCTCAGCCACCACACGGCTGTCAGCGCCGGGGTGGCCATCTTACTATCTAAGGCCTTCACCCCGGCCTCCCTCAGAGTGGAACACGTCGTCCCGGGGAGGTTTCAGCTTTTACAAGCTGGGTTTAACAGGTTTAACATTGTTTTTATGAACATTTATGCTCCAAACGACGGTGCAGAGAGGAAGCTCTTTTTACAAACAGTCAGCAACAAGCTGCAGAGCCACAGGACGACAGACTACCTGATTTTAGGAGGAGATTTTAACTGTACTGAAGACGGCACAGTAGACCGTAACCACGTGGAGCCTCATCCAGCTTCCCAGCATGCTCTGAGGCAGCTGGTCTTCTGCCACGGCCTGGTGGATCTATGGAGGAGGATGCACGCAGGCTGCCGGCAGTACACATGGTCCCACTACAGAGATGACACGGTAACTTTAGCCCGCCTTGACCGATTTTATTGTTTTAAGCACCATTTTAGCATCTTTAAATTGTGTCGAATTTTACCATTTGGGTTTTCAGATCACTCCTTGGTCGTGTGCAGTGCTTTTATCAGCAACATCTCACCCAAGAGCGCATACTGGCATTTTAACTCGAGTCTAGTGTCTGACTACAGATTTAAAGAGGCTTTGAGGTTTTTATGGTGTGTTTTTAGACAAAGTAAGAATGATTTTACTTGTCTAAGGCAGTGGTGGGACCATGGGAAGACCCTAATCAAGATGTTGTGTCAGCAGCACACTCTCAATGTCACTGGTCACATCACCAGATCCATCAAGGATCTGGAGAATGACATAGTGGAATTTGAAAGCCTGAGTCCACAGGAGATCGAGGGTGCATTGAAGACCTCAGAACTAAAAAGAAGGCTTTAGCCGACCTGCTGGACACAAAGGTGCAAGGAGCCCTGGTCCGGTCCCGGTTTCAGAACATCAATGACATGGATGCTCCCTCTAGCTTCTTTTTCAGCCTGGAGAAGAAGAGCGGGCAGAGGAAGTCCATCCACTCCCTGCTGTCAGACACCGGGCAGGAGCTGACGGAGCCAGACCAGATCAGAGCCAGGGCCATAGAATTCTACTCGGTGTTGTTCTGGAGCGAGTACGAGGAGACCGACGGACAGTTCCTGGAGTTCAGCGACGGACTGCCTCGGGTGTCTGAGGACACCAACTCCAGCCTCGAGCACCCACTGACCCTGCAGGAGCTGCATGCTGTACTCCAGACCATGCAGAGCCGGAAAGCTCCGGGCATTGATAGACTGACTGTAGAATTCTACAAAGCCTACTGGGACATCCTGGCTGCTGATCTGCTGGACGTGTTTAATGAGAGCCTGGCCCGTGTCCTGCCGGAGGGCCGTCATTGCTCTCCTGCCCAAGAAAGGCAACCTGCGGGACATCAAGAACTGGTACCCGGTGTCTCTCCTCTGCACCGACTACAAGCTTCTCTCCAAGACTCTGGCTATCCGGCTGAGGGAAGCTATGGAGCAGGTCATCCACCGGGACTAGACCTACTGTGTGCCCAGCAGGACCATGGCAGACAACGTCTGCCTCATTCGGGATGTCCCGAATCTCTCCAGTTCATTAGGTGTGAACATCAGCTTGGTCGCATTAGACCAAGAATAACAACCTTTTACACAGGCTTTATTGCCAGGATCCAGGTGTTGTACAGTGACATTGAGAGTGTGCTGAAGGTCAACGGCGGCCTGTGTGCTCCCTTTAGGGTGCATAGAGGTGTCCGGCAGGGCTGCGCGCTGTCGGGGATGCTCTATGCACTCTCCCTGGAACCCCTCCTACATAGACTGCGTTCAACGGTCCATGGCTTGGTTTTACCTGGTTTTACAAAAAGTGTGGTTTTATCTGCTTACGCTGATGACCTGGTGGTTTTTATTAGAGATCAGCAAGATGTGGATGCCCTAAACGACACCACCAGTCGCTTTTCTGCTGTGTCGGCCGCAAGGGTGAACTGGGGAAAGAGTGAGGCCCTTGCGGTTGGCGAGTGGCCTGGAGGCCTCCCAGTCCTCCCAGACAGACTAACCTGGAAAGGTGATGGTCTGAAGTACCTGGGCATCTACCTAGGGAGTGAGAACATCATGAAAAAGAACTGGGAGGGCATGACCGAGAAGATAAAAGGAAAACTGGACAAGTGGAGATGGATTCACTCCCACCTGTCCTACAGAGGAAGAGTGCTGGTTTTAAACAATCTGGTAGCCTCTCTGCTCTGGCACCGTCTCACGTGTGTGGAGCCACCGCCCGGGCTGCTGGCCCAGATTCAGTCAGAGATGGTGAATTTTTTTTGGGATGGTCTCCACTGGGTCCCACAAGCCGTACTGTTTTTATCTCGCGATGAGGGGGGCAGGGCCTTGTTCACCTGGCCAGCAGAGCTGCCACCTTCAGGATCCGTTTTATTCAAAGGTTTTTAACGGGACCTTCTGATCTGGTCTGGAGGGAGGTGTTTTTAGGCAGGTTAACGGTCTGGGACTGGATGGGGCTCTGTTCTTAACTGATTTTAAGTTGCTATCGACAGGTGGTTTGTCCCCTTTTTACCGTAGTGTTTTTAGGTCCTGTGCATGGCTGAAATGGACCCACAATGAGTCGACCTCTCTGCACTGGCTACTGAAGGAGCCTCTGGTCTATGGAGGAAGGCTGGACGTAAGCTGTGACACCCTGCCTGGACTGACGGGGGCACTGAGGCGCTCAGGGGTCGTCACGCTGCAGAAGCTGCTGGAGGCGGCGGGACCCATGCTGAGCGACGTCCAGACCCTGAGCTCTGTGCTGGGCATCCACTCTGCTCGCTGGACCCAGAGGAGCCTGGAGCTCTGGAAGCAGAAGCTCTCAGGCAGAGAGAGGAGCTTTCTCCTGAGGTGGTCCAGAGGAGAAGCTCTGCCTGACCCCACGGACACCTTCCCTGACCTCCAGCTGAGCCCTGTGCCCACGCAGCCGAGCGAACCCCTGCAGGAACCCTGTGGCGAGGGAGCGCTGAGCCTGCACAGAGCGGACGGACGGACCATCTACTCCACCTGCACCAAGGTGGCCAACGCCCGAGACCTGAGCCAGCGTCCCCCCATGGTGTGGACTGCCAAGCTGGGGGGCCAGCCTCTGCAGTGGAGGACCCTGTACAGACCTCCCCTGATGAAGAGAACTGGAGTCCTGCAGTGGAGGATCCTCCACGGTGCCATCGCCACCAACTCGTTCGTCTCGGCTTTAAACTCCACTGTTGCAAACGGGTGTCCGTTCTGCTACCTGAGAGAGATGGTCTTCCACATGTTCACTGACTGCAGCGGACTGACCCCATTTTTTAGCCTTTTAACTGCTGTTTTTAACATCTTTGGTGTTCAGTTCACGGCCCCTGTTTTTATTGGTGGTTTTAAATATGACAAGAGAACAAAAGCAAAGTGCCAGATTTTAAACTTCCTGAGCGGTGAGGCCAAAATGGCGATCTATATGATGCAAAGGGACAGAATCAAAGCGGAGACTTCTTGTGAACTGGTCTCCCTGTGGAGGCAGAACGTCCGAGCCAGAATCAGGCTGGAGTTCTGCTTCTACAGGGAGACCAAGAACCTGGGGGCCTTTACCCAGTATGGGGATGGGAGGAAGGCCTATGCAGGGTGACCCAGCAAGAGGAGCTGGTGTTTTTAAATTATCTTGTATAGGTTTTAGCCTTTTACAACACTTGTTTAAACATGTAACCTTTTTTATCGTCTTTTAATTATTTATTAGACGGTAAATTGTAAATAAAGTGTGTTTTTAAAAGTTAAAGTCTCTCTCTCTCTCTCTCTCTCTCTCTCTCTCTGTGCAGGTCTTCCATCTCCAGGCCTTCGTGCTGCACGGACCCCAGCCTCTGACAAACTCAGGGTCCATTGTCAGCACCTGCCTATGCTGTTCTCTTTTCTTTTATTAAAACCTGCCTACACCGTTCATCTCTTTATAACAACCTGCTATGCTGTATTATGTGTATATATATTATGTCTGATATGTTTGTATTTCTATGGTTCTGTGATTGTATCTGTTCTCCCTCTCTCTCTTTATTCTCTCTGTCCTGTCTCCCTCTTTTATTCCTCCTTTACCCAGCCAACTTTCAGCAGGATGGTTCCTCCTTGTAAGCCTGGTTCTGCTCAAGGTTTCTTCCTGTTAAAAGGGAGCTTTTTCTTGCCACTGTGCTTACCTGGGGGTTCAGTCTCTGGGTTTCTACCTCTGTAAAGCACCTAGAGACAATTTTATTGTAAAAGGTGCTATATAAATAAAATTGAAAAATTTAAATTGAAATTAATAGACGTAAACAAGAACAACCCGCGTTTTCTGAGAAAAGCTCGATCAAGGTCTCTCCATGACAGCTGATGAGCTGCCATTGTTAGTTATCCTGTCTAGTCCTGGTCCACCTCTGGACAGCTTCCTGCCCATAGACCTCCCTGAGTTGACTTCCAGCATTAATTGATCTACACAACCATGTGTGTCCTGGACCCCATCCCAACTAAGCTTTTCTCGATTTTTTCTTCTGACCGGGGCCTCAGTATTAGATCAGAGCAATTTATCTCTGACAACAGGTTATGTACCTCAGATGTTTAAAACTGCTGTTATCAGACCTTTACTTAATAAACCTTCACTTGACCCAGGCGTCTTAGCAAACTATAGACCGATATCCAATTTCCCATCTCTAAGATTCTTGAGAGGCTGGTTGTTAGTCAGCTAACCGATCACCTAAACAGGAATAGTCTATTTGAAGTGTTTCAATCTGGTTTTAGAATGCATCATAGCACAGAAACAACACTGGTTAAAGTCACTAATGACCTCCACATAGCATCAGACCGTGGACTTGTCTCCGTACTTGTTTTACTGGACCTCAGTGCTGCCTTTGATACTGTAGATCAGAGCATTTTATTACAAAGACTACAACATGAGATTAGGATCACAGGGACAGCTCTAGACTGGTTTAAATCTTATCTATCAGATCGATTTCATTTTGTTCATGTTAATGATGTTTCCTCTGGGTGTACAAAGGTTCATCACGGTGTTCCACGGTTCAGTGCTTGGGTCAATCCTGTAGGAAATATTATTCAGAGACACGGCATAAATTTTCATTGCTATGCCGATGATACGCAGCTATATTTATCCATGAAACCTGAAGAAACAGAGCTGTTACCCAGTTTCCAGGCCTGTCCCAAAGCCATAAAAGACTGGATGACCTGCAAATTTCTTACTTTTAAACTCAGGCCAAACTTAAGTCATTGTTCTTGGACCTAAACATCTGAGGACTAGATTATCAGATGGCATTCTCTCTTTGGATGGCATTACTTTGTCTTCCAGTACGACTGCAGGGAACCTGGGAGTTATCATTGAGCAGGACATATCATTTCAAACAGGTTTCTAGGACCGCCTTCTTCAGGATGTCCAAATTATTCCATTAATAACCTACAGCTGATCCAGAAGCTCCAGCCAGAGTTCTGACCGGAATCAGCAAAAGGGAGCATATATCTCCAGTTTTAGCTTCTCTTCACTGACTTCCAGTGAAATCTAGAATAGAGTTCAAGATTCTCCTTTTAACATATAAAGCAGTCAATGGACTATCTCCATCATATCTGCAGGATCTCATAGTTCCATCTATTCCTAAACGAACGCTCAGATCACAGAGTACAGGTTTACTTGTAGTTCCTAGAATTCATAAAAGTAGACTGGGAGGACAAGCCTGTAGCTATCAAGCAGCTTTACTATGGAACCAGTTGCCAACCTGGGTCCGAGAGGCAGACACCATGTCTACCTTTAAGATCAAACTTAAAACCTTTCTGTTCAGTAAAGCGTACTGTTAGCCTCAAAAGTGTGTAGGGTTGATAGATTTAGTTACAGTCAATTCTCAGCTACAGGTAGAATAGGGTCATCAAACTTTTACTCTTCAATTTTTAGTATAGCGATGCTGCTACAGGCCTATGCAGCTGGGGACACAAAGATGATCCACTGAGGAGTTCCCCACTTCCTCAACACCAACCATCATCTCTACTCCCTCACCTCCTCTCCTCCTTTTCTTTTCCTCTCACCAGGATTGTCAGTGTGTCCAGTCTTCCTTGCTGTTTTGTGTGTCTCTCCCCCTCTTCTCTCTCTCTCTCTGTATCTTTCTGCAGGTCTTCTATCTCCAGACCTTCATGCTGCATGGATCTCAGCCTCTGACAAACCTAGTGTTGTCAGCACCTGCCTATGCTGTTCTCTTTAAAACCTGCCTATGCTGTTCCTCTTTTTATAACAACCTGCTATACTGTATTATGTATATATAGATATATATTATGTCTGATATGTTTGTATTTCTATGATTGCATTTTGTTTGTATTTCTATGGATTCTATGATTGTATGTTTCTCCTTCTCTCTCTCTCTCTCTTTCTATTTTCTTTGTTCTGTCTCCCTCTTCTTTTCCTCCTTTACCCAGCTGACTTTCAGCAGGATGGGTCCTCCTTGTAAGCCTGGTCCTGCTCAAGGTTTCTTCCTGTTAAAAGGGAGTTTTTCCTTGCCTGGGGGTTCAAGTTCTGGGTTTCTGCCTCTGTAAAGCACCTAGAGACAATTTTTATTGTAAAAGGCACTATTTGAATTGAATTGAATTGAATTGAATTGAATTGAATTGAATTGAATTGAATTGAATTGAATTGAATTGAATTGAATCGAATCGAATCGAATCTGCTGAGTTCCACCTTGGACTGCCGTTGACTCTCGATCCACTGTGAAGTTGGATCTTTGGCTACGACTTACATTTTACCTTAACTGTCCAATGTCCTGCTGTTGTGTTCTGGTCAGAATGTTGCTTTTGAGTCTGTAAAACCTTGATTTTTTTTCCAGGTTTCTTTTGTTGTGTTATGCTAATTGTGCCTGAGCCACAAACCTTGACAGTTCCTCTAGGATGGGAGAAGGTAGAAGTGCTGTCACTCGTAATCTTGTCTGGTTCTTTGGCATCAAGTGCTCTATGGTGAAAATAATCTGTCTTGTCTTTTGCTCAGGAGCTGACTGTGTGTGTTCATAGAATGATCTTCTGACAGCCCAGTGGTGCAGACTCTTGGGTATTAGTCTGTACTGTCGGCATCAGGGTGGTGAATCTTGTTTTCTGTCAGCTTCCCAGATACGATTTGTAATTCGTTTTAAAATGAAACAATATGAGTTAACTTATACCTTGAAGTAAAACATATTTTTAGACATTAGGTTATGTCTATATATATATATATATATATATATATATATTTTTTTTTTTTTTTCCCCCACCTCAGATTTATTTTAGTAGGACCTGATTTTTTTCTGCACATGTGGGAGTCAAAATTCTGCAGCTTGTTTTCTATTTATCAGATTAAGTGCTTAGTGCTTTAAGCAGACAATATAAATGTTTATTTACAAAGGAACTCAGATGATCTACCCACATTTTTTTAAATTCAGCTGAAACATGGACTCTGAAGAAAATTATTTGAATTACTTACATTAAGTTTATACAGCATGTGTTGGAAAGTATGATCAAACAAAAATTGCAACTAGATAACATTTAAATTCCCCCTTGGGGAAATCTGAAATGTGCCCACACAAAGCTGTTTGTCCCTGCTGCTTCTCCCACTTGATTTTCTTTGGTAACAGTCTGCCACCTCTGCAGGAACATACTGCGATGCATTAACTGCAGGGCTTTCTTTGAAAATTCTTTTCAATGTAGTTCTGGGAATATATTTAATGCTTGGTATGAAGGGTATGAATGTTCATTTTGTGGGGACATAAACTGTTTGTCAGAATAAGCTAGCCGTTCACCCGAAAACACATGATTTTCTGCATCACTGACATTTTTGAGCAGTATCAAGTATCAACTCTTGTGGTCTTTCTTGTAATTCTCCAGCAGTGAAAAAAGATTGGTCTATTATTGACAATATTAGTCTATATAAATTGTTTTAATCTGGCTGCAATATAAATAGCAATTTCTTAACAACATGTTCATGCAGCAGCATGCTGTGAGTTCTGAAAACTGGAGGTTATTTGTCCTTAAATTAGTCAGTTGAACTTGACCAACCCCCATTGACCAGCATGAGCTGTTGCAAAGGGACACTGTTGTGTTGTCATGCCACCTTGTGTGTGACATCGTTGGAAATGATAACACCATTAACTGACTGTGAGCTCACTGAATACCGACACAGAACACATTTAGTATTTAGAATGTGACACATCTTCACTAAAATCCATCAGACACAGTCTTTACAAAAAGTGTTCAGGTGAGTTTTAATTGAGTTTATACTCTGTAGGTAAACTTACTGACTGAAATGAAACTGACCTGAACTTCAAAAAAAGTGTGTAGCCTTATTAAAACATCAATTAAGCAATAAAGATATTTAATTCAAAGAATGAACAACTCTCAGACCCGACTAATTGGAAAGTTGGAGACCTTTTAATGAATCTTTCTGAAGAAATTTCTGTGATGTGGTGAGCTGGATGGAGCCGCTTTGTCCATTACTACAATGAAAGGGGACAAAATATATGTGCAATGTCAAAAAGATGAGAACAACAGATAGACATGTTTGTACAGGGTAGTGTCTGTGCCAGCAGCAGCATGTCTTATTCTGAAGGGATAATCTACCCACAGGGGACATGGGTGACATTTTGGCATGAATAGAAATGTGGCACCCAGGTTCTTTCTAACTGGTGTGAAATAATGTGAGGAGACCTGATGGCCGGACAGGGAAGTGAACCAAATCGGCCTGGCAGTAAACTAGAATTAATCAAAAGAGAATTCAAATAACACTTCAGAAATGTTCCAGGTGTCACATTTACAACTTTCACGGCCTGCACAAAATTCAGTTTGCAAAATATGACCTGTATTTGCTGAGAGACATGACAAAGGTACCCAGAGCTCTGGCTTAAGCGCATCGCATTTGCCGCTTGCTTATGCTCTTTGTCCAAGTGCATAATCATGATCCTCTCAGCTCAGGAAGTGTTCCCTAGATGTCTTCAATTACCTAGTCAGTTGAACAACTGATGATTAGCATCATTCTACCTATGATAAACAAGATAAGATCAATTTGGATAGTTTTTTGCTGAAATTGACTCTTACATGATGGTTTAAGGATATGTGGATAACAATGCTAAAAAAGTGACATTCGCAGCTTGTTTGCATATCTAAGCTGTTTCAAAGCGAGATGTTGTATGAATATTAACATTATCAGAGACTATAAACAACCACACAAGCCACATCGAAAATTTCCCCCAAAATTTATTGGATTATCAGAATCACAAGTATCTCCCTAGAGTGTTTTCTGAGACATCCATCTTCTTACATTAATACGAATGTTTAATACAAGAATTTCACAAACGTGAGAACATGTGAGTCTCCATCTTCTGCCAAAAAAGATCAAGAGGTGAGAACAGACTTTTAATTGATTATCGTCACTGGAAGACTTGATGGAATAAATTGAATTCATGATAACCAAGAACCATGTATCTGTGACTCAAAGATAATGGGATCTAACATAACCGAAGTATGCAGTGAAGAGCGCTGACGGACCAGGTGCATGCATGTATGCATGAAACCTCTGTGCTATTGCTTCTGATTATAACAGTCAGCACAACTTGAACAGTGATGTGACCAGAATGAACCAAATTTGGTTCAAATGATGAACTGAAACATTTAATTTCTGATAATTGATATTTAGCACAGACACTTCTCGGTGATTAATTCTCCCAAATCTGGTTTAATTTGAAGGGCTCTTGTCCATGCCAATTCACCAAGTATAAAATATAATCCTTGCTTATTACTTCTAATAATATAGTTCTGTGGTCTGCATAATAATTACCTCTGCCATCACATTATAATTTTCCACTTGGTGAGTTGCTCATTAAACAGTTCATGCTTAGGATATGGAAATTGAAATCAGGGAGTTGTGACAAAACAGAGTACAAACAAAGTATGACCAAAATCTACCTTATAACTCACATTACACTCAGCAGTTAATATCCTATTAACTGTGTTAAGGGTTTATTTATTATTTATTAATATACATTTGTATATTTGTATACCGGGATGTACAAACTCTGACTAAATAATTTTGGGTTGCCAAAAACACTCTTTCTAGGTCCATATCACACTGGTAAGCCACAACTGTTGGCCCTCAGGTTGAATCACCTGAATCACCCGACATCTGGATTTTATTCTTGTTGCATGGAGATGGAATGCTGACTTACCATTATCCAAAATTGTCTCGTCAAACGGTGTGAATGTTTGGATTGCTGACGGAAAGAGTGGAGGACTGCATTTTACGTGGGTGACAGGAAGTGCCTTAGTCCACCACCTCTGTTTAAAGATGGTTTTTCCAACTTGACGTGGATGGCTTCCTTGACACCCCTCTCAAACCAGCGATCTTCTCTGGCCAGCACACGTACTTGACTGTCCTCAAAGGCGTGTCCGACCCAACAGACAAAGGGGAAGCACCCCAACTGAAACTAGGTGAACGACCCTGCCAACCACCCTGCCAACGACTCTCAGGTGACCACCTGGGCCATTAACATGCCGATGGTCCACAGGGCTATATTTTCAAGCTCTGCCCCCAGCAAGCTTAGAACTGAAGAAACTTTCTGGAGAGAAGGCGAAATGTTTTCAAGGAAACCTTTCAGTCCAGTTGACACAGAGAGATCTAATTTTGGATAACTATGACCTGGATGAGTGAGAATCTACACAGACATCTGACTCACCATTGTTACTTTCATGATTACTGCGTCTTCCTTGTGGGCCTGCAGTGTCTGAACTTGTGTGCTAATGTACAGTAGTGATGCAGTGGAACTGTGACACAGGAAAAGCCTTATTTTTCTATACATTAAGAGTGAATGAGAAACAATATCCAATGAGACTCTAAAGCATTAGTCCAGAACAATATATAAATGATATCTGATGAAAAGATGGTCAGAAGGTCACGAGCATGTACTTGTGAGGTAATGACTCCGCAATAGCCGGTGTTTTTAGAAAAATTATATTTCTGTAACTGTTATAATAGTGTTGTACCACCTGAATTGTTTGATTAAAAGTCAGCTTTTCTGTTTATGAATTGGAGCAGGCCTACTGGAGATTGTGGGGTACACTTCAAATCAGGAGAAATGAGTATCAGCCTCCAAAAAACCCTTAACAGCTACTCCCTGTGTGCTCTCGTCCACAAACATCTCTCTGTAACTCTCTCTCCCTCCATCCCTCTGGAGCACTCACTCAGTTTCTGTCTCCCTCTAACTTCTCTCTGCCCACTCTCTCTCTTTTGTACTCATTGCCTCGCTTCCATCTACCCTCTTCCTCCAAACTAATTGAAGCAAGTGGCTTCTTTTATTCTCTCTGTCCAAACCTCTCTGCGCCACATTTTTGTGGCATCTTGATTACATTGCGTGTGATTACATTTGTGTACGTGTGTGTTCGTGTGTTCTTGTATTTTCCACATACTGATTATCAAAATACTCCTTCTATTAGCAAAGTGAGGACATTTTTAGGAAGTGAGGGCATTTTGGTTGGTCCTCACAGAGAAGACTTGGTTTTAAGGTAAAGTTAAAATTGGGTTAGTAGGGTAAGAAGCTGGGAAATGCATTATGTCTATGAAAGTCCTTACAAAGATAGAAGTAGGAGGATATCCATGTGTGGGTGCGTTAGAGAGAGAGAGAGAAAATGAAAGTAAAACCCTGATTAATTTTTCTTCAAGCATCGACCTGTAATTTTTTTTGTCCCAGTATGCAAGTTATCAATTTCAGTTAGTCAGATGTGTGTATATTTTGACACACATAGGGAGACTTGATGATTGGACTACAAGCTCTCACACAGTAATAGAGTAACTGCAATTTAAAATGGAACCACAATGAGTCCTGTCATTTCAGTAAGAGCTGTTGTTTGGTTGACAAATTTAAAACCTTCTCTGAAATGGTTTCATCCATATTTGGTAAACTTCACCAAACCAGGGGAATCATTAACTTTCCTTCTGTAGAAAACTATGCATCTGGCTATTTATGTCTGCTTCACTCATTTATATTTCTACTACAGTCCCCTGGGAGCACCGCAGGGGACTGTGCTGTCTCCATTCCTGTTCACCCTGTACACCTCAGACTTTCAGTACAACTCTGAGTCGGCCCACCTGCAGAAGTTCTCTAATGACTCTGCAGTGGTCGGGTGTATCAGTGGTGGACGGGAGGAGGAGTACAGAACACTGGTGAGTGACTTTGTGGAGTGGTCTGGGAGGAACCACCTGCTGCTGAACGTGGCCAAGACCAGGGAGATGGTGATCGACTTCAGGAAGAAGAGGACGGCCACACAGCCCCTGAGCATCCTGGGAGAGGACATTGAGGTGGTGGAGGACTACAAGTACCTGGGCGTGCACATAGACAGCAAACTGAACTGGAAGACCAACACCGAGGCTGTGTACAAGAAGGGGATGAGCAGACTCTACTTCCTGAGGAAGCTGAGATCCTTCGGCGTGTGCAGCATTGCATTGTATATGTTGTAAATATGTTAATACTAGCGAGGCTGCTGGGACAAGTCAATTTCCCATGTCTGGGATTAATAAAGTACTTCTATTCTATTTTTACTATCTTTTTAGCATGTTGCAGCTTTCCTGCCATTTTGGGGTGAACCCGTCCCATGCTTGTCACACTCGATTGCATGTGAATTTACAACCACACAAATTTTAGAGGCAAATTATATAGAGGGTGTAATAAATACATCTGACATCTGATTTAAGACCCTAATCCTGCCCTGTGGTACTGGGTACCTTCATTAGATCTGCAGGACTTTTGTTGACATTTCTTAGTGAAGGAGCTAATTTGTATTCAAGAAGCTAATTGAGGTATCCCTTGTTGGTTCATTAAATCATGTACTTTTTGAAGTCTTTTTTTTAATTTTGTCTTTCAGTAGTTAGAATTCAATGATCTTGGTGACTGCCAGTTAAGAGCATTATTTTCTTCCCTAGTGGTGAAAAAAAGAACGAGATTCACCAGATTGTGGGGAAAAAAAATTGAATCACAGGAATCATGTGTGCTTTGGACCACTTAACAATGACTGATCCTATTGTGGGTGGAACCGTAACACTTTAAAATATATGTGTGGGAAGTTTCATTACACTATGTTAATCGATGAAGGAGAAACGACGAGTTAAAAACTCCATACATAACCTCCTATCAACATTAAGAGCGGCCCCTCCCCTCTTCTCTCACACACGCAGCACCCAGTGACGTCATGCAGCAGCTGTCAGTGTGTGTCTTGGAGTTTTTCTGGAATTTTTTGGACACCGTAATAGCTATTAGGCTGAGGACTTCCACGTCCATCTGACCGAGCTGCACGTTTTGATGTATGTTTTGTTAATGTGTGTGTGAGGAACCGGCCAAGCCGATAGGTAATCGGACCGGGTTAACAAGCTGTGTTGGTGTTACATCTTTTCAGGTGCGCGGGCGACAGGTGCGGCCGACAAGACACACCTGCGACTCATCAGCACCGCAGCTATATCAGGAGTGCTCACGGACGCGCCGGCGTCGAGACGTTGTTGAAACCGGAGGCAACAAGGGTGAGAGAACAGCCGGGTAAACGACGAGAAGACGGGCCACAGTCCGCCGACGTGACAACGAGGCCCCGTGGAATAAAAGACGCTGACGGACGGTCGAGCTGAGCCCAGCACGTTGCTGTGGTATATTTGTGTTGAAGTGTTTATCCTCCTGTGGAGCGCCTTTCGTTTGTTCACCATCTTTGGATCAATTAAAATTAACTGCAAAGCTGCCAAGTGTCTGCAATTGGGTCCGATCTACGCGTCAGGGGCTCGTTACGTAACAGAACGTCTCGACCAAGCATGGACCCAGCGGATGCACAGCATGTGCTCGCCAGCCAGGCAGCACGGCTCGGACAACATGATCACCTGCTAAGAGCGCTCTTCGAGAGCTCGGCAGCGCTGACACGGTCGGTCACCGAGCTGACACAGCAGGTGACCAGGTTAACCGGAGCAGCTCTCCCTCCGGCTGCAGCTGCACAGGCTGAGCTCAGAGACCTGCATGCCTGTGACCCAGAGCCGTTCGAGGGGGACCTGGACAAGTGCCGCGGATTCCTCCTTCAGTGCCGCCTGGTGTTCGAACAGCGCCCCCGCTCCTTCGCTACAGATTCTGCCCGCATAAACTTTATGATCGGACGGTTAAGAGGCAAGGCGCTGACTTGGGCACAAGCCCTGAGCGCTCGGACCGATCTGGCCACTCTTACCTTCGATGAGCTGGAAGAGAACTTTAAGACCGTCTTTGATCACCCCAACCATGCGGGCACAGCAACGGAACGCCTCTTCAAGATCCGCCAGGGTTTCCGTTCGGTGGCCGAATACGCCGTCGACTTCTGGACCCTGGCGGTCGATGCAGGATGGAATGAACCGGCCCTGGAGGGAGCGTTTCGTCGGGGACTCAACCGGGCAGTGCGGGACGCACTGGCTCTCAGGCCTCGGCCCCGAGATCTCAATGCCTTGGTTGCTGCGGCGATCGAATTGGACAACCATCTGAGGGACCAGCGACGAGAGTCGACTGGCCAACCACCCGCGCCTCCTCACTGGCCTACCCTCCGGACATCTGCCGTCAGCCGCCGCCGCGTCCGCCGCCTCGTGGTCGGTCCCGCCCTCTGGCGAAGAACCGATGCAAGTGGGTCGAACCCATCTCCGTCCTGCCGAACGACGGAGGTTGAGCTCCGGGCGGTGCCTGTCCTGCGGGGAGCCGGGACAAGGTCTCGCATCCCGTCCCCAGCAGCCAAAAGATTAAGCCCGTCAGCACCGGCAGGAGTGCTGGCGGGCGCAGCGGCCTCTTCCTGTCCCACCTCCCCTCGCATCTCTCTCCCAGGTACGCTATTTTGGGGTCAAGAATCTCTCTCATCCCTGTTTTTAATAGATTCCGGTGCAGATGACTGCTTTATTGACCAGCGCCTGGCAAGAGAGGCGAGGGTCCCTACAGAAAGGCTTCCGGTACCCCGAACAATATTGGACCTGGACGGGAGACCCATCGCAGCAGTGACGCACCGCACTGTGCGGCTCACCCTAGTGATCTCCGGCAACCATCGGGAGCAGATCCAGTTCTACCTTACCCCTTCATCCGCGGTCGGGGCGGTTCTTGGCTTCCCATGGCTAGTGAGACACAACCCGCAGTTTAACTGGACCGCAGGCGTCCTCACGGGTTGGAGTGTGGCATGCCATGCTCACTGCCTCAAGTCAGCCATACCACCGTCACCAGAGGCTCCGGGGCGCTCCGCAACACCGCCTGATCTATCTTCAGTGCCTGAGGAATATCACGACCTAGGGGAGGTTTTCTCCAAGCAGCGAGCCCTCTCTCTCCCACCTCACCGCCCATATGATTGCGCGATCGACCTCCTTCCGGGAGCCCCATTGCCAGCTGGTCGACTCTTCAACCTCTCCCGTCCGGAGAGGGAATCCATGGAGAGCTACATCAGCGAGTCACTGGCTTCGGGCATAATACGACCCTCGTCGTCGCCCGTAGGAGCGGGGTTCTTCTTTGTGAAGAAGAAGGATGGCTCCCTGCGGCCCTGCATTGACTATCGAGCCCTGAACGCGATCACCAAACGCAATAGGTACCCGCTGCCGCTTGTAGATGTGGCCTTCGCCCCGCTTCACAAAGCGTGCATCTTTTCTAAACTGGACCTCTGCAATGCTTACCACCTCGTTCGCATTCGCGAGGGAGATGAGTGGAAAACCGCATTTAACACACCACTTGGTCATTTCGAGTACCTAGTAATGCCCTTCGGGTTGACCAATGCACCAGCAGTTTTCCAAGCCCTGATTAATGACGTGCTGTGGGACATGTTGCATACATTTTTGTTTGTTTATCTAGATGACATTCTCATTTTTTCAGAAACGCGGGAGGAGCATGTCCAACACGTACGACTGGTCCTTCAGCGACTTTGGGAGAACCGATTGTTTGTAAAAGCAGAGAAATGTGAGTTCCACGTCACCACAGTCAGTTTCTAGGATTTATCATTAAACACGGGCAACTCTTACCGGATCCCTCCAAGGTTAAGGTGGTGGCAGAATGGCCCACCCCATCCTCCCGGAGACAACTACAGCGCTTCCTAGGCTTTGCGAATTTCTATCGCCGCTTCATCCAGGGGTACAGCAAGGTGGCATCCCCCCTAACGAAATTAACATCGCCCCTTTGTCCATTCGTCTGGACTGCAGAAGCGGAGATAGCCTTTACACAGTTAAAGAAATTATTTGTCTCTGCCCCTATCCTTTCCCACCCAGACCCGACCCGCCAATTCACAGTAGAGGTGGATGCCTCGGACGTTGGAGTTGGAGCAGTCCTTTCCCAGCGGAGCCAGACGGACCAAAAACTGCATCCCTGCGCGTTCTTCAGTCGGCGACTGTCGCCGGCAGAGCGGAACTATGACGTGGGAAACCGTGAGCTCCTGGCAATAATCCTGGCTCTACAAGAGTAGCGACACTGGCTAGAGGGCGCCACACTACCCTTTGTGATATGGACATCGTGTCCGACAGGGGGCCACAGTTCGCTTCCGCGGTCTGGCGGGCGTTCTGCGTGGCGATCGGGGCGACTCCGAGTCTCTCATCGGGTTATCACCCCCAATCCAACGGGCAGGTGGAGAGAATGAACCAGACCCTGGAGAACATGCTGCGGTGTGTGGCATTCCAACACCTGGCAGCTTGGAGCTCGCACCTCCCCTGGGTCGAGTACACACACAATTCCCTAGTCTCGTCAGCTTCAGGGGTTTCACCGTTCATGGCATGGCTGGGGTACCAACCCCCGCTTTTCGAATTCCAGGAGGACGAGGTGGCAGTCCCGTCGGTACGGTCGCACCTACGCCGCTGCAAGAGGGTGTGGAGACAAGTACGCGTGTCCCTTCTTCGCGCCTCCCTCCAGACTCGCGAAGACGCGAACAGACGACGAGTCCCGGCCCCAGTCTACCGGCCAGGCCAGAAGGTCTGGCTGTCGACTAAGAACCTTCCGCTCCAAGTGGCGTCTAAGAAGCTGGCTCCCCGCTACGTGGGACCGTACGAGGTGGACCGGAGGATCAACTCAACAGCGGTGCGCCTGAAGCTCCCTGCCGCACTCAAGGTGCATCCCACGTTCCACACGTCCCTACTAAAGCCAGTGCGGAACTCTAAGCTCAGCCCGCCGGCCGAACCCCGACCCCCGGTTAGAATCATTGGCGGGGGACCAGCGTATACGGCCCGGCGCATCCTGGACGTGCGTCGGCGGGGCCGGGACTGGCAGTTCCTGATAGACTGGGAGGGATATGGACCAGAGGAACGATCATGGGTTCCTCGCGGGCATATTCTAGATCAGGAACTGCTACGAGAGTTTTACAGACACCACCCAGACAAGCCCGGTGGGGCGCCTGGAGGCGCCCGTTATGGGGGGGGTACTGTGAGGAACCGGCCAAGCCGATAGGTAATCGGACCGGGTTAACAAGCTGTGTTGGTGTTACATCTTTCCAGGTGCGCGGGCGACAGGTGCGGCCGACAAGACACACCTGCGACTCATCAGCACCGCAGCTATATCAGGAGTGCTCACGGACGCGCCGGCGTCGAGACGTTGTCAAAACCGGAGGCAACAAGGGTGAGAGAACAGCCGGGTAAACGACGAGAAGACGGGCCACAGTCCGCCGACGTGAGAACGAGGCCCCGTGGAATAAAAGACGCCGACGGACGGTCGAGCTGAGCCCAGCACGTTGCTGTGGTATATTTGTGTTGAACTGTTTATCCTCCTGTGGAGCACCTTTCGTTTGTTCACCATCTTTGGATCAATTAAAATTAACAGCAAAGCTGCCAAGTGTCTGCAATTGGGTCCGATCTACGCGTCAGGGGCGCGTTACGTAACAGTGTGACCTATGGGGCCTGAGTTTTAGAAGTTTTGTGTTTTTCTAGTCTTGTGGAGATACGCGCCAAAATTTGCGATGGAATAAAAATTATTACTAGACAATTCCACAGAAATTGTGACTGTGTGCCTCCACTCTGGCCCGTCCCTGCCCACACACCCACCATACATAATCCCCATGAATACCCGTCAACACATATATGGTCAGCAGCCCCTCACCCCATACAGTTGTGAGTGATGTGACGCTACGCCTGTTGGTTGGGTTTCTGGGAGTTTTTCTGGGATTTTCCGGACACCGTAATAGCTATTAAGCTGAAGGCACAGATCCCCGTCCGTCTCACCGAGCCGCATGTTTTGGTGTATGTTTTATTAATGTGTGACCGACAGGGCTTGAGTGTTATAGTGGTTTGCAATGGGGCTTTGAGGGCCTGTGTGTGTGAGAATGGGGACTTTTCAGTTTTTTGGAAATTTGTCAATCTCCGTAAAAGCTATTAAGCTGAAGGCACATATCCCCATCCGTCTGGCCGAGCCACACGTTTTGGTCTATGTTTTAATAGTGTGCGACTCACGGGGCCCTTTTGGGGTGCGACGTGCGACTTTTGGGTTTGGGTTTGGCTAGCCTTATGGGGACATTTCTCAAGGCCTGTTTGACCGAGGGCCTCCAAACGCAAGACCCACTCATTGGGACGCACAATTTGGTGTATGAATCGTCCATTTCTGCCAGGGGCCGAAAACCCTCCCAAAGGCTAACATGGGGAATTTTGGGGCGCTTTAACCCCAATATTTTGGAAACCCCAATCTCTATTAAAAAGAAAAGTCATAGCACACCATTCCTGAATTTTCCGCACTGGCCCTTCTTGTACAGGGCGTCGGTGTTGTGAGACCAGTCCAGTTTCTTGTTGAGGTGAACTCCCAGATATTTGAAAGAGTCCACTATCTCAATGTCCGAACTCTGGATGTTTACCGGTGTGTGGGGTGTGGATGTCCTGCAGACGTCTATCACCACCACAACCTTTTGTTTTACTGGTGTTAAGGAGAGGGTGGTTCTCCTCACCATGTCCCCCTCTGACACGCAGCCAAGGTTATCTTGCAATGTAGAAATAATATTTAAAAAAAATTATAAATTAAAAAAAAAAAAAAAAAACTAAACAAAGTGTCCCTCAAGATTATTTTTCACATCTTGGTCCTTGACTGGATGTAATTTTCTTTAATATCTATATACACATACGCCTGAGCAGGCAACTGACCCTGTTTTGCTCACTTATGCTAAAGGTTAGTTAGTGTAAAACAGCACTAAGCATACGTTGATTACTTCAATAGAAAAGCATACGAGGGCAGCACAAACTCTTGTCTCCTGTGTCCTTTCTCTCCATCCTCTTACAGCCTGTCCCTGTGGTGTCTGCCACCCACACACCACCAGGCTCAGCTGGTTGCAGACTGGCAGTCTGTGAAGCCACTAAAGAACAAACTAAAGAGAAAAGTAAAGTAAACTAAAGAAAAAACAGCCACAAATCTAAGAGAGGCACTCATTCATCAGGGGATGCCTTCATTCACCGCTGTCAACAAATATGACAGCTATCTAAACATATCATGGTAGAATAATTTGGTCTTTGAGTGATGACAAATGTGATATATGTCTGCCTGTCTTCATATATATGGGTATATATATATATATATATATATATATATATATATATATATACTGCTCTGGAAAAAATTCAATTTCTCAAACACATACCTATAAATACTGAAAATCAGAAAACTGAAGTGGTCTCTTAATTTTTTCCAGAGCTGCATATGCTAGCGTTTATCTGTTCTTGAACAAACGTTATAAACAGATTTTAATGACATTTTTAGGAAATGTTGACAATAGGGGAAGTAGCCGATGATTAAAAGCTGGTGATGTTTCGTATTTTGAACAGAATTTGGCCTTTGATCTTTCAAAGATCAAAGGCAAATATCATGTAAGGATGTCCGGCATCCTTACTAGGTGCCCGAGCCACCTCATCTGGCTCTTCTCAATGCGGAGGAGCAGCGACTCTACTCCGAGCTCCTCCTGGATGGCAGAGCTTCTCACCCTATCTCTAAGGGAGAGCCCAGCCACCCTGCGAAGGAAACTCATTTCGGCCGCTTGTACCAGCGATCTCTTTCTTTCGGTCACTACCCAAAGCTCATGACCATAGCTGAGGGTAGGAACGAAGATCGACCGGTAAATCGAGAGCTTCGCCTTTCGGCTCAGCTCTCTCTTCACCACAATTGACCGGTGCAGAGTCCGCATTACTTAAGACGCCGCACTGATCCACCTGTCGATCTCCCGCCCCATTCCTCCCCCACTCGTAAACAAGACCCCGAGGTACTTGAACTCCTCCACTTGGGGCAGGATCTTCTCCCCGACCCGGAGAAGGCACTCCACCTTTGTCCAGCTGAGAACCATGGCCTCAGATTTGGAGGCGCTGATTCTCATCCCGACCGCTTCACACTCAGTTGCGAACCGGTCCAGCGAGAGCTGGAGGTCACGGACTGATGAAGCCAACAAGAGCATATCATCTGCAAAGAGCAGAGATCCGATCCTGAGGCCACCAAACCGGACCCCCTCAACACCATGGCTGCGCCTAGAAATTCTGTCCATAAAAGTTATGAACAGAATCGGTGAAAAAGGGCAGCCCTGGCGGAGTCCAACCCTCACCGGAAACGAGTTCAACTTACTACCGGCAATGCGGACCAAGCTCTGACACTGGTCATACAGGGAGCGCACGGCCCGTATCACGGTCGAATGCCTTCTCCAAATCCACAAAACATGTGTGGACTGGTCGGGCAAACTCTCAAGCACCCTCAAGGACCCTGCTGAGGGTATAGAGCTGGTCCACAGTTCCACGTCCAGGATGAAAACCGCACTACTCCTCCCAAATCCGAGGTTCAACTATCCGACGGACCCTTCTCTCCCATACCCCTGAATAGACCTTGCAAGGGAGGCTGAGGAGTGTGACCCCCCTGTAGTTGGAACACACCCTCCGGTCCCTCTTCTTAAAAAGAGGGAACAGCACTCCGGTCTTCCAATCCAGTGGTACCTCCCCCGATGTCCATGCGACGTTGCAGAGTCGTGTCAACCACGACAGCCCTACAACATCCAGAGCCCTAAGGAACTCTGTGCGGATCTCATCCACCCCCGGGGCCCTGCCATCGAGGAGTTTCTTAACAACCTCGGCTACCTCAGCCCGGGAGATAAGAGGACCCGCCCCCGAGTCCCCAGGCCCTGCTTCCTCACTGGAAGGCGTGTCGGTGGGATTGAGGAGGTCTTCGAAGTATTCCTTCCACCTATCCACAACGTCCTGCGTCGAGGTCAGCAGCACACCAGCTCCACTGTACACAGTGTTGACAGTGCACCTCTTCCCCCTCCTCAGGCGCCGGATGGAGGTCCAGAACCTTTTCGAGGCTGTCCGGAAGTCGTTCTCCATGGCCTCCCCGAACTCTTCCCATGCCTGGATCTTTGCCTTGGCGACCGCCGCAGCCGCACTCCGCTTGGCCTGCCGGTACCTGTCTGCTGCTTCAGGAGTCCCACAGGCCAAAAAGGCCCAGTACGACTCCTTCAGCCTGACGGCATCCCTCACCACCGGTGTCCGCCACAGGTTCGGGTATTGCCGCCACGACAGGCACCGACCACCTTGCGGCCACAGCACCGGTCGGCCGCCTCAATAATGGAGGCACGGAACATGGTCCACTCGGACTCAATGTCCCCCACCTCCTCCGGGACATGGTGGAAGCTCTCCCGGAGGTGGGAGTTAAAGCTCCTTCTGACAGGAGACTCTGCCAGGCATTCCCAGCAGACCCTCACAATACATTTGGGCCTGCCGGGTCCGGCATCCTCCCCCACCATTGGAGCCAACTCACCATCAGGTGGTGATCAGTTGACAGTGTCCAGGACATGTGGCCGCAAATCAGATGACAGGACCACAAAGTCAATCATCAAACTGCGGCCTAAGGTGTCGTAGTGCCAAGTGCACATATGTACACCCTTATGCCTGAACATGGTGTTCGTTATGGACAATCCATGATGATCACAGAAGTCCAACAACAGAATACCTTTCGGGTTCAGATCAGGGGGGCCATTCTTCCCGATCACGCCCCTCCAGGTCTCACTGTCGCTGCTGTCGTGAGCATTGAAGTCACCCAGGAGGACGAGGGAACCCCGAAGGAGCACTCTCTAGTACTCCCTCTAGGGACTCCAAAAAGGGTGGATATGCTGAACTGCTGTTCGGGCCATAGGCACAAACAACAGTCAGGATCCATCCCCCCACCTGAAGTCGGAGGGAGGCTACCCTCTCGCTCAACGGGGTAAACTCCAACGTACGGGCAACAAGAATCGCTACCCCTGCCCGCCGCCTCTCCCCATCGGCAACTCCAGAGAGGAAGAGAGTCCAATCCCTCTCGAGAAGGCTGGTTCCAGAGCCCTTGCTATGCGTCGAGGTGAGGCCGACTATATCTAATAAGAACTTCTCAACCTCTCGCAGCAGCTCAGGCTCCTTCCCCATCAGAGAGGTGACATTCCACGTCCCTAGAGCTAAGTTCTGCAGCCGGGGATCGGACCGCCAAGGTCCCCGCCTTCAGCTGCCACCCAAATCACACTGCACCCGACCCCTCTGGCCCCTCCTGCAGGTGGTGAGCCCACGGGAAGGGGGTCCCACGTCATCTCTTCGGGCTATGCCCGGCTGGGCCCCATGGTCAAAGGCCCGGCCACCAGGCGCTCGCCAGCATGCCCCACCCCCAGGCCTGGCTCCAGGAGGGGGCCCCGGTGACCCGCATCCGGGCAAGGGAGACCCACGAACAACAGATTTATTCATCATAAGGGGAATTTGTGGGCTGCACTTTGTCTGGTCCCTCACCTAGGACCTGTTTGCCATGGGTGGCTCTACCAGGGGCATAAAGCCCCAGACAACTGAGCTCCTAGGATCATTGGGACACAGAAACCCCTCCACCACGATAAGGTGGCAGCCCAGGAGGGGGCTACTATGTTATGTTCCTGTTAAACCTCTTTACTATAACCCTAACCTAAACCAAATTTTAACCCTCATGTTTCAAAACCCCTTATGATGAGTGAGAAGTTAGGTCTTGAGTCTCCCTTGCCCGGACGCGGGTCACCGGGGCCCCCTCCTGGAGCCAGGCCTGGGGGTGGGGCACGCTGGCGAGCGCCTGGTGGCCGGGCCTTTGCCCATGGGGTCCGGCCGGGCATAGCCCGAAGGAATGACATGGGACCCTCTTCCAGTGGGCTCACCACCTGCAGGAGGGGCCAAAGGGGTCGGGTGCTGTGTGAGTTGGGTGGCGGCCGAAGGCGGGGACCTTGGCGGTCCGATCCCCGGCTGCAGAAGCTAGCTCTAGGGACGTGGAAAGTCACCTCTCTGATGGGAAAGGAGCCTGAGCTGGTGCGTGAGGTCGAGAAGTTCGGACTAGATATAGTCGGCCTCACCTTAACGCATAGCAAGGGCTCTGGAACCAGCCTTCTCGAGAGGGGTTGGACTCTCTTCTACTCTGGAGTTGCCGACGGGGAGAGGCGGCGGGCAGGGGTGGCGATTCTTGTCGCCCCCCGGCTTAGTGCCTGTATATTGGAGTTTACCCCGGTGGGCGAGAGGGTAGCCTCCCTCCGCCTTCGGGTGGGGGGATGGATCCTGACTGTTGTTTGTGCCTATGGCCCCAACAGCAGTTCAGCGTATCCACCCTTTTTGGACTCCCTAGAGGGAGTACTGGAGAGTGCTCCTTCTGGGGGCTCCCTCGTCCTCCTGGGTGACTTCAATGCTCACGTCGGCAGTGACAGTGAGACCTGGAGGGGCGTGATTGGGAGGAATGGCCCCCCTGATCTGAACCCGAGTGGTGTTTTGTTGTTGGACTTCTGTGCTCGGCACAGATTGTCCATAATGAACACCATGTTCAGACATAAGGGTGTCCATATGTGCACTTGGCACCAGGACACCCTGGGCCGCAGTTCGATGATCGACTTTGTAGTCGTGTCCTCGGACTTGCGGCCGTATGTTCTGGACACTCGGGTGAAGAGAGGGGTGGAGCTGTCAACTGATCACCACCTGGTGGTGAGTTGGCTTCGTTGGTGGGGGAGGATTCCGGACAGGACCGGCAGGTCCAAACGTATTGTGAGGGTCTGCTGGGAACGCCTGGCAGAGTCTCCTGTCAGGCGGAGCTTCAACTCCCACCTCCGGGAGAGCTTCACCCATGTCCCGGAGGAGGTGGGGGACATTGAGTCCGAGTGGACCATGTTCCGTGCCTCCATTGTTGAGGCGGCTGTCCGGTGCTGTGGCCGCAAGGTGGTCGGTGCCTGTCGTGGCGGCAATACCCGAACCCGCTGGTGGACACCGGTGGTGAGGGATGCCGTCAAGTTGAAGAAGGAGTCGTACCGGGCCTTTTTGGCCTGTGGGACTCCCAAGGCAGCAGTCGGGTACCGGCGAGCCAAGCGGGGTGCAGCTGCGGCGGTCGCCGAGGCAAAGATCCGGGCGTAGGAGGAGTTCGGGGAGACCATGGAAAACGACTTCCGGACGGCTTCGAAATGGTTCTGGACCACCATCCGGCGCCTGAGGAGGGGGAAGCAGTGCATTGTCAACACTGTATATGGTGGGGATGGTGTGCTGCTGACCTCAACTCGGGACGTTGTGGATCGGTGGAAGGAATACTTCGAAGACCTTCTCAATCCCACCAACACGCCTTCCAGTGAGGAAGCAGGGCCTGGGGAATCGGAGGCGGGTTCTCTTATCTCCGGGGTCGAAGTAGCCGAGGTTGTTGAGAAACTCCTCGGTGGCAGAGCCCCGGGGGTGGATGAGATCCGTCTGGAGTTCCTTCGGGCTCTGGACGTTGTAGGGCTGTCATGGTTGACACGACTCTGCAACGTCGCGTGGACATCGGGGGAGGTACCACTGGATTGGCAGACCGGGGTGGTGGTCCCTCTTTTTAAGAAGGGGGACCAGAGGGTGTGTTCCAACTATAGGGGGATCACACTCCTCAGCCTCCCTAGGAAGGTCTATTCAGGGGTACTGGAGAGGATGGTCCGCCGGATAGTCGAACCTCGGATTCAGGAGGAGCAGTGCGGTTTTCGTCCTGGACGTGGAACTGTGGACCAGCTCTACACCCTCGGCAGGGTCCTAGAGGGTGCGTGGGAGTTTGCCCAACCAGTCTACATGTGTTTTGTGGATCTGGAGAAGGCATTCGACCGCGTGCCTCGGGGAATCCTGTGGGGGGTTCTCCGGGAGTATGGGGTGTCGGGCCCCCTGATACGGGCCGTCCGCTCCCTGTATGACCGGTGTCAGAGTTTGGTCCGCATCGCCGGTAGTAAGTCGAACTCGTTTCCGGTGAGGGTTGGACTCCGCCAGGGCTGCCCTTTGTCACCGATTCTGTTTATAACTTTTATGGACAGAATTTCTAGGCGCAGCCGTGGTGTTGAGGGGGTCCGGTTTGGTGGCCTCAGGATCGGGTCTCTGCTTTTTGCAGATGATGTGGTCCTGTTGGCTTCATCAGTCCGTGACCTCCAGCTCTCGCTGGATCGGTTCGCAACCGAGTGCGAAGCGTCCGGGATGAAGATCAGCTCCTCCAAGTCTGAGGCCATGGTTCTCAGCCGGAAAAAGGTGGAGTGCCTTCTCCGGGTCGGGGAGGAGATCCTGCCCCAAGTGGAGGAGTTCAAGTACCTTGGGGTCTTGTTCGCGAGTGGGGGAAGAATGGAGCGGGAGATCGACAGGCGGATCGGTGCGGCGTCTGCAGTAATGCGGACTCTGCACCGGTCCGTTGTGGTGAAGAGAGAGCTGAGCCTAAAGGCGAAGCTCTCGATTTACCAGTCGATCTTCGTTCCTACCCTCACCTATGGTCATGAGCTTTCGGTAGTGACCGAAAGAACGAGATCGCGGGTAGGTGGCTGGGCTCTCCCTTAGAGATAGGGTGAGAAGCTCTGCCATCCGGGAGGAGCTCGGAGTAGAGCCGCTGCTCCTCCGCATTGAGAGGAGTCAGATGAGGTGGCTCGGGCACCTAGTGAGGATGCCTCCCAGACGCCTCCCTGGTGAGGTGTTCAGGGCACGTCCCTCCGGTAGGAGACCCCCGGGAAGACCCAGGACACGCTGGAGGGACTATGTCTCTCGGCTGGCCTGGGAGCGCCTCGGGATCCCCCCGGAAGAGCTGGACGAAGTAGCTGGGGAGAGGGAAGTCTGGGATTCCCTGCTTAGGCTGCTGCCCCCGCGACCCGACCCCGGATAAGCGGAAGAAGATGGATGGATGGATGGATGGATGTTTCAACCCTCAAACAGTCCTTTGGATCAGCCTAAATGACCTCCATCCATCCATCCGGGGTCAGATCGCGGGGGCAGCAGCCTAAGCAGGGAAGCCCAGACTTCCCTCTCCCCAGCTACTTTGTCCAGCTCTTCCGGGGGGATCCCGAGGCGTTCTGTCAAGAAAAGCTGGGGTCCGCCGTGCCTTCCCCGAAGGAAAACAAGGTACTGAGATGCACAGTCCAACCGTCTGCAGCTGCAGTGCCCCCTTTGAAGCTGAAGGTGGTGATACCTGGGTCACGCCCGGGGAAGAAGGAGGTTGAGATGGTGGGGCAGTCTGGGGCAGAGCCTACCACTGAACCCCAGGCTGTGCAGCAGGCAGCTCACCACAAGGATGAACAACCAGCAGGACAAACTCCACGACCAAGAATGACCCACGAGCCAGAAGGGGCCACGAGTGACCACCCAGAAGGGCGATCCCAGAGGGGGCAGTATGTGCCTTATAGCCACTCAGATACAAACAGGGCTGCAGTGGATCGGCCTGGCTATGAAACAGGAAGGAGCTGGCGCAAAGGGGAGAGATCTGATCGGCGCTACAGGCCGATGGAGGGCAGGAGGTCATGAAACGAGTGGGGAGAGGCCTACTGGTACCGCGGGAGAAGAGTCTGTGTTGGGCCATTCATTTACGGAGGGGCTGTTTGGTTTCCCCAATGTACAGTTCTTTGCATACCTCTGGCACTGTACAGCATAGATAACATTGCTTTGTTTGTGTCTTGGTGTCTTGTCCTTTGGGTGGGCCAGTTTCTGTCTGAGTGTGTTGGAGGGTTTCAACTGTACTGGAATGTCATGTTTTTGGAAGATTCTCCTGAATTTTTCTGAAACTCCAGACAGGTAGTGGATAGAAATGCTGTGACGTTTATTTCTTTCCTCTTCTTTGCTGGGGTCTCATTTTTTGGAGGTCTTTGTGAAGGCTCAGTCTGGGTAACCACATGTTTTGAGTGCTGTTTTTAGATGTTCCTGTTCTTTCTTCTTCCCTTGGGTTGTGGTGGGTACTTTTTTGGCCCTATGTTGTAGGGTTTGGATAACACCAAGTTTATGTTCCAGTGGGTGGTGTGAGTCAAAAAGGAGGTACTGATCTGTGTGGGTAGGTGTTTTGTAGTACTAAGGTACTAAGGTTTCTGTCCTCCTTGAGCCTGACTGCACAGTCCAAGAAGGCCAGACTGTCTTCTTTTACGTCCTCTCTGGTGAATTTGACGTAATCATCTGTGTTATTCAGGTGGGTTGAGAACGCTTCCAATTCTTTTGTTTGAATCTTTTGTTTGAAGGTAATAGATCTTCTCCAGAAATTGGAAAAGGAGCAAGCCATTGACAGACCACAATACTACCGTTTATATCCAGGAGAAGCCATCCCTTGCATCTATGGATTGCCCAAGATCCATAAACAAGGGACCCCTCTAACACCAATAGTTAGTAGCATCAATTCTGTCACATACAACATTTCCAAATACTTGGCCTCCATCTTGGCTCCCATGGTTGACCCTGGTTACTTTAACCCCTAAATAAAATATTACCCTTATAGCTGTCTGTCTGCAGCTATTAAAACCTAATCTAGCATTGACCAAGTGCACTGATTCATGAGAGAAGAGCCATCGTAGCGGTTGTGTTTGAAGCAAATATTCAGAACCTCTCGAAGCTGCACAGTTCTGAAAACTGCTCAAAGGAAGCAGGGTAAAACAACCGATCAAAGATGGTCAGAGGCTAGACGAGTCCTCTCAACACCAGCTTAACAAACTGTCACGCTTAAGTTCTCTCTGTGGGCTCAGTCTGTCAGGGCAGCGGGGCAGCCCAGGCCCGTTATCGGAGAGCTGGATGTTTGCTCCTACATGGGAGTAAACTCGGGAATCTAACAGTTCCCAGGCCAGCTGAGAGACATAGTCTCACCAGCGTGTCCTGGGTCTTTCCGGGGGCCTCCTGATGGAGGGACATGCCCTGAACACCTCACCATAGAAGCGTCTGGGAAGCATCCTGACTAGGTGCCCAAGCCACCTCATCTGGCTCTTCTCAATGCGGAGGAGCAGCGGCTCTACGCCGAGCTCCTCCCGGATGGCAGAGCTTCTCACCCTATCTCTATGGGAGAGCCCAGCCACCCTACGGAGGAAATTCATTTCGGCCACTTGTACCCCCGATCTTGTTCTTTCAATCACTAACCAAAGCTCATGACCATAGGTGAGGGAAGGAACGAAGATCGGCTCTCCCGCTCCATTCTTCCCCCAAGATCCCGAGGTACAAGACCCCGAGACTTGAACACTCCTAATTGGGGCAGGATCTCCTCCCCGACACGGAATAGGTACTCCACCTTTTTCCAGCCGAGATCCATGGCCTCAGATTTGGAGGTGTTGATTCTCATCCCAGCTGCTTCACATTCGGCTGTGAACCGATCCAGAGAGAGTTGGAAGTCACAGACTGATGAGGCCAACAGCACCACGTCATTTGCAAGGAGCAGAGACCCGATCCTGAGATCACCAAATCGAACCCCCTCAACACCATGGCTGCGCCTAGAAATTCTGTCCATAAAGGTTATAAACAGAATCGGTGACAAAAGGCAGCCCTGGTGGAGTCCAACCCTCACTGGAAATGAGTCCAACTTACTGCCGGCAATGCAGACCAAGCTCTGACACTGGTCATACAGGGAGCAGATGGCCCGTATCAGGGGGCCCAACACCCCATACTCCTGGAGGAACACGGTCGAATGCTTTCTTCAACCGTGTTCGACCGGTAAACTTTCATGCACTCTCAAGGACCCTGCTGAGGGTATATAGCTGGTCCACAGTTCCATGTCCAGGATGAAAACTGCATTGCTCCTCCTGAATCCGAGGTTCAACTATTCAGCTGACCCCCCCTATCCAGTACCGCTGAATAGACCTTACCAGGGAGGCTGAGGAGTGGGATCCCCCTATAGTTGGAACAGTGCACTGCTTCCCCCTCCTTAGATGCCGGATGATGGTCCAGAACCTTTTCAAAGCCATCCGGAAGTCGTTCTCCATGGCTTCACCGAACTCTTCCCATGCTCGGGTCTTTGCCTCGGCGACCGCTGCAGCCACACTCCTCGTGGCCTGCTGATACCTGTCTGCTGCCTCAGGAGTCCCACAGGCCAAAAATGTCCGGTATGATTCCTTCTTCAGCTTGACGGCATCCCTCACCACTGTTGTCCACCAGCGGGTTCGGGTATTGCCGCCACGACAGGCACCGACCACCTTGCGGCCACAGCACCAGTTGGCCGCCTCAACATGGAGGCACGGAATATGGTCCACTCGGACTCAACGTCCCCTGCCTCCCCCGGGACATGGTCGAAGCTCTTCTGGAGGTGGGAGTTGAAGCTCCTTCTGACAGGAGACTCTGCCAGGCGTTCCCAGCAGACCCTCAAAATACGTTTGGGTCTGCCAGGTCTGTCCGGCATCCTCCCCAACCATTGGAGCCAACTCACCACCAGGTGGTGATCGGTTGACAGCTCCGCCCCTCTCTTCACCCGAGTGTCCAGGACATGTGGCCGCAAATCAGATGACAAGACCACAAAGTCGATCATCAAACTGCGGCCTAAGGTGCCAGGTGCACAAATGGACACCTTTATGCCTGAACATGGTGTTCGTTATGGACAATCTGTGATGAGCACAGAAGTCCAACAACAGAACACCACTCGGGTTCAGATCAGGGGGGCCATTTTTCCCGATCATGCCCCTCCAGGTCTCACCGTCGCTGCCAACATGAGTATTGAAGTCACCCAGGAGGACGAGCCCCCAGGCCTGACTCATGGAGGGATACCCCGGTGACCCGCGTCTGGTCAAGGGAAACTCGAGACCAATTCTAAATTACCTCACTTTTCAAAAATGTCCTCGTAGAAAAAATATTTTGGTACCCAATATGTAACAAATACAAGAGCACACACACACACACGCACATACTGTACACACACAGTCTCGCAATATATCCATCAAAGCTTATTTCACAGAGCTTCTTTTTCCTAATCTACACTAAATGATAGAGGAAGAGAAGAATCAGTAAGTCACAGCTAACTCCACCAGCACTGAGATCGGAGAAGGTGGTCTGAAATTCTTCCTTCTTTTCTAAAGAACACTGAATCAAATTCTAATTGTTTTCCAAATTAAAAAAACTGATAAATTGTATGGAGGCTTAAGGGAACAGCAGTTTGTGAACACTGGAAAGCTGTTACAAATGCGTCTTCTGGGTTCCACTGAAATCCAAACTGTGGTTGGATGACGGTCAGTTCATTTGACCATCGTCAAATAGCCGATATCAACATTCAGAAAAATTGAAACATTTGTAGCAGTTGAGGGGTTTTATATGTAGATATGAAATCTTGAACCAGACAGACTGGAATGAAATTATTTTCAGAAATTAGAATTTTGCCAAATTTTATTGAATCACCAAATATTTTTCTGCTCTTTCTTGTGCATTTTTGATAACCATAATCTCTCATAATCAAACATTGTAAAACAAAACAATTATATATTGACTGCATATCAGCTTGCAGGTTGATAGCAGGTAATGTTCTGGATAGGGTAGTATTGAAACAGAAGAACTGCTGAGATTTCCATAAGGTTGATGGAACCTATATGATGCACCTTATCAACAAATTATCTCCCCAGAAAGAAGTGCTCACCATTCATAACACCGGGAGATTGGTTTCTACCAAATAATCATCATTTTATACGTTACATTACACAGGAGATTGGAGCAACCACCAGTTTCAAAAGAAAAATATAGATGTCATTTGAAGAAATGTTCTGCACAACACAATGGGTAAAAATAAGTCTTGACGTGACGAAGATTGAACTGATCTTATACAGATGGATGGATGGATGGATGGATGGATGGATGGATGGATGGACTTCATGATAGTCTGATCATCATCTCATTAATCAAAACACCATCACCTTGGATGAATATGTGAGCGCTACCAGAGTTATAGCTGCTGTGTGATTTGTAATAGTTCTGGAGAGCATTTAGTTCATCCTTTAAGAACTTTCTTTAAGAGCTTTAAAGCTCTTAATCATGTCAAAAGGGCAATAGACAAAATGAAGCGGGGAAAAATCTGCCGTCATTTCCCAGCTCCCAGGTGGGAATGGATGTGTCCGCTTGTAAACAAGGTTTCGTCTCCTCCTGTACCTTAATCATCATGTGACAGACATAGGGAGGTGGCTCATCCCTTGTGGACCCGAGAGAGGGAGAAAAATCATTCATCACACTTTTCTTGTGATTCCTCCCATCTGTAGGTTTCCCCTCTGCCCCCAGTGGTCAAAGAATCATAATCTGTCAGAGTGACAGAAATATACACTATATCCACATCCAGAGGTCCACATCCACATCAGTTCTCTTCATGTGAACACAGCATCAATTGCTCACGCTGTATTGCACTGTTGTGGGCAGCAAATTGCTTTGAACACGTATGTAAATGTTCTCGCTCCTTGAGGGCAGCTGAGCATTATGTTTAAAATGCACAGGTGGCAAACTGCAGCCATCTTCAAAGAGCTTTTCAGGCAAAAATATTTCTAATTTACAACAAATATTTTTCCTTGTGGTTTGAGAATAAAGTACTCAATCCTCATAGCTCTGACTGAGCTTTAATGCATAACTCCAATCCTTGCTCTGCATAGTGGAACAAGCTGAAGCATATCCTCAGGGCTTGTCATTTCATCTCAACTTCTTCACTTTTGTTGCATGCTATCCTGTCTGCTTCTCTATGACGCTCCCTTACTTGCTGCTGAGCTCACACTTTTCAACCAAGTCACAAAATGGAAGGTAAGGATGAAGAGGGAATCCAGTATGTATGACTGCTCATCACTGGGGTGAAGGTTGGGCTACTAGTCGCTGGAGAAATCACCACTGGTCCATGAGGCTGACATACAACTGCACACCAACATGCTCTCATTCTGGTCAGGCTGGTAAATAACTAGAGAAGTATGCTTTAGAATTTTTTTTTCAACACTTCAATAGCCTTTTTATGATTGAGATGATATTGATAAAAAAAGAACTCTAAAATTGGTTATATACTGTTAACAATACCTATCCTACAGTAACAAAAGAAGCCCCCATAACGTCTTTCAGTGCGGGAACACTGTGGGACTTAACCTGCCTGACCGATATGGGCATATCTACTGTATGTTTGTGACATGTTTTTCTTCATTGGCACAAAAATGTGACTCGCTGTAGCCTCTCCCAGCCTGACACAGGTCAGTATGGTCATTTTTGAAATTGAATTTAGTGGTCAAGACAACAACATAAAGATGTTCCGCATATGTGGATGCTGGTCTGTCTCAACATGGTGAGTATATGTCTAAAACCAATTACATTACACAAAAGGATAATAACTCAAAAAGTTTTACCTTTACCAATCTACATTATAGAATAGAAGTACTTTTATTCATCCCAGACATGGGAAATTGACTTGTCACAGCAGCATCATCAGCATTGTCAGCATTAACATATTTACAACATATTTACAATACAATGATGTGCGATATGAGACATTATGAGACTAACCCTAACCAGAAGTGGAAATGTGCAACAAAACATTATAATCCAAAGCTATGGTATGTGACAGCGCCATCAATTACACACAAAAGCTTAGATCATTTAATTAATCATCACGAAGTCAATGTGTGCAGTCAAATCTTCTAATGCCAATTTCAGTGACAGTGGGGTTTTTTGGCTGTGCAAAAATAAAAAAAAAAGAATTAGTGCACATCGATACTAAGTAGGGTAGGTGCTGACTCATGTCGGATAAAAGAAAGCAAACTGAACAGTAAATCTGACACTATAACATCGCAAGACACACATTTGGTTTTTAGAGTTTTTAAGGTGGTCTGCCAGATGACCTGGTTTTTTGTTCAGTCTGTAGTGACTATTTTTGCAACCAGCTCACTTCGTTTGTGTGTTTGTTCAGCGTTAACACATCTGACAGTGACACAGTGCCGCCATTATAGGAGTATGTAGCTCACATTCCTGGCTAATTGGGTTTGAGGCCCCTGAGGCTGCATATTAAATGTGTGATTGGCAGGGGTGCATGTATTTTGAGACTGTGCATTATGATTAAGGTTGAGGGGGTCATCTGTGTGTGTGTGCGTGTGTTTGTATTTACTGTATGAATGTATGTATGTATGTCAACATGAATAAATTGAAACATTCTAAAAAGCTTTGCTTTTTATCAGTGAACACACTTCTGAGCCCTAACAGAAGGCGTATTAGTTTTCAGAAATATTTATTTCCTCCCGCTTGTTTATGGCTCTGTCATGTTCTTCTGTACTTTTACTCCGACTTTATATATGTGTTCACCTGGGTGGCAACAGAAATATGATAAGGTTGAGAAAACGAATGAGCCCTTCAGAGACGACTCAAGCCCCAGGCATGGAGTTGGTCCAAAAGTGCTCTACAACACCAATTTCCTGCCCTCATCTAGATATACCTCCCCTGTGCTTTTCATAAAATACTTTGTTTTGTTTTCCCCCTCCAATTTTTTCTTTTTCTTCATTCCATTTCCATTCATGCTGTGAGCATTGCATTCACTGGTGATTATTCATCTGAAGTTGATGAGTGTTCATTTCTGCAAGTGCAGAATGCGCTTAGTGAAAGAAAAGTCATTTTTCCACAAGTATGCATACCGCTATAGGGCTGAAAGCACTCTGATGAATGCCTTCTCTCCTTTACTGCCCTATATTTTCCTATTCATTCCAGCGAGTGAAGTGTCGGAGTGCTGCCACTTTAGTCATCCACAACACGAGTTATTCGCAGGCTGTGCATCTGAACACCAAAGGAGGAGAACGAGGGGGCGAGGGAAGAAGAGAAGAGAGAGGAAGGGGAGGAGAACACACCGGTGAAAAGGTTGAAGCCGGCACAGGGGTGGGACGCCGGGCTCGTTTCTAAACAGAGGCAACAAAGAAGCCTGCGGCTGAAGGCAGGAGGAAGACGGTGAAGAGCAGGCGGAAATCATCAGTAGCTCACAGCTGTACTGATTCAAAATAAGTAAAATATCAAGCAATAGGGACACCCCCAAAGCTGTATTTTTTATCTGAAAAGGAAATAAATACATGACATCCAGCATGTACATGTATTTCCTGTTTGGTACAGAGGTCTAACAACTTCCAACTAAACTTTGTAAATCTACGTATTCTACTTCAATTAATAAGAATTTTGATACATTAGGAAAAGCAACACAGTGACAGTGTTACCAGTTTATACCTAACTATGACCTAAACATAATAAATTTCCATGTATACCTATGTTCAATGAAGATATACCGTGTTAAATGGAGCTTAGTAGTAGGATAAGTGGGGGGACATATTTCTGGTCTGTTGAGGTTGTCTGGTCTGTTGAGGTTGTTTTTCAGCTTCCTTTCACAATCTCTCTTTGTCTCTAGGGATGTGCGATGTATGAGTGTATGAAAAGGAAATTGTTCAGAGGGGGATGCATCTCCTCCCTCATTCATTCATTATGCCATCACCGCTTGACCAGTCCCTCTCATCAACCATCTCAACGGACATACCTCCAGACTCCTTCAAGCTTTCATCCTCCTCTCACAATCTCACCAGGTACTGTTGAGAATGCTTTCAAGAGAAGCTCATTATTTTGTATTACAGCTAGATTGAACAGAAAGGGAGCTGCAGAATTTCTCTGTGCTTTCTGTGTCTTTATCTGCCAAAAGTCTTGCTGTTGTGTTTTCTCCTGTCAAATATTTGAGGGTGAGGCTGTTGTGGAGGTTGCCTTCTTCACATTAGTTTCTTGTCCACAGCATAGTAGACAGACAGTTGCGAACATTTCTTCACACACTGTATTGCCACTTTCTGCCTTAACAATAAAGCTGGAGTCAGCAGCTTGCATTTGTCTACATTTCGAGTTAAACTTGTCCATTAATAGAAGTATGGTCCATCATCTCATACTTAAAGATGCAAACATTTTATATTTTGTCTAAATGTTTTTAATATGCATTCTGTTAATGAATATAACAGTCTGCAGTGACAGCTTCCAAAACACAAATTCAATTCTGGTTTTTGGGCTGAGAAACAGCGCTGTACACACAACTTTGAACGATCTATTGTTATGGAACGGAGAATGGGACCCAAACGCAGACACGAGGCAGGCTCTCAAAGGAACAGAATACGACCCTTTATTGGGTGTACAACAAAGAAACCGAAGGCGCTCCAACTGGAGGAAAAATCAATCTTTAAACAAAACACAAAATTCTTCACTACATAATGTCCAAAGAACCATGCACAATCAGTTAAACAATGATCCGGCAAACAGGGACCAGCTGGCAGCCTCCTTATATCAGCCGCTGATCAGTCACAGGTGTGCAGTCGCTGCTGGATCCTGGGAACCCGTGCCTTCTGCAGGGAAAACAAGGAACGACCCACACACACAATAAAGGGCCGGCAAGCCGGACCCTGACATCTATTGTGTTCAGTAGGAAAACGTGTCTGTTTAAACTGCAAGACCCAAGTATGAATGTAAAGCTTTGCCTTTTTATGCAGTGCACTTTCTGTGGCAAGCAACCTAAAGTACTGCAGAAACCTTCCCTGGTGAAGAAAAACTTTATCATGACATAAGTGCAGAAGAATATTGCCGTTACAGAGACTCAAGAAACTCCTCCATTAATGTAAATGCTATAAACTTACAAGGTACAAACAGTGTGGCACTGTTAAATTCACCATTTACCCAGATCTGAAGGGATGCTCTACAACCCATAAATATCGCACCAACATCCCATTCATTGAAGTTGCAGTTCTGACCAATGTTTCTTCCTCTGTTTTCATTTGTGTTACATATATGTCGAATCATTGTCGAATGCATTGCTGTCTGTGGAGCTGATTTTCATCTTTTCTTTCTCTCAAATCCTGATCAGAAGTTAAAGACAAGCACATCCTGTAATACTCCCAATTGGACACTAGCTGCACAATTTTACCATACTATACGAGCATCTTTATAATGGCATTTTTGAGTAATTTTGGAAAATCGTTAGATCCAAGAATCAGAGTCGTGTGAGATTTCATTCAGTTCTGTCTTGTCAATTGATCACATGGATAAGTATTTTCATCTTCCATTAGAGTGAGATGAAGGGAAAAGAATTACAGTGTGGAGATTAGTGTGTACATTAAATATAGTGGTTGTTTTTTATAACCGTCAGTAAAAATGCACACACACGCATACTCATGAACGCAGTGGCATGCCGTGCATTTCATGCCTAGGCCTTCAGTGACGTCATACTTAATACACCCCATAATACCATCAATATGATACCATGGCTCAAGAATCCATACTGAATCACACTTACACGTTACATCACCTTAATATAGGTTAGTTGAGCAACACTATATTTCCAGAGCATTTAAAATCAATAACCTCACATTCACAATTAAGAGTAGGAAACTAAGATCACAGATACTGTCGAAACTCAAAGAAAACATGATTTTAAGAGATTAAACAAAACTATGTGAGTTTAACAAGTTTGGCCAATAAACTGTGCATTGTCGCCATTTACATCTAAGACATGAGGAAGAAAACAAAGAAAAATGTATTGTATTTGAAATACCTATACCTCTGTATATGAGAATGTTTGTTCTTGTATTTAGAATGTCTCTGTATATTGGAATGCCTTTCCTGTTAGCTGCCTTTTGTATATTAGGAACGTCTCAGACCACCAGTTCCTGTCTCTGATTATCATCTTAATCAGAGACCCCTTTAATCTTGAAGCCTGTGCCCAAATGGCACTGTTTCTCCTTCCCACCCCTGCTGTCTTGTCTTCCCCCTTCCTCCCGTATTCCCGTCCTTGATTAACATCTTAATCAAGGAACCCCCATCCGTGTCCCCTTTGATCCTGGGGTCGATGTCCAAATGGCACTGACCCCCTCCTTAGCACCCACTGTCTCCCCTATCCTCCTAGTTCCTGTGTATTAGACTGCTGTATTTACATATGCAATCACTGCCTTTTTTTTCCCTTGTATAAATGTACCCTGATTCCACTGCTCTGGGTCAGTGAGCTGACCAAGACCAGCTCTGTGTCTGTCAGTTCACCAGTGTGCCGGCATACTTTAAAATTAAACTCACACCACCACAGCAAACCTCAAACTTGGACTGAGTGATTTCTTCCGACAGACACCAACGAGACGATAACACAAACTATTTATTGAAAATAAAAGTAAACAGATAATTTGCATTTGTTTTTGAGAATATGCAACAGCAAAACAATTGAACATCTCGTTGTGACTTAAGTGATTTCAATCACAGCCAATGTGCTACGTAACATTATTTAAATATAGTTAAATGTATCCCGTGGGCCAGAGCAGGCGACATTGAGGGTAACTTAAAGCAGCTGGCGAAAGATAAACGCAAATACAGTAAAATTATAATTCACATTGGCATTAACGACGCCCGGCTGAGCCAGTCGGAAATCACTAAAATTAATATGGAGTCGGTGTGTAATTTTGCCAAAACGATGTCGGACTCCGTAGCGTTCTCTGGTCCCCTCCCGAATCTGACCAGTGATGACATGTTTAGCCGCATGTCATCGCTCGTCTCTGGTTGTCACGGTGGTGTCCAGAAAATAACGTGGCCTTTATAGATAAGTGGGAGACATTTTGGGGAAAACCTGGCCTTATTAGCAGAGACCGCATTCATCCCACCAGGGGTGGTGCAGCTCTTATTTCTATCAATATAGCAAAGTTTATTAGACAACCAACCCTCTGACAACCCAGGGTCGAGGCCAGGAGGAAGAGTCACTATATTACACTCTTCTCTGCTGCTTCTGTAAGACTGCCGCCCTCCAATAAAAATAACAATGAGATTATAAACGCTAACAGTAACACTAAGTTTAATAATACAATAGTAGTAGTGTCAGTACCTCCTCCTCCCACAGTTCATCTAGTAAATAAGTCAAGAGGTGTTAATAATAATAAACTTATAAAAATACACACCAGTAAATACTTAGAAACAACAAATAAAACAGATGTGGTTTGTTGAATATATGATCTCTTTGGTCTAAATCTCTTCTAGGTAATGATTTAATAACAGATCATCTGTCTGATATTTTCTCTCATGGAGACTTGGTTGCAGGATGAAGAATATGTTAGTTTAAATGAAGCAACTCCATCAAGTCATATTAACTATCTCGTTCCTTGAAGTGCAGGCGGAGGAGGTAGAGTGGCAGCAATCTACCACTCTAGCCTTCATGTCAATCCCAAAACCGAAGCTACCTGTAGCTCTTTTGAGAGTCTCACTCTCAGCCTCTCACCACAACTGGAAGTCAGAAAACCCAGTTTTATTAGTTGTGGTGTTTCGCTACCTGCGGCCGCTTACACACAGTTCCTAGCTGAGTTTTCAGATTTCTTATCTTACCGCTGTGCAGGTGAAGGAGAACACAACAATGATGCAGGAACCGGGGCCAGCTGGCAGCCTCCCCAGATCAGCCGCTGATGAGCTGATCAGCAACAGGTGTGCAGCCACTGCTGCATCCTGGGAACCTGCACCCCTCTGCAGGGAGAAAGCAGGACAACCCACACACACCATAAAGGACCGGCAAGTCGGACCCTAACAGTACCCCTCTCTCAATGGGCGCCTCCTGGCGCCCTACCTGGCCTCTCTGGACAGCCCCACGTGCATCATCCAGGGTGGGAGGAGGGGTGTCGGACAGAGGGACCGAGTCGGACTCCACGCCCAAATCGGACCTGCGAGCCTTAGGAACAGCCTCTGCTTCTACGGCTGCTGCCGCGGGCTCCAGGCCGGCCTCAGCGTGTGGTCTGGGGCAACCTCAGCCCCTTCAGGGACATCTTCAGCAAGGAACTCAGAGCGGACCTCTGCCACAGGCTCAAAGGCAGCCTCAGCTTCTTCAGGGGCGGCTGCTGCCACAAGCTCAGGACCGGCCTCAGCCTGGGACTCTGGGGCAACCTCAGCCTCGGAGGGAGCTTCCATCTTCTCAGGGGTGACCTCATGCTAACCCCGTATGTTAGGTCACGAGTGTGACCTCATCCTGTGACCCCGTACGTTAGGTCCCTGGGGCTCAGGAGCAGCGTTAGCTTGAACACGGGCAGCCTTGGCCAAGGGTTCAGGAGCAGCATTACCTTCAATTGTGAAGGCAGCCCTTGCTGCAAACGTCGCAAGCTTTGCTGCGGGGCTCAGTGGCCTTGCTGTCGGATCAGGGGCTTAGCTGCAGGCGTTAGAGGTTTGGCTGCAGGAGTCATCGGGACCGGAGTGGCCTCTGCTAATGCAGGAGCATGAGCGAGCTGGGCTAATGTGGGATCATGTACTGACCTGGTTGGGGCGGACACAGGGGCTAACTTGGCTAGCGCAGGAGCTAACTCGGCTAATGCAGGAGTCAGAGCAGGTGCTAACTCAGCTAATGCAGGAGCCGTGGTGGACTGGGCTAGTGCGGAAGCAGATACTGACTTGGCTGGTGCAGAAGCTGGAGCTTACTCGGCTAGCGCAGGAACGGGAGCTGGCTTGGCTGGTGCAGGAACCCTTGGACCAACAAGCGGGACGAAAGGGCTCAAGACACGCGGAGACCGCAGCATGCTTGTCTGGACCTGGAGAGATGCCCGAAACACAGGGGCTGGACCACCTTTGCCCTCCCGGAAAGACCAGGAGGCACAGTTGGTCTGGGACTCACGGGAATTGGGGGAACCCCGGCAGGATTCCACTGAGGAGGAGCCTGGGGGAGAGTTCCAGGCTGGTTCCAGTAGATAGCCGCCTTCTTGTCACCCACACGAGCTGAACTGGGTCCGGCGTCAGCATCGGCAGGAGCAGTAGCAGCAGCAAGAGCAGTGCCAGCAGGGGCAGTACCAGCAAGAGCAGTAGTAGGGGCAGCAGCAGGAAAAAAATCGGAGCCACAGCAGGAGCAGTAGCCACCGGAGCAGCAGCAGAAAAGAACGGAGTAACAGCAGGAGCAGTGGCCGCAGCAGCAAAAGAAACCGAAGCAACAGCAGGAGCAGTCACAGCAGGCGGGGGAAAAAAACGCTGTCCAGCCAGAGGCAGACTCTCAAAAGAACAAAACAACCCCTTTATTTGATGTACAGCAAAGGAGAAACAGAAGGCGCTCCGGCTGGAGGAAAAGCAGTGTCCATGCAAACTCAAAGTTCAAACTCTTCACGAGGAGGCTCCACTGCAGAGTGTCCAACGACCCGCATTCAGACTCCTCACCAGGAACGTGGCGACCTGGGAACCGGGGAAAAAACTCTCATGAGTCTCAATTTACAAAATGCAGGAAAGCTTTAGTCCAAGTGAGTCAGTTACCGCTGTGCAGTTGAAGGAAAAGCCAACAATGATCCAGCAACCGGGGCCAGCTGGCAGCCTTCCCAAATCAGCCGCTGATAAGCTGATCAGCAACAGGTGTGCAGCCACTGCTGGATCCCGGGAACCCGCGCCCTCTGCAGGGAGAAAGTAGGACAACCCACACACACCATAAAGGGCCGGCAAGCCCGACCCTAACACAGGTTTCTAGGACTGACTTCTTTCACCTCCGTAACATTGCCAAGATCAGGAGCATCCTGTCTCAGAGTGATGCTGGAAAAACTCATCCATGCTTTTGTTAACTCTAGACTGGACTACTGCAACTCATTACTGTCAGGATGTCCTTATGATTCCATTAATAACCTGCATCTGATCCAGAACGCTGCAGCCAGAGTTCTGACAGGAATCAGCAAAAGGGAGCATATCTCTCTAGTTTTAGCTTCTCTTCACTGGCTTCCATTGAAATCTAGAATAGACTTTAAGATTCTCCTTTTAACATAAAGCTCTCAGTGGACTATCTCCATCCTACCTGCAGGACCTACCTCATAGTTCCATATATTCCTAAAAGAACACTCAGATCACTGAGTGCAGGTTTACTTGTAGTTCCTAGAATTCCTAGAATACAGCACAGAAGATCTTACAAATAGTCCACAGAAAGGAGGAGAAATAAGTCACTTGTTTTGACAATATTTTTCTTTCCCCAGCGGCTATCAGGAAGGCCTAATCAAATGACCTGGTCTTTTAGAGGACCTAAAAGTGTAACCTAAAGTGTAACTCTAACTTGTGCCTAATGTCAAAGAATAATAGAGAATCCTTTGATTATCATCATCACATTTCAACATTTAGTTTGACAAAAAGGTGGTCATACATGTTTTAACTGCATACCAGAGATGTTCACAGAGAAGGGCAGCGTGGTGTTGTAGTGGTTAGCCACACAGCCTGGGGGCCGGGACCATTTCTGTGTGGATTTTCTATGTTCTCCCTGTGTCTGCGTGGGTTCTATCCAGCTACTTGCCACAGTCCAAAGACATGCATATGGGGAAAGGCAACCTGGTGATTCCAAACTGACCTTTAGTGGGAATGAGAGTGGGAATGGTTGTTTGTTTCTCTACGTCAGACGTGCCATTGTTCTGGTTGTACCCTGCCTTTTACCCAGAGGCAGCTGGGATAGGTGCCAGCCCCACATGCCCCCACTAAGGAATAAAGTACTAAATGATGGATGGATGGCATTAAAAGATAAACATGTAATATCATAATATTACCACTAGATTCTTTTGCACTACGGTGTAATGAAGTGAGTTATGAAGTGAAGGAGTGTGGCATATTATGTCCCCCTCAACACCCACCTTATTTTAACAGGCATCTTCATCAAGGACCAGCCCCATTAAATATATAATAGGAGCAGTGATTAAAAATGAAACACAGTTAAATGTGGTGATCAATCATTTAATAGGTTAACAGGATTAGAATATCACCATTCTTTCTGCACCTTCGCTACACTTCAAGGAGCGTTAAGAAGAAGGAGGTGCCTGGCAAGAGGACGGTGTTAGGGAGGAGGATGTAAATACAAATAAGGGCAAGTGGCACACAAGAACACAGCAATAATGTATTGGAATGTACTGATCTAGGAGCTTCCTTTGGGTCACCCTATAGGAGTTTCTATGAAGTCAAGTTTTGTGAGAGTAGTTGTTTAGTTCCTGACAGTAACAATTTGAATGTGGAGAAAAAGAATGCTCCACCTGGTATTCAGGCTCCCTCTCTTAGTATGATGACATACGTTTCAGGTTATTCTGTGCTATTCAGGGTTGGATCCATAGAATGCAAAGAATAGATCTGTAATGTATAGAATATGAATTTATGTTAGAAACAAAATACATGTGTCCATGACTGGATTATTTTAGTAATTCAGGCAGATGATTATCAATTAAGGCAGTAAAGTAAAAGGGAAGTAAAGAACCGAGAGAGCTGTAACTCACCGATTCACTTGATTTTGGACAAAGCTATGAAGTTATTTTTGTATTATGATTAGAAATAATGAGAATGTGTAAAACCCAATAACTTCAGTTAACTCAAAAATTTTGTTGAAATAGATTACATAAGTTTTTTTGAGTATTCTCAGTGTAAAAAGTAGTATTTTTTGAGTAACCTTTACTTGAAATGTTAAGTTGCTCTAAATTACTTTTTTACATTTAAAAAACTTTTCTCATGAAGTAAATAGTACTAGTCATTTTGTGTTTGTAGTAAAAAACAAAACAAGTATATGTGACTCAAATATTTTTATTGTTTTAAAGTGAAAATATGAACATGATTCTTTTTTTTCCAAGCAATTCTAATACAAATACAAATACAATACAAATAGAAATCAAATACAAGTTTTACTGAGTACACAGAAAAGATGACCCTACTAAATAGCACACACTGAACACGGAGCTGCACGTCTTCAAGATCTTGTTCTGGAGACTCAACAGGCTGAAGATCCGATAAAGAGAAAGAAGAGAAACACCTCTAAGATTACCACAATACAAAGTGATTTAAGCACAAGCTACAGGATTGAGACCACAGAAAATGATGATCATGGACATTGCAGTGACGGACTGGCCACAGGGCAATGTGGGCAAATGCCATCCATCACTCTAATGTCCATGACAGAAAAGCAGTGAAATATATAAAGCAAATCAGACTGATGTTGTTGCTGCAGCCCAGATAATGGCAAAACCAAACAATTTTTATAAATTATTTTGCATAATAATATATTTATCTCTCTCTAGTTCTCATGTTAGTTCTGTTGCTCGCTCTCTGTCGAGATGGTGAGGATCTCCTAATCATGAAGAAAAATCACAACCTGAATTTTGACTCTTACTTTTACAAACTTTCACTTTATATATAAAATTGAATATTTAGCTCAACATTTCATATTGACATATGGTGACTTACATTGTAGACCAGTAGGAATCTGGTCACGTCGTCACACAGGTATAATTGAAGAGCACGGAGAACCACGGTGCGTTTTGCATGAATGTCAAGTTTTTCCTAGAATGAAAGAACATAATCTTACTACTTGTAAGTACTTGTCTTAGTACTTGTGTGATTCCATATTTAATGTATTCTCAATGCATTTACTGAGGGAAATGTGCAGGTGCAGTCATCATGGAGACAAGGCAATGGACTTGCTGTGGACAAATTGCTGTGATGCAAATGATAGTGTTCAAGCAACTGGGCCCGTTGATCAAAAGCAGTGGCACAAAGCTTACACTTCTAAGACATTGTAAAACCAATTGTAGTGACAAGAACTTGATTAACTAGACAGTCTCAAGAATTAATTGGGATGGCTTTGAAGAATAAATGTCAAAAACTAAAAAAAAAACTAAAAAAAAAGAAAAATATCAGCTCACCAGTTTGTCGATGTAACAGAACACCTTTTTCGGTTTCAGCCTAAAAGAGAGAAAACAGAGAGACATACAAATCAGACATACAGACTCATGTTGAAAACAGAACAGGATAAAGTGAGAAAAAGAGAGCTGAAGGTGAGGAAATAGTGGTTCGAAATATTGTTTTCAATAACTTCCAATGTCTTTATCTTTATCTGTCTTTAACAGTGTATCCATTATGCATTGATTTTCCCTGTCAGAATAAGGCCTTTATATTTATACAGGCTTCAATACATAAATCTAAATTTTTTTAAAAATTGGGAAGAACAAATAACTTCTAAACTATCAACTCAGTTCTAATTTGTTACTCGGCTCTGGTTACCCTAACCAGACTGCACTGAAAGAAATGACTTTTGGGTGTACTAAATTTTATTGTATAAAACTACATAATACCTACTTTGTAAAATTAGGACTCAGTATTTACTAACTTTTGTCATTTAAAATTGTGTACTAATATGTGATTTATTTATATAAAATAAGGAATTCTATAGTAACTATAGCTGTAGTTTGAATTAACACATGCGCAGTGGGACCATTACGACCTGGGATCCAAGTTCGTTAGTCCAAAGCGAATGCAATTGGAGCTCTTTCGGCAGTGTTAAGGTGTAATATGAAAGCTACGGTGAGTAACAAATATATTCAATATTTCTTCAGTTGTATATTATTGCAAACTACAATTCAGTCAATGGGGTTGTACACAGTAAGATGTTCTAAATCTTGTGAAGATCTGCGAAAATACATGAACCACAAATATGATTTTTTTTGACGGATTACATGGCTAAATGCACGTCTTAAATTGGTATTGTTTAAAATTACTCATCTTTTAGTGTTTTGTATGTTAACTGACATGTTACAGAAACGAGGCACATGTTTGCTAGCTATTTTAAACTGCTATGTTCACAAGCCCCTCTAGCAAAGCACAAAAAACTCTGGAGCTTTATTTTTTTAAGTTTACTCATTTTGTACTTATACTGTTTATTCACACATTCACAACAACATAATGTCTTAGTACTTTTGAAATTGTCCAAAACCTGTCTTTCAGGAAAGGGGAGAGCAGACTGACATCACTCTGATACTTCTGGCACTTTCCGTCAGGTAAACAATTAACTATAAACATTATTTATTGTTTGCTAATACCTGGATTAAATTGTTTTATTTATGTATTAATTTTTTTTTGTAATTTTGTCTACGGAGAACGTAGACGTCACAAAGGAGTAACAGTAGGCTTTTAAGATGAAATGGTTATGTAAACTTTGCAATTTTAGGTCAGCAACACGTTTAGCACTCCTAAAACATTACAGATTGACATAAATTCTCAGGCCATGGTCGGTCTTTACCCTGCTTGTATTCAGACTGCCCAAGTGAATTCAAAAGTTTAAATTTGCTTCATGCCCATTTGTCCAAAGATCATTGCCAAACTAATAAGTCAGGGGAAACTGTTTCATTCTTATGCCTTATCTGTAATATATCTGCTTTTCACACAGAGAGGCAATATTTTGAACACATTGGAGCTCACCTGAAAAGGCACCAAACTGTTCACTGTGTTTTTAAAAATTGTGAGTACGAACGTGATGGAACCGTCCTGCGCAAGACCTGGTGACACAAATTCAGCTAAAAACTGTAAGAAACCAAAAAGAGCGGAAGTGAATTTCCTTCCTCCACACCCACAAGGAGAGACAACAGAAAGTTTAGAGAAGAAACGACTGGAGCTACTTGAAGATATTAAAAAGAAAAACAATGACAGGGTGATATATACAAAAATGGCCCAAACATTCTCCTATCGAAGACTGGAGGTGGTGACCAACAGTCCAGCTGCTGATGACTTCAAGGAAAGGTGACCAGCGCTGTTTACCGAAGCTAGGGTAGGTTAATTACAATTTTTAAAATGGTTTTAACATTTGTGTTTATATTTAATACTTATATTGTTCTGCTGTTTTTGTCTTGACAGATAAAAGAAGAGTTTGGGAGAATAGCTACCATTCCCCTTGAGCAGACCTTCATGTTCAACCTGGACAACACTCCAAAATTGCTTTCTGTACTTGGGAAGAAGGGTGGCGCTATTGGGGCAAAACTGAGACCTGTTTTGGACAAACAGAGACAGGTGTGTTTACTTGGTCACAGTCAAACCTGTCTTGAACTTGTGCTGAGTGCATTAAATATATTTATTTTTATTTTTTTTACCATTAATAAATCCCTGTCTACTTACAGGACCAAACAGTTGAGATGAGACGTGGAGATGTGATTCGTGGATTAATGCTCTATCTTGGTGAAAAAGAGGAACTCTTTTTAGTAAATTACTTGAAATTTCTATGACTGTCTTTATGATTATTTAAAAAAAATATTAATCATACTGTTACACACAAAACATACTCACATTTATTATTTATTTTAATTAATTGTAATATAGCTAGGGCAAATTCAGTAATTTCTTACTTTAAACTTGTAAGCTGTTGAGTATGTGTGGAAGTAATTCTTCCTCTACTATTTATCTAGGTGGACAACTTGGAGGATGTTTGGCTCGTAATTGTTCATGAATGTTACATTTGCAAAACATATTTTGTTTTTGCTGTATTTCTCACAGCTGTGCCTTAAATAAGGTTGTCAATAAAAAAGTTAAATGTTGGCATTTTTATATTATTGATTTTTTTCATATTAATTCAATAAAATGTAACAAATGTAGTACTTATTACACAAATATACTTCTTAACTATTATTCAGTAATAAGAATAAATATACTGGTAGAACAGATAAAATATAAGTAACATTTATTAAAGTAATCCATTAATGTAAATGATCAGCACACATAAAAGTTACTCATTATTTCTATGATACACACACACAAGTATTAAAAAAAAAATCACATAAACCTCACTTTATTATTTCACAAAACCAAGTGTAAAAACAAAAAAAAATCACATTTAGTAGTGTAAGATTTATTTACAAATCCCATTTAGATTTTACTTGATAAAGGCAAATGAGTTTTACTTGATTTAGAGTAGTAAAAATTAATTAGAATGTCATTGTGCAAAAACTTACGAGGATTTTTCTAAGTAAATTTAGAAAAAGTTAATAATTTTTTTTTCAGTGTGCGACCCCACTGCTTAATAATTCGTAACAACCTGACAAAAATGTTAAATAAGTTATCACGTTTTTGCAAAATAATTAACATGAAACTCTTTTTAATATTTTGCCTCCGAGTTACCAACATGCCCAGACATGAAAAAAGGTGAAAGCTCCTTAGCAAGCTAGTTTCCTTTTGAGGACACACACTTTCCAGTTAGAGTTGCTTATTAACTTAATAACCTTAATAATATTAAGTTATAAATAATGAATAAGGTTTTACTTCTACTTTGATTTTCCCATTAAATAAAACTATTTAAGCTCGACAGAAGCACTCGTTAAACTATTCAAATGTATACCTTAATTGCTTTTATACGAAATGTGCAACATTAGATATTAAGGCAAAACGACAAAAAGGAAAAAAAAAAAAAAAACAAAAAACGTCAACTCACCAGAGAACAGTGCAAAAAAAATCAAGGGCAGACGTACAAGCTGCTGATATCTCTCCGATCGTGAACAAGCGGTTAATACGTTCCTTTTGTTCGAAGTGACGTCACACAATTAAAACGCAACTCGAAAGATTTAAGTAGACTGACAAAAATACATTAAAATCTTTGAGTACTGTTTACTCAAAATTGAAAATACGTTCTAATGACTCAAAAACTCGAGTTGTAATAACTTTTTTGAAATACTGAGTTAACACAACTTAATTTTTTTTAACAAGCTTTTACTGTTGGGTTTTACAGTATAGGTTAAGGTCAGTGAGAATGATGAAAACTACTGCCAGTTTGGATGCTATTAATGTCTCTGACCTAATAAAGTGTAGTTTTTGAAAATGTTTATGACAGTAATCAATTAATTAATTCACTCCTTCCTCTTCTCCTCATAAACCAAATCTAGATAACACTGATTTTAAGTGACATGATGCATTCATATATCATCACCATCACCATGGCCACTGTCATTGTGTATGTGTGTGTTTTCCCCCCTAGTGCTCTCCCTTGTTTTCTTTCCCTTGTGTTTCTGTTTTCCTCCTGACTCTGTGTATGCCAGTATCCAACAGTGATGGGGAAAAGGTTTAGTTGTGATGGGGAAAAGGTTTATGACTAAATCTGGTTGATGTCAGAGTGATGATCATCAGAAAATTGATACAATGAATTGCGTAAACATAGATATTAGTTGTAGATAGACCAAACAGTGAGTATCTGGAGAGACTGTGAAGATATAGAAGTGAAAAATGTATTAAAGTTTGGTAATAAAATTGAGGTGGTGGGAGTGTGAGTTAATTAAATAAACCAGTGATGGATTGATTAAAGGTTTTGTATTCAACAGTTCAGCAGGCCTGTCGATCTCCCGCTCCATTCAGGCAGGCAGATCGGTGCAGCGTCTGCAGTAATGCGGACTCTGCACCGGTCCGTTGTGGTGAAGAGAGAGCTGAGCCGAAAGGCGAAGCTCTCGATTTACCGGTCGGTCTTCGCTCCTACCCTCACTTATGGTCATGAGCTTTGGGTAATGACTGAAAGAACGAGATCGCGGGTACAAGTGACCGAGATGAGTTTCCTCTGTAGGGTGGCTGGGCTTTCCCTTAGAGATAGGGTGAGAAGCTCTGCCATCCGGGAGGGACTCGGAGTAGAGCCGCTGCTCCTCCGCATTGAGAAGAGCCAGATGAGGTGACTCGGGCACCTAGTAAGGATGCCTCCCAGACGCCTCCCTGGTGAGGTGTTCAGGGCACGTCTCTCCGGTAGGAGGTCCCCGGGAAGACCCAGGACACGCTGGAGGGACTATGTCTCTTGGCTGGCCTGGAAACGCCTCGGGATCCCCCCGGAAGAGCTGGACGAAGTGGCTGGGGAGAGGGAAGTCTGGGCTTCCCTGCTTAGGCTGCTGCCCCCGCGACCCGACCCCGGATAAGCAGTAGAAAATGGATGGATGGATGGACAGTTCAACAGGCCTGCATAAGACATTGATGGGCATAACAGGCTGAAATCCCTTCCTTAACTTAACAAAATTGTAATTTGGCCCGAGTATTTGTGGCTTTTTGACTGCTCAGACTGAGACGATTTGTTAGATACCCTTACTTCAGAAAGCCTCTAAGGATGTGATTATTATCTTAATTAGGTTGGCAGTCTATTTAAATATTATGATAATTTTAATTAATCTCAGGCATTCTTCTATCCCATTATTTCTGACCTTTCATTTAAATGTTCTCATTTAATGATTAAATGATGATTTATTTTATTTATTTATTTATTTTTTGAAATGTTAATGTTGTAGAACTCCGCAGTTAATCGGATATCGGATGGGGATATTAACCAAAAATGTTACGATGATTCTTTCAGAATGAAATGAAAAGGCAGGGATGTCAAAGCTTAGGCACGTTTTTTTTAAGACATCGGTCAAATGCCAAATTAATGCAGAGAAAATTCAGATAAAACCTGTGGTTATCTGCAGTAAGTGGTTTACTTATAGGTCATATTTCCTCTCTGTCTATGATAGCAGAATAGCAGCCAAACTAAAAATAATGTGGTGATTATGTAAATATGTTCTGTGCATTCCTAAAGGTTCAGACGACTGCTGTGTGATGGGCTGACAGTTCCAGTCACCTTTAATGTTGTGGCTTAAGCAATCTGCATCTGGAAAGTCGGAAAATCTGTCTTATCTCCAGCTCCTCTGGGAGGACACTAACCCACCTCACAGCTATATGGGAGGTGTAATCCCCAGAGTGTCCTGGGTTCCTCCAAACCACCTCGTCTGCTTCAGGGCATTTTGTCACAATGCTCAACGACCTCAGGTCAGATATCGGGTTCTCTGCCTATCTCTAAGGTTAAAACCACCTAGTTTTGGAGGGAAAACCCCATTTTAGCCACTTGATCATTGAGGGCACTGACAATTCAGTTGAGAACATGTTTCAGCACTTTTTCTAATACTGTGTCTAAGTTAGCAGTTATACTGCTGTCTTTATCTGAATCAATCCAAGGTCTTACAACAACAAATCTGAAAAGTAAGGTGGGTACATTTGAAAAAAAAATAAAAATTGTTGCTCATTTTCGTCATAGCTTTGTTAGCTAATGTCAGCTTCTGATCTCTCACATGTGCACATTTTAATTATCTTCACTGTATATAATGTGTATTTGACAGTCATTTTGTGAACCAACGTTGCTCTTTAATATAAATTGGAATACACAGCTAGGGCCTTGAAAATCTTGACACTTTACAGATACAGACCATACTTAGATGCTTCTTTTTGTGGAGTCCAAGTCACCTGCCCATGAACTATCTGATGTACGAGTTCAAGCCAGTAATTACCATCCTTGAGGAGTCTCTGTGCTCAGAATGTGTGTGACTTTGCCTTGGCATGATTATGCAAATGCAATTAGCGTCTCTTTATCAGTTCAAAGGCACTGGGATGAAAGCAAAGCAAAACTGTCCGGGTACATATCCGATCTTCTGTGCTGTGTTAAGCACAAGAATACCAATGTTACTGCATTAACCCAGAGACAAAGGGGGAGTGCTGCAGATAAAAAAAAAGAGAGTGCAGAGGTAGGGGCATGATAATGGAAGACAAGAAAGACAATGTGGGCAGAAAAAAAAAATACATGTGCTAATTTCTGCCATCAAATCAATATCAGTAAGAAACCATAGATAGAATTGAATGCTAATGAGTGATAGTTGAGGAGGCAATGCTGCTGTTCCAAATGTCAGTTGTGTACATCACAGAGGATCAGAGAAGGCTTTCTACAGACAATGACCTAAACTTAACCTCATAGCTGCTGCTATCTGCCTTTCATGTGATTCTCTTCATTCAAGGTCTCTCTCTAAGAAAAAGGCATAAATAGAATTGTTTACAATTTATTTATTTCACAAATCCATATCTTAGTTATTGTCGATTTCTTGCCTTTCACTTTTCCATTTGTTTGTGTCTGCTTGTTTGTGACATTTGCCTAATAAGATGGTTCTGTTAATGAGCAGTTGACGAGTCAAATGTGACACTAAAGAGAAGTTAAACCATAGGGCACCTGTCCTGGTTATGCAGCTTTTTTGTTTTAGTTTTTTTTGCCAGCATTTACCCATGATCCCCTCCTCAGGCTACCACCTTATCGTGGTGGAGGGGTTTGCGTGTCCCAATGATCCTAGGAGCTCAGTTGTCTGGTGCTTTATGCCCCTGGTAGGGCCACCCATGGCAAACAGGTCCTAGGTGAGGGACAAGACAAAGTGTAGCCCAAGACCTCTTATGAAGATGAACATAAATGGTTCCAAGTTTCCCTTGCCCGGACACGGGTCACCAGTACCCTCTCCTGGAGCCAGGCCTGGGGGCAGGGCACGATAGCGAGCACCTGATGGCCGGACCTTTGCCCATGGGGTCCAGCCGGGCACAGCCAGAAGAGGCAACATGGGACCCCCTTCCCGTGGGCTCACCACCTGCAGGAGGGGCCAATGGGGTCAGGTGCATTTTGTGTTGGGTGGCAGCTGAAGGCAGGGACCTTGGCGGTCCGATCCCTGGCTACAGAAGCTAGCTGTAGAGATGTGGAATGTAACCTCTCTGATGGGGAAGGAGCCTGAACAGGTGTGTGAGGTTGACAAATTCCAACTAGATATAGTCGGCCTCACCTTGATGCATAGCAAGGGCTTTGGAACCAGCCTCCTCGAGAGGGATTGGACTCTCTTCCACTCTGGAGTAGCCGATGGGGAGGGGCAGCGGGCAGGGGTGACAATTCTTGTTGCCCCCCGGCTGAGTGCCTGTAAATTGGAGTTTACCCCAGTGAAGGAGAGGGTAGCCTCCCTTCGCTTTCGGGTGGGGGGACGGATCCTGACTGTTGTTTGTGCCTATGGCCCAAGCAGCAGTTTGGCGTATCCACCCTTTTTGGAGTTCTTAGAGGACTAGACAGTGCTCCTTCTGGGGGTTCCCTTATCCTCCTGGGTGACTTCAATGCTCACGTTGGCATCGACAGTGAGACCTGAAGGTGTGTGATCGGGACGAATGGCCCCCCTGATCTGAACCCCAGCGGTATTCTGTTGTCGGACTTCTGTGCTTGTCACAGATTGTCCATAATGAACACCATGTTCAGGCATAAAGGTATATGTGCACTTGGCATCAGGACACCTTAGGCGCAGTTCGATGATCGACTTTGTGGTTGTGTCGTCGGATTTGCGGCCACATGTCCTAGACACCCGGATGACACCCGGATGACACCCGATCACCACCTGGTGGTGAGTTGGCTCCGATGGTGGGGGAGGATGCCAGTCAGACCCGGCAGACCCAAACGTATTGTGAGGATCTGCTGGGAATGCCTGGTAGAGTCAACTGTCAGCAGGAGCTTCAACTCCCACCTCCGGGAGAGTTTTGACCATGTCTCGGGGAAGGCGGGGGACATTGAGTCCGAGTGGACCATGTTCCATGCCTTCATTGTTGAGGTGGCCCACCTGTGCTGTGGCCGTAAGGTGGTCGATGCCTGTTGTGGCGGCAATACCCGAACCCGCTGGTGGACAACGGTGGTGAGGGATGCCGTCAAGCTGAAGAAGGAGTCGTATCAGGCCTTTTTGGCCTGTGGGTCCCCTGAGGCAACAGATGGGCACCGGCAGGCTAAGAGGAGTGCAGCTACGGTGGTTGCCGAGGCAAAGACCCAGGCGTGGGAAGAGGTCAGTGAGGCCATGGAGAACGACTTCCGGATGGCTTCGAAAAGGTTTTGGAACACCATCCGGCATCTGAGGGGGGAGAGGCAGTGCACAGTCAACACTGTGTACAGTGGAAATGGTGTGCTTCTGACCTTGACTCGGGACATTGTGGACCGGTGGAGGGAATACTTCAAAAACCTCCTCAATCCCGCTGACATGCCTTCCAATGAGGAGGCAGGGCCTGGGGACTCAGGGGTAGGTTCTCTTATCTCTGGTGAGGTTGCCGAGGTGGTTAAAAAACTCCTCGGTGGCAGGGCACCGGGGGTGGATGAGATCCGCCCGGAGTTCCTTAGGGCTCTGGATGTTGTTGGGCTGTCGTGGTTGACACGACTTTGCAAAAATCACGTGGAAGTCAGGGACAGTGCCCCTGGATTGGCAGACCGGGGTGGTGGTCCCTCTTTTTTAGAAAGGGGACCAGAGGGTGTTTTCCAACTATAGGGGGATTACACTCCTCAGTTTCCCTGCTCCGACCACTTTTTCTTGTTTAGGTAAAATTCAGTACAGTAAACCCGGCAAATCCTTCACCACAGAGTGCATTCGTTATGATAGAGATACTCTTATTTCTATTGGTATACAAATGTACTCACAATTCGACGTTTTTAACCTCGGAGGGAGATCCTGAGGGAGAACAAAGGACGCGACCCGACGCGGCGCACCCGAGGGAAGAGAGCTGGCGTCAGGAACAGGGTGAGAGCCCGTGCACACCGCACACCTCTGCCTAGCATCCTGCTCGCCTACGTCCAGTCGCTAGAGAACAACCTCGATGACCTCAGGGCCAGGGTAGAGTTCCAGAGAGACATTCGGGACTGCAATCTCCTCTGCTTCACCGAAACATGGCTGACCCCAGCGGTGCCGGACTACGCCATCCAGCCGGCCGAGTTCTTCTTGGTCCACCACATGGACAGAACACTGTACTCGGGGAAGTCAAGAGGAGGCGGCGTGTGTTTAATGGTGAACAGCAGCTGGTGCGACAGTGCGAACATTGTTCCTCTCACACGCTCCTGCACACCAAACCTGGAACTACTGACCATCAAATGTCGTCCTTTTTATCTTCCTCAGGAGTTTACATCAGTCTTAGTCAACGCCGTTTATATTCTGCCTCCGGCGGACACGGAGCTGCATGAAGCTCTCACACAACACCAGACACAACACCACGACGCTGTGCTGATTGTAGCGGGGGATTTTAACAGCGCCAACCTCAAACGCACAGCACCGAACTTTTATCAACACATCAACTGCCCCACCAGGGGTGAAAGGACACTGGACCACTGCTACACCACAGTCAGAGACGGCTACAAGGCACAATCTCGCCCACCATTTGGGAAGTCTGACCTTGTTGCCATCTTCCTCATGCCGAAATATAAACAAAGGCTCAAGCAGGAAGCTCCGGCTTGGAGGGAGGTCTCACGCTGGACAGACCAATCGGTGGCCGCTCTGCAGGACGCTCTGGATGACGCGGGCTGGGACATGTTTCAGCGTACCTCTGATGACATCAACATGTTTACGGAAGCTGTTGTGGGAATCATTGGGAAACTAGCTGGCGACACAGTTCATAAAACTATCATCAAAACGTTTCCCAACCAGAAGCCGTGGGTGGATAAATCCGTATGCGATGCTCTGAGATCCCGCTCCGCTGCGTATAACACGGGGCTCAACAGCGGAAACATGGAGGAGTATAAAGCTGCATCCTACAGAGTGCGCAGAGTGGTGAAGGAGGCGAAGCGGCGCTATGGACAGAAACTAGGGTCACAATTTCAACAGAGTGGCTCTAGGAGTCTGTGGCAGGGATGAAGAACGATGACGGACTACAAAACAACCACCTTCCAGATCGGCGAATACGGACATTTCTCTAGCAGACGAGCTAAACACCTTTTATGCTCGCTTTGAGGCTGCAGCTCAAAGTGCTAACGGCGCTTTCAGTGATAACAGCGCTATAGGCAGCACTCACGATGAGTATGCTGGAGAGGACACCACGTTCATCATCTCGGAGCACGACGTGAGAAAGGCATTCAGGAGAGTGAACACCAGGAAGGCAGCTGGACCAGATGGCATCACGGCTCCAGTCCTGAAGGCCTGCACTGACCAGCTTGCGCCGGTGTTCGCTGAGATCGTCAACCCGACGTGCTTTAAACAGTCGACCATTGTTCCTGTCCCCAAGAAACCCCAGCCGGCCTGTCTGAATGATTATCGCCCAATGGCCCTTACTTCAGTAGTGATGAAGTGCTGATGAAGGACTAATCAGAGACTTCATCACTTCTTCCCTACCTGACACCTTGGACCAACTGCAGTTCGCGTACCGCCCAAACCGACCTACTGAGGACGCCATCGCACAACTCCATCATACAGCCCTGAGCCATCTGGACAGCAGAAGGGGGAATTATGTCAAAATGCTATTTGTTGACTACAGTTCAGCGTTCAACACCACAATCCCCATCCATACTCACCACTAAGTTGGAGATCCTGGGCCTCAGCCCATCCCTCTGTCGATGGATCTCCAACTTCCTGTGAGACAGACCCCAGGCAGTACAATTGGGCAACCACATCTGACCCTCACTCACCCTCAGCACTGCATCCCCCTAGGGTTGTGTTCTGAGCCCCCTGCTGTATTCACTGTACACCCACGACTGTGTGGCCACTTCTAGCTCCACCAACAACATTAAGTTTGTGGACGATACTGTGGTGGTAGGCCTGATCTCCAACAACGAGGAGGTTAGAAACCTGGAGACGTGGTGCCAGGTCAACAATCTCCTCCTGAACTCCAGCAAGACTAAGGAGCTGATAGTGGACTTCAGTACGAAGCAGGAGAGGAATTACCAGCCCCTCACTATCAACTGGACCCCAGTGGAGAGAGTGGACAGTTTCCGGTACCTAGGTGTTCACATCACGCAGGACCTGACATGGTCCTGTCATGTTAACACCTTGGTGAAGAAGGCCCGTCAGCGTCTTTATCATCTTAGACGTCTTAGACGCCCTCAAAGGTGCTAAGGACATTCTACACCTGCACCATTGAGAGCATCCTGGTGGGAAGCATCACAGCCTGGTTTGGGAACAGCACCAAACAGGACAGACAAGCTCTCCAGAGGGTGGTGTGATCAGCTGAGCGTACCATCCACACCGAGCTTCCTGACCTGGACACTATATACAGCAAGCGGTGCTGGACCAAGGCTAGGAAGATAATGAAGGACCTCAGCCACCCCAACAATGGACTCTTCGCTCTGTTGTGGTCAGGGAAACAATTCCGTTCCTTGAAGGAAAACACAGACAGAATGAGGCGGAGCTTCTTCCCGCAGGCCATTTGGGCCCTCAACCAGAAGACATAGAACCTGGACTCTATAGACTTCCCCACACATTTATATTTACGTGTCACACTCTACCTGTACAACACATTCTACCTCAGCTGATTGTTGCATAAACTAAAATTTGCACTACTTGTATACTGTACACTCTGCACTACTCTGCATACACAGTAACCACATCCACTGGACATCTCCATGTACATACTGCACCGCACACTTTTTTTGTTTTATTTATTGTCTTATATTGTGATGACCTTTTCATATTTCTATACATTGTACATATTGTATATACTGTACTTTATTTTAATCTATGCAGGACAGTTGTAAAAAGCATTTCACTACATGTCGTACTATGTAGGGCTTGTATGTGACAAATAAAAAAATTGAATTTGAAGGTCTATTCAGGTGTACTGGAGAGAAGGGTCTGCCGGTCAGTCGAACCTCAGATTCAGGAGGAGCAATGCGGTTTTCGTCCTGGACGTGGAACTGTGGACCAGTTCTACACCCTCGGCAGGGTCCTTGAGGGTGCGTGGGAGTTTGCCCAACCAATCCACATGTGTTTTGTGGATTTGGAGAAGGCATTTGACCGTGTGCCACGGGGAGTCCTGTGGGGGGTTCTCCAGGAGTATGGGGGGTCGAGCCCCCTGATTCGGGCCGGAGGGTGAGTCCATTCCCCATATGACCAGTGTCAGAGCTTGGTCCACATTGCCGGTAGTAAGTCGAACTTGTTTCCGGTGAGGGTTGGACACCGCCAGGGCTGCCCTTTGTCACTGATTGTGTTCATAACTTTTATGGACAGAATTTCTAGGCACAGCCATGGTGTTGAGGGGGTCAGGTTTGGTCACCTCAGGATCGGGTCTCTGCTCTTTGCAGATGATGTAGTCCTGTTGGCTTCATCAGTCCGTGACCTTCAGCTCTTGCTGGATCGGTTTGCAACTGAGTGTGAAGCGGCCGGGATGAGAATCAGCACCTCCAAATCTGAGGCCATGGTTCTCAGCCGGAAAAAGGTGAAATGCCTTTTCCAGATTTACTGGTTGATCTTTGTTCCTACCCTCACCTATGGTGATGAGCTTTGGGTAGTACCGAAAGAACAAGATCGTGGGTACAAGCGGCCAAAATGGGTTTCCTCCATAGAGTGGTTGGGCTCTCCCTTAGAGATAGGGTGGGAAGCTCTGCCATCCGGGAGGGGCTCGGTGTAGAGCCGCTGCTCCTCCACATTGAGAGGAGCCAGATGAGGTGACATGGGCATGTAGTTAAGATGCCTCCCGGATGGCTCCCTGGTGAGACATTCAGGGCACGTCCCTCCGGTAGGAGGCCCCCGGGAGGACCCAGGACACACTGGAGAGACTATGTCTCTCGGTTAGCCTGGAAACGCCGCAGGATCCCCCCGGAAGAGCTGGATGAAGTAGCTCAGGAGAGGGAAGTATGGGCTTCCCTGCTTAGGCTGCTGCCCCCGCGACCCGACCTCGGATAAGTGGAAGAAAATGGATGGATGGACATTTACCCATGATGTATTCGTCTTTGCTTTACTCCATGCTTTTGGTTTGTAACTTGCACTGTGTCCAAAGTCACCCCCAAATCCCTGTATAGTTAGGGAGTAGCCTACGACAATCCTCCCTAACCGAGCAACATTCACTATCATTCTTTGCAGTCACATGCCAGAAGTTAGGTATGAAGTTGAATATTAAAGAGTTACATCATTAATGGCATGTCAGTACATGAAAGACCATTGAGTGTATTGCATTTATTAACAAAAAAAATTTAAAATTGCTCTTCAATTAGGTATGTACATTATTCATCATTGGACATTGTCTTCTTGATTGAACATTTGTTTAGCTATAAGCAAAATAATGTTTGATTTTTTTAAACTATAATAAGTTGAGGTTCCAGGAAAGAAAATGTAAATATAAACATATTCTATATGTTCTCTTCTCCAAGACCAAAAATAAGGAGAAACATGGCCATGATAAAAAAAAATTAAAAAGTAAAAGAAGCCTCAAACTGGAAAACAAACTGCACAGAAAACATAGCTGCCAAATGACTGAGGCTGACTTATTTTTGGCAGCTGGTGCTTGTCCCCAGAACGGGTCATTTGTGCAGTTATCAGAAGATGAAGATGAAATACCAAGATAATTATGCGTATAAGATGAGTGAAAAGAACCATCAGTGAAAACAACCATCATGTGGGCTTGTTGGCTACATTAAAGCATGAACATTCTGCTCTTTTTTGAGGAAAAAAAAAAACAAAACCCTTCAGCAGACATAAAAAGGTTTGTGAGAGAATTGTATGAAACATTTTCCCCATCAATCCCAAATGGTAATTTAATTATTTGCATAATAGAAGAAAACCTATTAGGATAAGTAATCACAATGTTAATAATAATCAAGATTTTATAAAGTACTTGTTTGTTTTTTTGGAGGGGGGGGTTAGTTTCCTTTCTGTCCATTCAGTTCAGCTTTTCAATTCACAGCCATCACATTGAAAGAGACATCATTATTTTAGTGCTCAACAACAAACATAACTGCCTGATTTAAAAAGGCAACCTCTTTGAATGAAGCTGGCTGGCAAAACACACAATGAGCTTTTGAGAAAATGAGCATAGAGGAAATGTACAATGAAGGAGAGTTAGCAGATTGTTATTCCCCTCCCCACTTACGGGCTTTTGGCAGAAAGAGATGCTAAAACTGGCACTCATACTTCACAGGTTGCTCGCTCTCTGAGGAGATTTCACTTTTGCCCCTGCTGAATATGATGTCCTGACCAAAATGACACACCGGGAAATGCAAAGTGACAGCAGCGGGAGAAGGGGAGGAATGGTAGGAGAGGAGCAAGTCGATGGATCTGGGGGTTGTATAAAAGTTTTGCCTGGCACAGGACTTAACTCTCAATGTACCCTGACTTGTGAGAGAGAAAATAGCTCAGCATAGGTTGGCCAAGGTCACAATCCCTGTTGTAGGCTGGCCCGCATACTTTAGCGTCTGGAGATAATCCATGTTGAGTGATGCTCAGCAACTGAAACACAGCTCTAAGATGTGGTTTGGATCGAATGAAACATTGTTTAGGAATAGGTATGGAAAAAAATCAATAATTGCTCATGTTTGGATGCCAAGATTTCAGACCCCATATTACATATTACAGACATATTTGTTGCCATTTTGCAAATATTGTCATGCGCTACCTAATATTAACCTAATGACATTTTTACATTAATCAGACATAACATTATGATGAGTGACAGGTGAAGTGAATAACAGAGATTTTCTCTACCTCATGGCGTCGGGAATATATTAGGCAACGTTTTATTCTCAACATTGAGACAATGTCTCAAGTTACAAGCAGAAAAAAAAGGCAAGCTTAAGGATTTGTACAAGTTTGACAAGAGTCAAATGGCTAGAAGACTGGGTGAGAGCATTTCCAAAGCTACAGCCCTTGTGGGCTGTTCACACACTGTTGGTTCCAATCTTTATTCTTCAGGGTCATTTTACCACATAGTTTGCCCACTTTTTTCTTCTTTGGTTATGGGGTACATTGTGGGGTACATGTATATCTGTATCAAAGTGTTCTTTGGGAAAATTAACATGACAATTGAATTTGGTACCAGAAAACATCTAAGTACAAATTATCTGCCCCTCAGTAAACAAACAATGAGGCCTACTTTTAATTGATAGCTTGTTGAAGAGCATTATGTTTTTCTATATTGATGTTTTTGAAGAACATTAATTCAAAGAAATACTTAAGAGATTAAGAGGCTCATTAATGCTGCGTTGACAGGCCAAAAGAGAGTAGACTTTACATTTGGCATAAATTATATATCTGCATTTAATTTGGTCTATTTTTACATGCATTGTCATTCAGTGACTTTAGTTGAGTGGGACCAACCACAGGGTCCAACAACTCCTCATCGCTTCATGTGTGAAATCCAAGCAAAGCCTGACCGTTTTATCATTACATGTAAGAAGTACCCATCACTGTGGCTAGGTTCCATTAAAACTTTATTATGAATGTTGGTGTTTCAGTTCTGTCCTTTAAAATAATATAAGTTCAGCTTAAGGTTATATTAACATTCTGCATAACATGAATGCTATCCTTGAACAAAATGTCCTAAGATCTAATGCTTATTGCCTTCATTTTAATACCCATTTGTAAATTTTACATCAGGTGACCTTCGATTTAATTTTCAATAAACAGAATCTATATTTAATCTATACAGATAAAAGAAAAACAGTATAAGAAGCTTTATTTATTCGTTGTCTCATAAACATTCACCATTCTAACTCTAAAAATTGGAATGATGAATTCTTCCTGCTTTTTCCCTGGTGTATTTAAGTTTTTATGCTAATAACATTGTTCATTTCAGAAAAAAAAATGTTCAGTTTGACTTGCTTGTTAGGACTTATCAATGCTGTGGTATCACTGCATTTACCAGACCCCAAACTTCATTAAGCAGCCAAAACATCAAGTTGATGAGCGGAAATGAGTCTCACTGGAGCTGGATTCTACACCTTTAATAGTTTGAAGGAAAATTCATCTAACAAAAATTACAGGATAGTGTTTGCGTAACGTCTTGTTTTGTAGTCCTGTTGTACCAATGAAACGGGACCCACTGCACCCCTAGTGTTGATTTACATGTTTACACCCCAGTGTTTAATGAAATGCCATGGCTCCATCGTGATTCACAATGTGTTGCACAAGACCTTTGTTTGGGAGTGAAATCTGTTTTCAAGGCCGTTAATTCAGTCTCTCACATATGTAGATATCTCAAAGGCCAACCATTTAGTGTATCAGCTATCATAAATCTTGCTCTCTGGCTCCCCCGACAAGCCAGACTTCAGGATTACAATTCCATACCCATCACTCACCCTAAAGCCTCTAATTCCCTGTTACACAAAGCAGAAACAACCCTCCTTTCAAGTACTCTACAAAGTCACGAAATTAAAGAAAAAGAAATTGCCAAAGTATTTTGAAAGGAAGCCAACAGCACTGCAGTGACTTTGCACCACTGATGAATTGCAGCTGCCACCATTCAGTTTTATGCATCAAACAAATCCAGATATTTCCTTTTAAATGGCATATAATTGCAAACAGTTCAGCTCTACACCTGAAAGCAGACCGTGTTAACAAGCAAAGCAATCAGGACAACATCTTCACTGGATATTCATTCATCGTCAGTATGTTTTTATTAGGTTATTGTGCAGTGTTTTTTTAATGTTTATAGCACAGACCAACATCATTTTTATAACCCTTGTATTCATGTCAGCATGAACATCCTTCTGTTCTCAATTTAAAAATAATTTCGATTATTAGCATCACAACAGATAGAGATCATTTTCACGATAACAAATATCAATGCAATAAACACCTCCTTTGGTTCTGTTCTAATCCAGGACAGAAGTTGTCTTTTTACATTCCCTGAAAGTCACAGCAGCATCCATGTGCAAGGTTGTCATCAGGAGTACATTCCTTTGTTTTTCTCCCTCCATCAGTAGGATAAAAGTGTGTGTCAGCAAAGCCAAATGAGGAAGAAAATGCAGGATCTAGCTTTGTATATGAGTGGCAACCACTCCCCACACTTCTGCCAGACCTCCACGATGGGTGTTAATTTGTTGTGTTGGCCTTGCTCTTTTGTCTTTCTCATTGACAGGACTCACACAGTAGGACGTGAGATTTCTTCACAAAAATATCCACCCAAGCTGGGTGACCATATTGGGAATGGTTAGGATGATGACTAGGTGATCATTTCTGCTTTGTATGAATTAACTGAACTACATAAATCAGTTATTAGCTATTTTGTCTCCCAGTATTATGCTCTATTGTCCATATTGTGACAGTTATGATCAGAGTTTTTAATTGTTTTTTTTTGTTTGTTTTTGGTTGTGAATTTCTTAAGCAAGAAGAAATTCACAACCAAATTTGAGGCTATGGTTCTCAGCCGGAAAAAGGTGAAGTGCCTTCTTCAGGACGGGAAGGAGATCCTGTCCCAAGTGGAGGAGTTTAAGTACCTCGGAGTGTAGTGTTGACCCAAATGCAGGTACGAGGCAGGCTCTCCAAGGAAATCAACCCTTTATTGGGTGTACAACAAAGGGGAAACAGAAGGTGCTCAGACTGGAGGAAAAACAATGTCCATACAAAACTCAACCACTGCAGGGTGTCCAAAGACCTGAACTCAGAACTCTGGAACCGGAAGGAACTGGCGACCTGGGAACCGGGGCAAAAACTCTCATGAGTCACAATTCACAAAAAACGCAGGAAAGCTTTAGTCTGAGTAAATCTGCTACCACTCTGCAGGTGAAGGAAAAACCGACAACGATCCAGCAATGGGGGCCAACTGGCAGCCTCCCTAAATCAGCCGCTAATGAGCCGATCAGCGACAGTTGTGCAGTCACCGCTGGATCCCGGGAACCTGCGCCCTCTGCAGGGAGAACACAGGACAAGCCGCACACACAACAACGGGCCGGCAAGCCGGACCCTAACATCGGGGTCTTGTTCACGAGTGAGGGAAGAATGGAGGGGGAGATAGACAGGCGGATCGGTGCGGCGTCTGCAGTAATGCGGACTCTGCACCGGTCCATTGTGGTGAAGAGAGAGCTGAGCTGAAAGGTGAAGCTATCGATTTTCTGGTCGATCATTGTTCCTACCCTCACCTATGGTCATTGAGCTTGGGTAGTGACCGAAAGAACAAGATCGCGGGTGCAAGCGGCCGAAATAAGTTTCCTCCATAGGGTGGCTGGGCTCTCCCTTAGAGATAAGGTGAGAAGCTCTACCATCCAGGAGAAGCTCAGAGTAGAGTCACTGCTCATCTGTGTTGAGAGGAGCCAGATGAGGTGGCTTGGGCATCTAGTTAGGATGCCTCCCGGACACCTCCCTGGTGAAGTGTTCTGGGCACGTCCCTCAGGTAGGAGGCCCCAGGGAAGACCCAGAACATGCTGGAGAGACTATGTCTCTCGGCTGGCCTGGGAACACCTCGGGATCCCTCCAGAAGAGCTGGATGAAGTGGCTGGGGAGAGGGAAGTCTGGGCTTCCCTGCTTAGGCTGCTCCGCCTGACCCTGGATAAGCGGGAGAAAATGGATGGATGGATGAATTTCTTAATTCAACAACATTTTGACTGACTGAACAAAACTGTTTTTGGCACAGTCATTTCCAGGCTTTTACATAACCAGTTTTTACAACACCTGCTGTACTCAAAAAATTATACAAGCACATACATCACGTACACGCATAATTACTTTGACTCAGACACGTACACCAGCACTCATTAACAGGCACAATAAGAGGTTTATGTGTAAGAGAAGAGAAGAGGACATTGCTAGGAAACCATTGTTGAAAGGTGTATGGCGGAGGTGTCAAACTTACGGACGGGTTTTAGATGATTTTTCAATTTAAAAAAATAAAAAAAATAAAAAACTGCTATTCTAAATGCGTCCACTTGATGTCGCAATAGCAATTCTGTTAAGCAACCAAACGGTTTATACCAGGGCTGAGCAAGTATAGGAAGTGTAGGTAGCCCGGATGTACCTCGCCATGTCGTGCGCCGTGAACCTCCTGCATACTTCCGCGGTGAGTCTGCCATGCAGTCTGTGATGCAAATGGAAGGTTGTTTCAAGAAAATGGGAAGGCAAATACATGTTTGTGCTTCAAGGACAAAAACCGGTATGTCTTTGGTGTTATGAGGCAGTGTCGATTAACAAAGAGTAAAAATTAATGTCGGCATTTTGATACCGAACACGCCAAAGTTAGCCTTTTCAGAAAAACAAAAAATTCTCCAAGAATTAAAAGGAAAACTACGACGGCAGCAGAATGTGCTCACGAACAAAAAATACTGCGGCAGTGAAAGCTAGCTTTTTTGTGGCTGAAGAAATCGCAGATGGTGCCTTTTTGAAGCAGTGCTTGCTGAAGGTCTGTGATCAGAAGCACGGATCACTAATGAGAACCCGTTCTATACGCTGTTGTACGGCTCGCCTCCGCACAAGACCTAAAACCAGATATTGACACACTGGTCACAGAAAACGGCATCAGACATCTGGCATAGGAAAGCATTTTTAAAAACCTAATTAAAATATAATAAAATGTATTTCAACCAACAAGAAGTTAATACTTAAACTGTTGAATTACAATTTAATTATTGAGCTAGTCTTTTGTTTTGTTTTTGTTATTTTAAGAACATGATCATTGAGGATGGTGGAGAGGGGATCCACTTGGTGTGTTCAAGGACAGGCAGCATCTCCTCATCAACTTCACCTAAAAACTTGGTCAATATAGATGTGAATTGAGATAACCCTGATTTTGTTATTTTGAGTTTATTACATATACTATTTTATATGTAAAGCAATTAATTTAGTGCTTACTGGTTTATGTGTTTATGCAGACAAATCTGCAAGGCTGTGTGCAGCCATTTGTTTTTGTAAAATGTTACATGTCACACATGTTCTTAGCAGCTCACAATTGTTGGTTGCACTTATTGTGTTCTCAACCTCTAAACTGTGACAAAAGTTTTTAAATTAAGTTTTTAAATAAAGTTAATGCCAGTTAGTGCTGGATGATGTTTTTCTTTATTCACTTGGATAGTTTGATCATTCATTGATGGATGTCTGTGTAGATTCTCACTCATCCAGGTCATGGTTATCCAAAGTAGATTTCTCTGTGTCAACTGGACTGAAAGGTTTCCTTGAAAACGTTTCGCCCTCTCTCCAGAGAGCTTCTTCAGTTCTAAGTTTGCTGGGGCAGAGCTTGAAAATATAGCCCTGTGGACCATTGGCATGTTAATGGCCCGGGTGGTCACCTGAGAGTCCTTGGCAGGGTGGTTGGCAGGGTCGTTCAT